>CM076577.1:1258362296-1258764674 GCA_034641835.2 Pinus albicaulis | reverse complement strand
CAGAAAATCTGTGAAAATAAAGCATCGCAAGCATTACAATGTGAATTGCAACAGTAAACGTTAAAATATCATGCTTTAATGTACAACACATGTATGTTACTTCCAGGGGGGAAGTTGTGACATCTTCATTAAATTTAACTAGTATTAACTAGCTGAAGACAATTTGTTTAATTTTCTTTTATCTAGCAAGAAAAACTTAAATCATCATTGTTGATAAAGAAAATTATTTAATTTGCTGAAATTAATTAATGAAGAGAAAATATTTCTAAGCTGATGGTAAAAATGTTTCCAAGAATAGGAAGTGGTTGGGGATAGTTGGAAAAACAGTTACCTACTCCTCTGAGGATAAAGCTGGATCCCCGGGGAGGAGTAGGAATTTTGTGAAATTGGTAAAGGGGGAGTATTTTCTAGAGCTGGTTGGGACCAGTTGAAAATAGCTTACAGCAACCCTTGTAAAGCCAAAACATCTGAGTATGACTGGAATTGGAGAATTGGACCGGACTGTCCCGAATTTCTCTTCCAGGCTTTTCTGAGTGTGACTGGATTGGCCATCCCGATGTCACAACAGAAGAATCCACTATTGACCTGTGACACTATCCAGATTCTGGAGCTAGGGGGCAAGTGGAGGACGTAATAGCCTCACTTGATGGTTGGGAGGACCACAGCTTGAAAGACTAAATTTCCAAATAAGTATAAAGAGCTTAGTGCTCGGAAAATGAATTACTGAATGTATAAGTTCATTTATTTTAGCACTAATTTGTTTGAATGTCTTAGCAGATGCTAGGATATGCCTATGGTGCATGGATTGACCACTGGTACGATTAGAGAGCTAGATTCTCTCTGAGTACTTTTTTAAGTACTTTATGGATGTCTTTAGCAGGAGCTAAGACAGTGTGCACATGATGCATTGATGAGAGGGTTGGTTCTCTCTGAGTACTTATGGAAGTACTTTGATTAAAACATCTCTTTATATTGCAATAATGTTTAGTAGTTGCAAGTATTTCCATCTTGAAAACTACATGACTAATGTGATTGAATTGTTAGCCATACATTACAGGCTCTTTCCAGGAAGTGTTGATGGGTGTTCAACCATTCTATGAGAGCTTGTGTAAAAGCCATCATTTCTTTCAATAGTAATTGGTAAGCTGATTAAGGAATAAGCAGTTAGAAATAAAAATGAAATATTCTTGCGATATACATGCTTATGACTATGGATAAAAACATTATTGTCTCAATTAAAGGCATTTAAGGAAACGAAAGTGTTTCATTGTGAAGGGAAAGGACTCCCCTTTGGGTTGTTTATATCATGAGTATAAGTTTTAACTTCAGTGAAAGAAGTACACCGAGGACGGTGTTCTCTTAAGGGGGGGAGTATGTAACCGACCTCCTCAATCTACGTGAATTAATACGGTAAATATATTTGGAGTTTAACTGTTTAATAAAGAAATTAAAGAATTGGTTTAATATGAAACAGATTCTTGAATCAGTTAATGTAAAACGAATTCCTGAATGGGTATTATTTATTTACGGGAGCCAATACTTTGAAAAAGGGAAAATCTTCTCATTCACACAGGCTTGGTGTCGTCCTGCCCTATTTGAGAAGCCGTGTGTTATTTTCTATGTTTTACTGTGTAACAATCGAGAGTTGGAGGCAATAACAGATTCTTTGCGTTCTCTGGTTGAAGACTATGATGGAAGGTGATGCCACTCGATGATTTAGAGGATGGGGTCTGAATGACTGCCCTCCCTTTAACACTCTGAATGATGCGGTAAAGTGAAAGCTTATTGCGTGGAAATAGAAATACTGAGGCGCATAGCGAATTATTATTCGAACCCGTGGGACGATAATTTCATGCAGTCCCTCTCAACGCCTTGGGAGCTGGAGTCGGTGTGGAATGAGACCGCCTGCAACATCTGCCAAAAAAGAAATATATTAAATCTACGCCTACAAATAGTAAGTAATGCCATTTTTTTTCTTTGTTAATATTCGACTGGATAAGAGCATTACATTAAACCAAATCAATGTTTATATATAGCATGGTGTGGGCGTATATATATTATGAAATTATAAACTATATGGCATTCACATTGTCATATGTTAAATACACGTTGGCATGGTTGTTAACCGAAGCTGTGGAGTGATATTTCCACGTTTATATCTAACATGGCATGGGGATATATATATGTTATGAAAATTACAAGACTATATATGGCATTCATATTGTCATATATTTCAAAAAATACGTTGGCATGACACACTACAAAGTGCCTCCACTATGGGACTGCGAAGATAATAATTTTGGCTAAATTTATTTATTATATAATCTCTTCTTTATGAGTTAAAAGATATAAGAAAATATTATATATATCATATTGTTTTTCTGCTAAAAATAGTATTAGAAAAATAGAAAGAATGCGAATGATCTTTCTCATATCTCTTGGGATAAATTACACATACCAAGAAAGTGGTATTTTATTAGTTTATTGGGATATGATTGAACACCAAATCACTGTTGAATATTTTCGAAAGAATGTATTTATCTTGGGGATAGAAGATAAGTCCATTGGGTTAATTCCTTTGCAAGGGTTTGCAAAGGTTGCATGTTAACTTTGTTACTATTTTAAAAGGTTTATCTAGCTCTTATGCCCAAATAAGGGTTAGTTATGATACTTTATTTTTAAAAGAGATTTTTCTTGAATAGATTAAAGAGAGTGACTCTTGAAATAACTTCTTGTACAATGAAGAAGAAAAGAGAAGTTTTCTCAGATTTATATTCATTAACCATGTTGTAAATAGTAATGAATTAATATATATCCATGAATAGTTACCATGAAACTGGGAGAGGTTAATGAATTAATAAATCCATGGATAGTTTTCTTAAATCCATGGGTAGTTTTCCATGGTGTTGATGGAGAATAATTATTTCATAAAACCATGGGTAGATTACCATGGTGGTTGCAAATATTAGTTATTTAATAAATCCATGAATAAATTACCATGGTGATGGTAAAGTTAAGTTATTTAATAAATTCATGGTTAAAGGAACTAATCAGTTTTATTCTTTAGATGAATAAACTAAGTGATTATTTTATATTATCATGATTATGATGTTAAATTCCTTTTGGAGGAAGATCTTGCATATACATGCAACATATGTATTAGCTTTTATTGAAAAATAACATACATTTTTGTATGTAGAAAGATAGCTTGTAGTATTAAAACTACATTGAATATGATTGTTAGTTTAATCTTGAAAATGAGACATGTATTTATATTCTTTATTACGTATTTTTACATATGTTTACATGCTCACTAGCATTGAGATTTTCTCTGGAATACTTGTGAAGGAGGTTATGTGCTTCGTTGTGTAAGCACTCCTTTAAGGGAGAGTCTGTTGGAATCGTGGACGAAACGATTGTTATGTTAACTTGCATTCCATGCACTGAAGGTAATAGCTTAAGGGTTAGATATTTTTATTAAATGTATGTAAATCGCATGCATAAATATCTTAACTGATGTATCAGTTTATTTTAAAGAAAAGCTTGGGAGATGTAGCCATTTTCTTGCAGGAATGTGTGCTTATGCGACGGAAGCATTAGTTATTGTGATGACTTATAACCAGCACATATGAGGTATGGGTCGTTAAAGAGCGAACGACAAGGTACTTTACTTGCTTGTCATGAATATACATGAGTAGATGGAGAAACTAATATAGGTAAGATATGTGAAATGATTGATTTATGAATCTTGACATCATTTTATGTTGAAGGCATCATGGAAGGGAATGATGGTGACATGTACAAAGGAATATTATGCTTGTCATGTACAAAGGGAAATTATGCTTGTCCTGGTGGCAGGTAAAGGATTAATGTTCATGCAGATGAATGCGAGTTGCAGGAAGGTCCAATGTACGATGGTCCATTGTAGGTACATCCATGCCACCAAGATGTGAAGATCTGAAAATATGAAGACCAGAGGGTAAATGGTATCATATTTATTGTAATGGCTTTAAGCTAGATATTTTCATATTTCCTTGTAAGATTATATAAACGATGGTTAAGGGATGGTCTCCCTTATAAGCCATTAAGTGATGGGTTGATCACCCTCACGAGTGTTTAATAATAAAATTAGAAGTTTGCTGGTTTTCACCCTATGGGGTTTCCAGGGTATATTGGTGTTCAATGATGTGATTGATTATTGTGTCCAGATGATGAGGTTGATTCCTTTCTTGTGATGATGTTCATAATGGCAATTATGTGATGACTATATGAGTAATGAAATGAATGGATGGTTACATCATATAGTATTAAGTTAATATACTGTAATGGAGGTTGTTAAGGGTTAAGGAGTTTATTATTCTTATTTATAAAATTACACTGTGAACTGTTAAACATTCTATGTAATGATGAGTAGCTTGTATAATTTTTTTTTAACTCCTTACATTTCCCTGTGAAGTTAATGGTGTATGTTACAGGTCACATTTTGTAAGCCTTGATGATGCTTCATAAGTTGGTATGTTTTTTATGTTATACATTCCTAAATGAGGCTTTAGAAGTGGGTATGCTTTTTATCTTATACATTTTATTTAAAATATTGTTAGGAGTGGTAAATATTTCATTTCACCATCAAGCTAGAGATTTAAAGATAATAGGGCAATTGACATTATGGATTGCATGAGTTTCAAGATGATTTTTATAGAAATAGTTGTTTTGTTTATGTGAGTGAATTATTACTTAGTGAGAGTATTTATATTCCAATTTCTTCATCAATTCTATCAATATGTATTTGTTAACTGAACATGCATGTGCAATTTAATAAAGTCTCAATTAGTATTTTTCTGTTATCACTATTTGGTTAAATATTTGATCAATGGTTCAAATTAAAAATCACTTGGACACGAGTACTAGAATTTCCTCGAGCACATGCAAATTTTGATAGCTGGAGGGTAGACATTTTTTTAACAAAATCTTCTTGTAATTTGCTCGTGATGTTCAATTTCATGGAATATTTTTCCTCATCCATGGAATATTAAAAGTGATATGAAGGGTCATTTAAAAATAATACTGTCATAAAAAAATCCTATGATGGGTGGGGGGCCTGTCGAATTTAACAAAATCTTCTTGTAATTTGCTCACGATTTCATGGAATATTCCCCCCCCCTCCATGGAATTCGTGTAGGAATATCTAATATCCATAGGTTAGACATCATTTGAGCAAAATCTTATTGAAATTTAAACTAAAATGTTAGATTTTCTGAAAAATAAATCTAATTAAAAAATAAACTTTGAATTTTTTTTTTTTTACCAATATTTTTCACCCTAATCTCTTCAAATTTGAATTGGATTCACTTCAATGTTTCCAGGTATACATTGTATTTTTTTTCTTTTAAGTTAGATGAAACTGGTAAAAGGAAATCCCTAATCTCTTCAAATTTGAATTGCATTCACTTCAATATTTGCAGGTATACATCGAATTTTTTTCTTTTAAGTTAGATGAAACTGGTAAAAGGAAATATTAAAAGTGATATAAAATGTCGTTTAAAAATAAGATCTTCGTAAAAAAATTCTATGATGGGCAGGGAGAACCATCAAATTTAATTATATGATGGATAGCGAGATCTAAGCTCTTTTAATTCCCCCTTTAAATATGCTATATTCCATATGAATATCATGGATTGCCATACCATGGGTCAATACCATGAAGTTATTTTTATTTTAACATAATTGTTTTATTAATTTAATTTTACATTGACCAAATAAAAATATTTTAACATAGAGCTATTTTTAATTTCATTTTATTTTCACTCAATTTAAAAATAAATAATTTTATCAAAAAAATAAAAATTATTATATTAAAGAATGTATTATTTTTTAAAATAAAAATATTACATTTTCAAATATTATATTCAAAATATAGAGTAGAACGGACTACTTTACTTTAATCTTATTTTAGTTTATAATGTTATTTTATTTAGTTTTAATCTTAATTTTATTTTTATTTTTATGTACATGGCATTGAGTGTTGTTGACAGTGAAAATTGCCCACAAAACTGAAGTAGGGTGAAGTAGGGGTTACACACAAGTAGGGTATTAGAAGAAACAAAAAAACTCCACATATCTCATTACCAAGGCGATGCGTCAAATTTAACTCCTACTATCACCGAATAACCTCAAGATCCCTTCTGCTCCGCGTCATGTTCATCGCCCCGCTATAAGATATACATAACATACAATGTATGCAATGCTCGTTTTAAATCCATGTACTTCAATTTGAAAACCTGCTCAAACAAATTCAAATTCGAGGTTTAAATTTATACACCCCACTATAAGATATACATACCATACAATGTATTCCATGCTCGTTTTAAATCCATGTACTTCAATTTGAAAACCGGCTCAAACAAATTCAAATTAGAGGTTTAGATTTATACACCCGCCTAGCTAACGGTTAAATGGTTTAAATTTACAATCTTTTAAAGTTTTATTGTAAATTTATAATTTAAGCTTTTAATTTTATAATTTAATCTCTTACAGTTTTATTGTAATCTAAATAATCGTTTAAATAAATAATTTTAAGATATTAATTTCGGGTTTATCATTTTTTTGGTGATTAACTTAATTTAAAATATGTAAAACCAATATTATTAAGGAAATATTATATATATTTTTAAATTATCTTATATTTGAAGTGGAGAAGGAAATGTTGAAAATAAATAATACCTCGTTATGTGTTGCAATAACAAAGTAATTTTATTTATTTATTTATTTTTTCTAGTTTTTTTTAATCGATAGTGAATTTATGTATTCTATGAAAATTAAGAAGTTTCTTTGAAATATTATGCATTTATTAATGTATAGTTATTTATTAATATATATCTTCTCTACTTCTTGGGAGAAGAGTGGAAATGTGCATTTGGTTATTTTTAATACATCCATAAATTGTAAGTGAACCATCAATAAAAATAGAAAGGATAAATGATTGTACATTTTATAATTCCATTTTTTTTATGATGACATCAAATTAATCTCAAATCACAATATTGTGTTACTTTACAAAAAATGTAAAGGAAACTAATGCTTTGTTTGTGTCTTCCAACTAGATAGATAAAGTGTGTAGCTATTAATGTTATCATATATACATAACAATGATGAGACAAATGATGATTATCATGATATGTTGTTTTTCTCTCTTATTGTTAACATTATCATAGAGAATAAATCTCTTTTTTTGTGGGTTTCACTATTTTCCACCCTACATAATCCTTCCCTTTCACCATGAAAAACTCTCCCAAATCAAAATAATATAGAATAAAGAGTGGAGAGAGGTCACCAAGGTTTCCCTTTTGTTTAAAAATTGTGTTATAACACTTGTACTTAAATTTACTCTTTCTTTAAATATCATGTCAACCATGTGGACCATAACTTATCCCAAAGATTTTGTATTCATTAGATGACACATAAGGCATGATAATGATACTTCACCGTTGAGTAAAGGAGGTAGGGAAAATACTCACATAAAACAATTTTTACAACATATAAGAATATACACATGAACACTCCAATTGTTAGTACTAGCAAATTATTTTGAACTATTAAGCCCTTTTTCCTTTCCATGCACCTTTAATTACTTCATGAAATGATATTAATTACATTAAATAATATGTCTCTATAAAAAGTTGGATGCTAAGAACTATTTAGATATAACTACTAAGAACTATATAGATGCAACATCTAAATATAATTGCTATTTGACTATGTCAACCTGAGGATGCACAAACAAAAAATGACTCCACTAACTCAACTAAATAGGTAAGTCGGAGTAATTATATTATTCCGACACCCCATTTAATTATAAATATTGAATGCATCTCCATATACAGCACCTTGGATTATGTCTATGAAATTCAAAAACATACCTTGTCAATGACTTTCTGATTATATAAGTGAATTTGTATTTCTTCTTAAAAAATTATAATATATATCACTTAGTCTACAATCTATCGAATAAAATGATATCTAGTATCTCTACGCTTGAATTTTTGGTGAAAAACATGATTCTTGGATAGATATATGGTTTAATTGTTATCACAATAAATTGGATTTGGTCCTCCATATCCTTATTGAAAATCAACCAATACTCTATATAGCCAAACTACTTCACAAGTCATTGTGACATATATGTGCACAACTTTCATATATGTGCATATCCTTCATATATACACAATTGTTGTATATGTGCATATACAGAATTTTTGCATGTGCTAAAGATCTCATATGTGCATGAAATGTGTTAGGTGTAAATGTGTTTAGGTGATATTGTGTTATTCTAGATAAAATATTTGAAACTAAATTAATTGATTGAATAAATGTGAGTGATTGAAAATCTCATACTAAAATGTTAAAATACATTAGATAATATAATATTAATAAATTAATATGAAAGAAAAATCAACATTCCTTACATTATTTATATTGATAGCATTTTGATTTACGATAATTATAATTGGTCTCTCCTAAGTGTTTGGCTTTATGATATGCATAATGTTTTAATTGGGTTGGGTGCTATGCAACAATGAGTTATACTAGAGGATTTTTCATGGAAGGTGGACCACCAACTTTAGTTTGTATGACACAATGCGATGCTACTCATCTGTCTCTTTTTGGTGTCCTACTTGTGTTGGTTCTATGCAAAGCCTTTGTATGGGTTGATGTTGGTCATTTCTCATTTGGTTTATGACATGAAGGTGAGATTTCTAGGGAGGGAAAGACCAATGTAGGATCTCTCTATTTCTGTGGGCTTAATGGTGTGTACATATGGGTGGTTTAGTACTTGGCCCTTGTCATTTTGTTGTCAGTTATCTAGATATTCCTTATTTAGGCCTTTTGATTTTTAGACTCTTTTGATTTTTAGGTTTTAAAAATTCAGAAATGTAATGATAAATTTGTTAATTTATTAGAGATTATAGCTCCATATATCATCACCATATAATTTCATTATTTTTAAATTTGTAAGTATGAATCACTCAAACATGATGAGGACACATGGTATTCGACCTCCTAAAATTCTTAGTTTGAGAATTTCTATGAAGCTATTTTAGAAATCAATGAATGATTATTCCATTATCCAAAGGTTATGGAAGGAAACTAAAGTATGCTAAGGATTATTTTCCCTTTAGTGTTGCAATATAGTTCATTGTTACAAAGGATGAATCTCCCATCAATGTTGCAGTAGAATTTAATGTTGGACTCAAATTGTGTAAGAAAGATTGTGCGAGTGAATAATGGAAATATATTTGATTATAAAGTATTTGAAGAATATAATTAAAATATGCTAAGAATGATTCTTTCATTGCTCCCTTCAATGTTATAGTAGGATAATAATAGAAACACCACTCTAGTCAATAGTCTTTGGTTATTAAATAATGGAGGAAAATGGTATAAGGATGATGAATAGGAATGTTGTAGTATGAATTACACCACAATAACTACCAAATATATATAAGTTAGAAGTTGGTAGTAGATAATTATAAGTTGGAATGATGAAACAAAGAATAATGATGTTTCCTTGGATGAAACATATAATTTTATGTAGTTTGGTCCATAAAATGATAAGAAAAATTGTGTTCAAAGAAACATAGATCAATTGGTATAACTAAAGAAGGTAAGTGTCTAGAACTGTGAATAAAACCTTTCATTTATAGCAATTCTAGAGTGGTATGTGTAGATCCTTTGTATTGTTTCTTGATTTTTTTATTTTTATTTTTTTATGTTATATCCTCTTGGGAGAAGTATTTTAAGGATAATTAGGCAGTATTACAAAATTGTGTATCAAGTGTCTTCATAAAATCAAGTATGTATGTCATATGTATCTTTATCTATGTATGTAACATGAAAAGGACAAATTGATGTAACATCTAGGTAGTAATATCTACCGCTTTGCAGTGTCTCCCTAATAATTTAGACAACTTTTTTGATATAATGTAGAGACTCTATTACAAATTTATCAACACTTGGAGAAATATGTTGATAGTTAGTTGAATGTGAATTGTGAGTGGACCACAATGGTTATAGAGTATAGGAGAAAAGGTAGGTATAGAAATTGAATTTTTATGTCATTGAAAGGGAGTGCATCAAGGAGTTACATGAACCATGTAGTTGAAGGGCATCCTACTACATCAAAAAATACAAGAGTTAGGTACTCAATTACTTTTTATGGCCCTCATATGATCATATGATATCCACATGATTGAGGTATGAGATGGAAGTGCAAGGTTGGAATAGATATGGACATTGTTGAAAATGAGTGTCTTTGATTCATGATAGAGCATTTTTTTCATTGGGAAAGATGATGATGAAGACCTCATGTGAGAGATATTGAGACAAGTAATCCTAAAGGATGAGCATTTTAATTATGAACTCCTTGATCCAAGTGGCTCCAAAAATAGAATTGGCCTTGAAAAAGCTAAAAAATAAAAGTCATCATAAGGAAGTGAAACTAGAGCTAGATCGTAGTGTTCATCGCCTTGATTCCAAGGGTGCAGAAAAAAAACTCAAATATGAGTTTTTATGCTCAAGATATAGTCGATCAAATTTCTAGTCAAACTAGGCCAAGTGGCAGTCACTAACGAGGAAACAATTTGGCAGAGCTATAATGGGGGTCCCGCGGATTGGACCCCAGGACCTCCCCAACCAATAACGCCTAACTTGGAACTGCCAACCAACAAGGAAAACGACTTCGTTGGTAACTTCTTCCCCACGAATTTTATTTAACCTCACTAACCATGCCATTCGACCCACCGATGGGAGAGCAGAGCAGAGGTCTGGGAGAGAAACCTTGAGCGGTCCAGGATGGAGGAACTGTGAATAGGGTATCTTTTCTAATGCTGAGAAAATTCCTTTGAGGTCCAGAACTACTAGTGTCAGAATGTGACAAATTTATAGTCAATTTTACATGATTTTTCACCAAGAATCCAATCATGCAACCCATTTCTCCACTAGAGGCCTCTGTTTTCAGGCCATATCCGGAAGTGGAGGTATAAGGTGTCAATTTCTAAATTTCTTGTAATTCATTTTTGTTTCAATTTAATGAAAGAGGCCTCCCCACTTTGAGCATGGCTCAGATATGTAGCCCACCTTGGGTGAACTCCATTACCAATATGTTTTTTTTTGCGTCTCATGGTTGCATTCCATTTCTACTTATTTCAGGTGCTATTCTTTCATGGTTGCATGCTCTTTTAAATGTAGTTATGATACAGGAGAATCAGACCATAATTCAAATTCAATGCTGTGAAGGGTGAAACGTGGACAATCATTTGTAAACTGGGGCAAATTCTGTTAAACAGAGCTAAATTAATGGAATCAATAAGTCTCTAGAAGACTTGATTAAATTGTAATTATTTGCTGAGGGATTTATGGGTTTAATTGAGTGAATGTGGGAGACACTTATGGATTTTAAATGATCTTTTCCCTTTTTAATTTATTTATAAAATGATTTTGTGTTGTACGAAGAATAGGACAGAAGAGCACAATGTAGCTGCAGGGCGAAATTTTTAATTCAGGCCAGTGTGGCCTTAGCCTGTAACTCGAGTTCTCTGTATGAATGAAATTCGTTTGTTGCTATATATATCCAGGTTTAATCTGTACTTTTTTATTATCTGTGTGTTTTACATATCTGTATTCTTTCTATTAATGAATAGATTGTGTGGGGGTGAGAGAGAGGGCGAAGTTCCTATGAACTTCGCATATACAAAGCTATGGCAGAGATCGAGGGATGACGAGACGAAGAAGAAGCTCAGGAAGGAGAGCGGAGGAGTAAAGGAGGAACCAACGGAGAAGAGCCGTGTGAAGGTGAGTGGAAAAATGTGATTAGATCATAGATCCAAAAGTGAGAGATGAATGGATGCGATGAATTTTCAAGGTAAACAATATAATATGTAATTCAATGGAGGGTAAAAATAGTGAGAACCGTTACAGTGGGCGTAGATCAATGGCGGACGATGAATCTTGATTTCATAAATCACAGATGTTAGCAGATACCATTAAGATTTCGAAAGATATGTTAAATTGGTTGCGATGCGATGAGGGAAGGCCACGTGTCGGCATGGCGCATGAGTGCACATTGCATGTTTTATAGTGCAAAGAGGAACTTTACAACCCAAGTTGAGGTGTTAGTGGTGAACATTTACATATCAACTCAGTTAAAAAATAGCAAAAAGCTGGCTCAATTGATAATAAAAATATAAATGTAATAAAAATAATGGAAATTCATTTTTTATAATTTGAAGTAAACAAAATAATAATACAGATAAAAGAAAATATTTTTTTAATAAAATTAAAATAAATTACGCTTTTATATATAAAGATGTATAATTTATATAATATAAACAACATTATTAAGAACTTATATAGATTTATCTTAAATAATTAAGGATCTACCAAATTATTAGAGAAATTAAATTACTTAAAATATAAACATTTCTCTAAATTTTATATTAAAAAAATTGTATCTTAATAATATTTATCCCTAAACCCTAAATAAATATTGAGGTAAAATACATCTATAATACATTAGTATAAAATCACTAAAAATAATTTTTAACTTACACTAAATAAATCAGTATACATCATACTAAAATACAATAAAAATGTTCCCCTTTCTCTCCCACCATCTAAGCTATTTTAGGTTGCATGTTATAATATAATGTTTGGTGAAAACACATTATAGTTTATTTTTTGTATAATCCATTTGAGAGAGATAGAGAGAGAGTAACTTGCGTGAAACCTGAGGTTGGAGACCCATTGCCATGAGTAAAATAGGGACCATGTTCTATTGGAAACCTGCAAGAGATAAAATAAATATAATATTTCTACGAGGCGGGCATGTCCCATGCTCGTGACGCTTTAGCTAGTTAAAGCTTGTCTGACAGATAAAGGTTCTGTCTATGTCACTTGTGTGGTAGTGACCTGCTATTTGGTTGATGACGATGATTTCTTATGCCTTCAAGGGAATTTTTTCTTTGACAATAGTTTGAATGGAGTGCCCACAAGAATAATATTGGTATGGAATGTTTTTAGAATAAATGCTCAATGTATTTATGGGTTTATGACTGAAACCTTCCTGTGTAAGCATCGTTGAAAGATATGCTTATGATGGCATGGGTCTTTAACGAATTCTTACAAAGTGCAATGGTTGTGAAGTATGATACCATCTTGACATGAAAGCTTATGTTGTAGGTGAATTTCAAGAGGATTTATGACATCAATGAAAAATTATGACTCCCATAGTGACATTCGAGGATGCCCCTATTGAGGTGATGAGCCATCTAAGGCACTACTTCCTTCTTGGAAAATGGTTGTTGAAGTCGACAATAAGGAAGCCTTAATTGACTGAGAGAATTAGCGATGCAAGGGACCAGGGTCTCTGATGTAGCAGGTGGGGTATGATAGGTTAACATATGCATGAGGATGAGAAATGGCTGTGACTGATGGTGGGAGTTCATTGGCTGAAGTTTGGAGCTTGTAAATGCAAGCAACGACAGCCATAACAATTTCTGGTGAGGAAAATCCTAGGGTCGGTAGGATGTCCAGGGTGGGAATGTGGTTGTTATGAGTGTCATGGGTGGTTGGTTAAAGAATGTGAAGTTCCTACCAAGGGTGATTAGGTTCTGCTTCCTGGTATGAAATTTGGATGGTTGGGAGGGATTGTTCTCCTAAGAAAAAAATATGTGTACACTTGCCAAAAGAATATAGAATGGGTTTGGATGCACAAGCACAGAGATGGGTGCCCAAATAAACATAAAAATGATCAGTCACTGATGATGCAAGGAGGTTTTGTTTCGCTGAGGATGGGGGCCCCATTGGTTGGTCTCAGTGTGAGGGTGGTGAAGTAGATGGAAATTGTCGGAGATGGGCTATGTTGATGGGGGTGTGGTAGGCTAAATGCGAGATGCGTTGGTGTGTATTTAATCTTCTTATGAGAGTGGCAGTCTGAGAAAGGGGTCTTTTCGTGATATAATAATACTTTACTTGATGTATGATGGATGAATGAACATGAAGTGCTTCCTGGACTTATGGCCATGGTGCCATGTTCTTGATGTATGGTCTACTTGAGTGATGGATGCAATGGAGGGTGAGGTTCTACTAACCGAAAAAAATATTTATCATGTGCAAGATGGGGTGATGATAAACATGATCAGGTGACTAGACCCTATGGTTGATTTTTGTGGAGAAATGATGTTAGGATATGAAAAGCTTCTTTGGGGAGCCTATCATGCTGGGGGCAGAATGATACCTGCTCTTGAACCTTCAGTGGCTGGGGAAATAGGTGGTTTGTCGTGCTTTGTAACACTTGCAATCAATACCCCAAGTGAAAGTGTCTTTTCCATTCAAATATATTGACAAACATGTTGAATGAAAAAGCGAAAAGAGAGGGCATACCTATCATAGCTGAAAAATGATTTTTGTTTTAAGCGTGAATGTGTGAAGCCTCCTTTGGACGTGATGAGGTGGTTATCATTGTGTTGCTTTCGATTTTGTAATTGGGCGTTTTGAGCTCCCATTATAGTCTGTCAAATAATTCTAAAAGGGCGATATATGGACCAATATGGCTAATTTTTGTTCATTTGTGTTGTTTGAGAGCTGTGATTTTAGAGCTGAGCCATTGTTGTAGAGCCTTTCTTGCCATTGCAGTCAACCTGTGTACCCGATATTCATGTTTTCAATGCCAAGTAGGGCCCTAAACGTCCAGCATTTTAATTTTATTAGCTTTGCCTAGGGAGAGGGGGGGGGGGTGTTCTGTACAAATTAGTTTTGTACATATACCTACCTCTTTCAAGAATTTATCGTGCAGACGATCAATATACAGGCGCACAAATCCTACGGGAAAATTAAATTTCCTGTCAAATTTCCATGAATAGCAAAGCCTTTGTGCGAAGACTCACACATCTGTTCTTGATACAAATGCACAAACATCGTGCCTATGTAGAAAACAAGCACGATGGTGAGACAAGAAAGAGTTTTTTGGTTGAAATTTTGAGTTTTTCATTTTTAGGTCACTGACGTGGTTGTGCTTGGTGATAGGATGTTGTGGCATGAGCATAATTGTCCTGACCTACACATAGTGTGGCACAATATGCCAATCCAAAATGGATTCTAACATAGTGGGGCCTTCTGAAGTTCCTGGAGAATGACATCTTGAGGTCTCACGATAGCCTGCTTCGCTTCCTGGTCTGCTGCTGGAACAAGAGGCGAAAGGTGATGGTCATGTGGGGTTGAGATGTCACCATTTGTCTGAAGATAGATGTGTATTTTGTGATCGACCTATTGCCTTAGGGTGAGGCGCTTCCACACCCACTCCTGCCTAGGATGGTGAGTATCTGTCGATGGGCAGAGCAGCATTGCAGTGGTGCACCTCTTTCTCAAGGGTGCATACTTATTTCATCGGTGACTAACTTAGCTGAGCGGTGTGCTCTAGCTATGATATTTTGGTTGACAGGGTCCTCGTTGCCCAACAAGGCATCAGGACCACAGATTGGTGTCCCGCGTTGGCTCAGGATCGAGCATTTTTATGATTGGGCACGCCATGTATACAATTGCATGGTGACATAGTTGGGGAAGGCCTGAGGCATATCCAAATTTTTACTTATGCCAGCATCCTCTGCAGTATCATGTTTGAGAGGGTGGTGATGTTGTGGCCTATTGTGCCAGTCCCCATTGGTCCTCGCTAGGATCCTCAGATGCGACGGTGGGCGCCCGTTATGCCTCATGGCAGAGGAGGTGAGGTGGGTCACTATTGGGATGCGACCACAGAGGCATGGTTCCAGGCAATCCTACAGATGTTCATGGATTATCCATACGCTGGGATGGATTTCGAGGGGATCCAAACATGGGTCTTCCCGCTAGTTATGTGTGGGGACCTGCAGGTGTGGTGTTTTAATGGTTTTCTACATTTTTTTAGTATTCATGATGTGTATATTTATATGTCTATTGTGGTGACACTGACACTATCCTTGTTTCTCTTGTAGATGTGGGAGTGGTTGGGCATCCGAGTGCCCGCTTGGTGGGGCATTAACAACCAAGGAGGGTTCTGGGTGGAGCTGCTCAGCCCCAGGTTGGGGGGCGGAGTGATGCTGATGGGCCCTTAGGGGAGAGTAGCAGTGCTACTGCTGATGAGTATGTCATTTTACTTGCTCGATTTGAGGTGGCAGAGGCACAAGTAGCGAAGTTTGAGGGGCAACTAGCTACTTCTGAGGCTCGGTCTATAGACTTAGCCAATGATTGGGGTCGGGTGGAGAGGTTGACTCAGGGTATGCCGACCCGAGGTTTTTTAGATGACCTCGATGACACATGGATCGAGGTGTTGATGGCTCAAGAGAGGACGTATCTTCTAATGTTGCGTCGAGTGGCACTTTCATTTTTGGTTGCTACACCTGTACTGGCACCGAGTGCAGCGGTGGGTCCAAAGGATCCACCTGGCAGGGCTTAGCCCTAGAGATGTTATGTATTCAGGGAAAACACCCATTATGAGGATGCTTCCATTATTTTTGATGACCTGTATATATATTTTTTGGCTGACTTGTGGGTCAAAGATATGAATTGTGTATTTTGACTCATACATATTTTTTATATATATGTAAGATATGTATTTTTGCGGCTCTTGGTGATGTGTTTATGGTTATTTTGTTAGATGTATGTCATGTATATTTGATGAAGATCTATTTGTTATGTTATTTTTTTTTATGAATGGTGGTTTGTACGAGATTCATTCCAGTCTAGAATGTGATTAGCTATGCAATCAACTAACTCCTTTTGATTTCTTGGTCAATGTGTGAATGTAATATGATCAAATTGATGAATTAATATTCGTGCATGCAAATATTTTCTAAATAGTTGAGAATATCATATTTCAAATTCTTGGTTTAATTATGAAACCACTAGCTAGGAATCAAGGAAGATATGCAGATGGCGAATGCCTTAGTTGAAGTTGTCGCTCATCAGCCCAATAACTGCATCATATTCTGCCTGATTATTGGTGGATGATCCAATGCATACTCTGTTGGTGAAGAATGGAGATTGGTCAGGACAGTAAATGGCCTAGGCAGTTGCAGCTAGGTTTGAGACCATCATGATGCTCGATCAGTGAATCTAAAATAATGCAGGGGAGAATGATCCATCTGTGACACCAAAGCACTTTTTTAGAATTTTTTTTTGATGATTGTGATCATCAAAAAAAATATTATGCTACATGCATCTTATCTCTAGGTTTGAAGCCTCCTTCCAGCTATGGGAAAAAAACAAATTAGGTAGGGCCCATTGACGGGGTTAGATAGGCATGTACTGTTGGGCTTTGATAAGATGTATGCTCCCTTGAGGAGGCAATATTTTATGACATAGGGACCTTTCCATAGCGTCTCAAACTTCCCGGGTCCTAGGGCCTCTTTCGCGACATCGTGGCGGAGGACTAGCTCCCCCTCGATAAATGAGCAGTGGGTGATGTTGCGGTCGAATGATGCTTTTACCCGCATTTTATGGGCCTTATTCTATTGGAGTGACTGTCGCCAATTTTTGTCGATGAGTTCTAGCTGTACCATTTTTTGTTCTAGAGGCTGGGTATCATCGAGGAGTTCAATGGTGGTGTTTAGGTTGGGGATTTTGCATTTGTTTGGAATCACAGCTTCAACCCCATACACCAGTTGGAAGGTTGTAAACCCTGTTGAGTTTTTAACTGCCATGCAGTATGCCCATAGGGTTGAAAAAACCATATGGTGCCCATTTGTATTATGGTTATTCACCATTCACTATAAAATTGTTTTGAGCAATTTGTTGATATATTGTACCTGTCCATTGGACTGAGGATAGTATGGTGATGCAAATTTGTGTGTAAATCCTAGGTGGTGAGACGGCTCCTGGAAAATTTCATTTTCAAAATGTTTTATGTGATCAGAGACTAACTCTTTTGGCACACCGAACCGTGCAATGACATGGTTGAACATAAGTTGTGTCACGGTTTCTGTCGTGTTGTCATATATGGGCATGGCTTCTACCCATTTGGTGAAATAGTTGATAGTAACAATGATGTATTTGTGGTTCCCAGATGACGCAGGGTTTCAAGTCATGAAGTCTATTCCCCATTTACAGAAGGGACCAACTACAATGACTGGGTGCAGAGGAGCGAGGGGTGCTCTTGCCTTGTGGGCGAAGAGTTGACATCGCTCGCACCTTTTGACTACTATGATGCAATCGCAGAATAAGGTGGGCCAAAAATATCTTGCCCGGAGAAATTTTTGGGCGATAGCCATTCCAAAGAGGCGGTTGCTGCAAGCTCCACTATGATATTCATTAAGGGCTTGCTCAAATTTATTATGAGTAAGGCATTGGCGTAGGATTGTATCGATGCCTTGCCGATACAGGGCATCTCCCATGAGGAGGTATCAGGGGGCCTAATATCATATGTGCATTCGGTTGTCCTGTGTGAGATTTGGATTGAACTTTTGGGTTCATAGAAATAAGAGGATATCTCTGTACCAAGGATCGTCAGTCGTGACTAGAAAGAGATGTTTGTCAGGTAGTGAGTCATTGACTGGGGATTTTTTGGTCTAACTTAAGATGTCAATGATGAACTTTGTGAAGATCAATGCTTTATTTCTCTTGGGGGAGTTGAGCTGTAAGTCAAACTCCTGCAGTATGACAACCTATCAAGCGTATTTTTGGTTCGTCAAAGGGCGGGTGAATAGGTATCTCATGGGGTTCACAGTTGTGAAAACTATTGTGGTCCGCAATATAATGTAGTGCTAAAGCTTTGGTACTATGTATATTAGGGCTAGGGAAATTTTTTATTTGGGTTCACACCTTAATGTGGGGCCTGATAAGTTTTTACTGACATAATAAATTATGCGTTCTTTACCATTGGGCCATCCTGGTTTAAGACCCCAGCTAAAGTGGTTTCGGATGCTTACAGATATAGGGTGTAATATTTGTTGTAATTTTGTGGGATGATAAATGGGGCTGAAGATGCCTCTTTCAGTGCCTCAAATGATTATTTGGCTTGATCGTCCCACTTGAATAGGATATCATGTCGAAGAAGGCATAGGAATCCCTATGCGTAAGTGGCGTACCTTGGGACAAAGAATCTCAAGAAATTGGCTTTCTCCTGCAAGCTTTGGAGTTGCTTGAGGGTTCGAGGTGGTGGCACCTCTTTGATAGATTGGAATTTGATGGGGTCCACCCTGATCCCTTTTTGGGACACTATAAAACCTAAAATTTGACTTGAGTTGACACAAAAGACGCACTTGAGAGGGTTCAAGCATAGGTTGTATTGTTGACATCTTTGGAATACCAACCGTAAATCTTCCAGATGATTGCTTTGCTTCTTGGATCGAAAAAAGAGGTTGTCCAAGTAAGTGAGGATTAGGTGGGCTAAGTCATGGAAAATATAATTCATGGCCCGCTGGAAAGTGGCTCCAGCATTTTTAAGACTGAATGGTATAACATGGTGTGCAAAAGTGTCCCTCAGGGTGGCGAATGTTGTCTTATATCGATCGATATGCCAAATTTGAATTTATTTATACCTTGAGAAGTCGTCCATGAAGGATAGGGCCTCATGTGAAGCGCAAGCATCAATGACTTGGTCGATGAATTGGGTAGGGTAGTTGCATTTTGGACAAGCTTTGTTGAAATCTAGGAAATCAGTACATACACAAATGGTGCCCTATTTTTTCATGACGGGATGAAGGTTGGAAACACATGATGTGTAAGTTATGGGGTAGATAAACCTGTATTTTTTAAGCTTGTCAATTTCTCACTTAATTGATTCTACCTTAGATAGGTGCAATTGACATTGTTTCTTCCATACTGGTGGTATGTCGGGCCAGGTGTCAATATGGTGCTCTGCGATAGTGGGGCTAAGCCCTAGCATTTCCGAATAATCCCATGCAAAGATGTCTCTATATTTTTGCAACTTGTTTGTGTAAGATATTACTTTGGCTAGAGAACATGCTTCCCCTAGTGAGATTTCTTCGATTTTTTTAGGATTTCTAGAGATATTTACCTTCATGGTTGGTGAAATATTAGACATGTTCCCTTCTTCGAACGCGTCGAGCATCGTGATGGGACTTTTGAACCAATCAAATTTCCCAAATGGAAGGAAGTATTTTGATTTGATTGCGTATATCTCATGATTTTCTAGGTTGTTTGGGTCGAATGTATTTTCGGGAAGAAAAAACAAACGGTGATGCATTTCATCCCATGGATAATCTCGTTCCTTCATGGCCTCTAAAATATCCTCATTTGAATGGAAAAATGTATCTAAGGGGGACTGAGTTTGCGTGAGGCCATGAGGAGGTGGTTCGGTCCTAACGGAGCTGGTCGAAAGACATGAATAGGACTCCATAGTTGATGTTGTGGAACCAAATGTGTTTGATAGGGCACAGACGGATTGCGTTTGCACCATCAGTGGTACAGCTACTTTCGTAGTTGTAGCGCTCTCGACACCAATTACGGATGAGAAGACATCACGAGTCATGGTTCCTATGCATGAAGAAATGAACCGTCTGTGATGTTGCGTGTCGTTGATGTTCGGTGGGGGAGGAATTTCCATCATGGTGGCTTGCATGAGAGAATTTTTAGGTTCCTCCTGAGGCGTACCAAGGGTACTTGCACTTTCTTGGGTTTGGAAGTTGTGCTGAGTGCAGAGGTGCCTAAATTTATCCATTAAGGGGCACGAATATGTTTCATGATTATGGTCGGTGCAAATGGTGCACAGTATCATGGTGCTTATTGAGTAGATGGTATGAGAACCAATGCTACTCTTGGTCCCTGAAGTGGACGGTCGGAAAGGATCAATGGTAGCAGTATGATTATGCTTTTGGCATCTCATATTTTTTGGTTTTGGAAGGGCTAGCTCCTTAGTGGGGTTTAGCCTTAATGTTTCTCTTACCTCTCATAGCCTTGGTAGGTACTCACAATTCATCATATGGTGGAATTGTCAGCAAATACTGCAATAGCAGCATGTGACTTTTTCTTGATTAGAGAGATAGATCTGCGGGATGGGGGTGACCATGCGAAGGCTATTCATAAGGTTCTTCAGTTTCTTAAATTGATTGAATTGGTGGTCGATTTTATAGCATAGACAACATGTCGTCCTTGGTTGGTCCTGGGTCCAACCAGGACAATGTGTTGATTTAGCTCTTCTAACTTTTTGGTATTGATGGGGGGTAGGTTCCCTTCTATTGGTTCTAGACCAACTATGTCCTAGAGGTGTGTCTCTAACGATCATATGATGTCTATTAGCAGGCGCACTTGGGATATGTAAGTGCAGTGTTAAGTCTAATGGTTGCCTTGACAGACCAGACATGATTGTATTTCCTCAGTATTCCCTTTCCTCTGGGTTGCTGAAGTGGTTGGATACCATCTCCAGAGTGATTCTAGGTATGGGCATTGGGCAACCATATGGTTACATTCATTTCATAATGCATAGGTTGGTCTTATCTGTGGAGGGTGGTTGGGGGTGATGGTGTGCCCCCTGACTGGCCACTTTTCGACTCACATGAAGAGAATGGACCTACTTGTCACATCTTCTTGAGTTGTAGAGCTTTCCATGGATTTTGTATCTGATACATCTACTAGGTAGAGGCTTAATATGGCCATGCGTAAGTTGTTTAACGCCGAAGGGAAATGAGGGATATAATGGCAATGACGAACTGGGTGGTTGCAAGAACATACCTGACACAAATACTGGACTACCCAAAGGTTATCGTAGTATACAGGGTCAAAAGGATACCATATTTGAAACATATATAGAGATGCACAATCAACGATGAAATGATTGCGTTCATCACAAAGTGCACAGAGTTGGATGGGAGGTTGGGGGCAAAACCAAGGCGGAGTTGGTTTCTCAGGTGACTTCCTCGCCTCTTGTAGGTATAGTATGACTTGAGGTTCTCCCTCATCTATTTGCATGGGGGGATGTTAGGGATCCTCTTGGTATGATTGCTCTAGGGCGTGTAAGGCATCCATATATCACGGCATCTATGGGAAATGATGAGTGTAATGCCCATAATGGTCGTAGATAGAGCACGTGTGGTTGGTGTGTAATGATTTCCATTTATTTTTCATGGTTGGTTCCTTTTTATGGGAAATTGGGTCCGCGACATTTCTTTCAAAGCTTAGAAGAGGTTTTAGTAAATTTAGTTTTGGGAAAATATTAGTAGGATGGCCTACGATATTGCATAATGGGCAAGGTTGTAGTGCCCTAGGTATGTTGGGGTTTTCTATCTTCTTCCCTTTTTTGTTGGTTTTCTTGTTTTCTTTACTTGGCGCTGCTATGGGAGTCTCTTTAACTGGTGTCACCTCCTGAGGAGTGATGGGGGTTATTCATGTATATTTGATGTCAGGGCTTCCCAGCATGGTTGGTGGGAACAGATACTAAACAGATATTACAAAAGACATGTTTGGCAATGTTACAATTGCCAAGACTTGTTGTGGCACAAAACCAGGTGGAGGGTATAAGAATGGAGTTTGGGAGATGACGTAGGGTAGAAAATCCATTCTAGTGGCCTCAGTTTCATTACTACCAGTCTCTATCTCCTCGATAGTTTCGGTGTTTGATGATAAAATCATGCATACCAGGGCCACTATGACATTAGAGATTACTTCTGATATGACAGGGGGATCTCCTAGGAATGATCTGAGGATTGATGATGGTTTTAATTAATTGGGGCCATATTCTTGGTACCACATGAGATATTTTGTAGATGTGTCTACATAGGGTAGAAAAACATCGGCAGCCATCATGGGTCATTTATCATGGTATGTTAATTGGTCAACGGTGATGATTCAATCTTCGTGGGGGAACATCATTACCTGGAAAACAGAGGAGGCTATGGTAGACATGCCATACATATAACTTTGCCCAAGGAGTATATTGTAGTCAATATGAGCATCCAAGACCTCAATATCTATGAGTACCATTTTGTTTGCCAAGTTAACAGGGATATTCAGGTATAGACTGACAGGAGCAGAAGGGTGCCCGTCATATGATTTGAGCATGATATCAGATGGCTACAGTTCGAGAGATCCCAACTTTTTCCAAACAGTCTTGGACATGATGCATGTAGATGCACCCTCATCGATGATACCTTGATGAATAGTGATATTTTGGACTGATACCGGTATCTGAAAGCCAACCAGTGAAGGAAGCCTGGGGGTGGCTTTGTCTAAGTCGAAAGACATTAGGCGTGAATCAGAAGGGTCGATGGTGCCTAATGCGGAAAGTAAGGATTTCCATTATTTTGGGCAAGATTGCAGGACCTCTTATGCTGGCATGGAAGTGGGAGATTGTGCTAAATGTCCAGGATGATGTAGTTGTGGGTTGCTTTTGAGTGGTGTCTCACACGCCTAGTTGGACCCTTATTCATCTTTAGCAGGGGTTTAATAGGTATTTTTGATATATTCAACAGTGCAATAGGTGAACTTGTGCTTGCCCCTAAGGAATTGGTGTCTCGGGGGGCATCATAGTTTTGATTCCTTGTTTGAAAGAACATTTCTTCACCAGTCATATATATTTCGTGGATTTTGTTCCTGAAATCACTTGGGCATGGTTTTTGCTATTGTGTATTAACCACTTCTTGGTGGGGGAAGGTTTCCCGCATTACAATGGTTTGTTGTGTCAGTCCCCCTTGTCCACGGTTACCCCGAGTTTCTTTAGCTCAGGTAGCTCATGATAGTGGTGAGTGTAATGGCTACACTAACCACATATAGTGCAAGAATGGTTTGTCTATAGACTAGCCCTCTTGTTCTGCCCTTGGGAGTTGGAATTTTTTTTTAGATGTTCTATGCTTGATGCAACTTTACTTTTTATCCCATATTACTTAGCAATCACATAAACAATAAAGTAAAATGCTGATAGAGCATACCAATAGATCAACAAAAGACAAGCCAAAATACATAAGTGTGTTGGTGTGTTACGGCAGTCAGTAGGATGCTTCAACCAACAAAGTCTCAATATGGTCAACCAACTAGAAGTGTCACACAACCCTCTAGGACAGCCAAAATAGTCAACCCCAAAATTCAACAAAAGTCAACTCTGTTAGTCAATGGTCAACGCAAACCATAGCAACAGCAACGTCAATGCAACCAAGTCAAAGTCAACATCCAGCCTCAGGAGTTGTGCCAAAAAATGCAGATTTAGAAAATCGAAAGTTTTGGGAGAGTTTCAAGTAAATTTGACCATGCATTGACCAAAGTCTGTTGGAAATGCTAAGAGGGGGGTGAATCAATATTCCTTTCAATTAGTATTATTATTAATCTTTCAGAACATTACTTAATCTTCAATTATTATCAGTGTTTGTACAATGTTAGTAGTAAACAAAAGGAACACAAATGCACACAGTTTTTAAGGTGGAAACCCTCTCTAGGAAAAAAAACACCTGAATTATTTTCTAATAATTCTTTAATATTCAACTCCAATTAAAAATAAAGCTCCAACTTCCTAGAATCTAGAAAATAATTCTTCTCCAACTCCCACTAGATGGGTGCTCCAAGGCCCGAGATTCTTCAGTAATCAACTGAACGGATGCCCCAACACCCAATAAGCTACAACTCACCCTAGAACCACCCTACCACCCTATAGAAGAATAAAAGAATAATGGACTCTCGTACCAGGGAAAATGGTCCACTTTACAATGATATAGAATGATGTAGAAGAATAATGCACACTATACCATAACCGCAACTATGACACAACCACCTAATGATGATGCTAGACCTCCCGACACTACCTCTTCAACTCTTGGTAGATAGACACTTGTACAATTTTTACAATGATACATTTACAATGACTTAGTACCATGATACCTTTATAATGACTGTATGCAGCGTTGCCCACTTGAAGACTTCATGTGGTGAAATTCTTGTTGTTTTTCAGCACCTTGATTTATGCTCTTGTCATGCTACCCTCTGCTGCATCTTGCTTTGCTTTGCTGGCCTAGAAAGTCTGGTCCTTTGTAGCCCTTGACAACACATGATCTAGCTTTTTCTTGCCTTCTAGGATCTTGATATTGAATCTAGTGTATCTCTGCTATTTAAAATCCCAAATATGTGATTTTAGGTTTTGCATTATTCCTCTGAGTCTTCTTTCCAGTGCCACAAGTCTGACCCAATTTGGATTCTTCAAGAGAGAGTTATGCCCAATCTCTCACAATGACCTAATTATGGACTGGTTCAGTAGAGTGAACTTGTACGACATGCCATGTGTCACTGTTCCTTCATTCGGGTTTGAAATTGATACAAAGAAAACTACAGTCTGTGCACTATCTGCCAAATTTTACATAATTCTAATCCAATACTCAGAGAGAGAGTTATGATTATTTTCCCAAGGTCACTTCTTCTAGATGAAGTTCAGGAGCCTACAAAAACATTGACTTCCACAAATCATATCTCCAAAAATTTGTGCACCTTGATCTAAATTTTTTACAGGAGCTTCCTAAGAATTTCAGCTTCATCTCATAAAAATTTCAGCTTCTGAACCTTTGTAGAAAATAATTTAGAGCGCAAATGCCATGATGACCTGTTTCAGGTAGCTAAATCCCTACATAAGGAGGATATGAGGATCACAATTTATATAAATGCTTAGGTTGAGAGGGTCTTCAACAAGTGAATGTGAGAAGGATTTTAGGAGCTTAAAAATGATTAATTATTGAATTTTCAATGACCCATGCCACAACCCCATGGGGTTTTAGCCCACTAACTGGGGTTACAAACTTCAAACACGAATATATCTCAAACTATGAAGAATTACATGGTGTGCCATATATCAACGAAAACATATCGACAAGTAGAAACCATAAAAAATATTCTTGACCTAGAATATAGTAATTTCGTAGGTCAAAGTTACCATGCAATATTGGGATAGCCCCTGGTGCTACTTGGGTTGACATCAATGACAACCACTAATCAATAATCTCCCCCTTTGGCATTGATGGCAACACAAGTACTCCCCCTGAGATCATGCCACCTCTTTCTATAACATTCTCTACCCCTTTGACATCAATGGAAAAGAGTAACTCCCTTAACAGATAACTATCTCGCGGACCTGTACACACTTCGACTCCCCCTAACAAACAACCATCCGGTGGACCTATACACACTTCCACTCCCCCTTTATATTCTGAATAAAGAAAATCTAATGAGAACTTGGGAGAATCCCAAGCTTTTGTGAAGATATTCGAATGCTTCACGAGTACTCTTACAATCATCAACGCTTCCTGACCAATCTATATATGTAAGGGTTTGAATAATGAGATTGTTACCCTTGGGATAACACAAGCCATATTCTTTTGTTCCCTTTAGATATTGAGGAATTATTTTGACACCAATAATATGTGATTCTTTTGGTGCTGCTTGGAATCTTGCTACTTTTCCAACTGATTACATAACATCTGGCGAGGAGGCTGTTACATATAGAAGACTACCAATTGTAGATCTATACAATCTCTAGTCCACATCCTTAGATGAGTTGTCTATGCTCAATTTGTAGCCTGTTACCATCAGAGTAAGGATGGGTTTGAAATCTTCCATTTTTAATTTCTTGAGCATTTCCTCGATGTAATTGGATTGACATATAAATATTCCTTTCTCTTGCTGAGATATTTGAAGCCCTAAGAAGTATTTCAGCTCACCAAGTAAAGACATCTCGAAATCACTTTGCATCTTTGTAGCAAAGTTCTTACTTAATCGATTATCATTGCTACCAAATATTATATCATCCTCTTTAGCTATTAGACGTGCTTTAGTTGCTTCATCTAGAACGTATATGTCATTTGGAGCTCAACTTGTTGTAGCCACAATTTCACCATACCTGCCTTTCCTGATTTCACATTTTGTGGAGTTAAATAGTATTGTGTGTCCATGATCACACATTTGTCCAACATTGAGCAGATTGTGATTCATGTTTTCAACCAATAGAACATTCTTGGCTAGATCATCTTTGCTTCCGAGAGTGACGGTACCTGATCCTATAACATTTGAAAATCCATCATTTCTGAAGGACGCTATTCCATCCTTCTTCTCTTTCAAAGATACAAATTTCTTTCTATATCTAGTCATATGCGTTGAGAAACCACTATCAACATACCACACAACTTTGTTGTTTTGAGCCTTGAGAGCAAGAGCACAATTATAATTCTTCTCCTTCTTCCATGCTCATTCGTTCTATGGCTTTGAAGATTCTTTTGGAGGATTTTAAAGTCTGCAGTATTTGCCTATGTATCCAAAGTTTCAACAATTGTAACATCCAATATAATTTATTAAATGTTCAAATCTATTGATATTTCATTGAGCCTTAGGAGGTTCATGTTTGATAGATCTCCTAGAATTGTATTGGTTCCTAGGGTACGTGCGACATTCTACAGCTTTATGACCAAATTTTCCACATGAATAACAATAGCCATGAAATATATGTTGGTACCTAGATGAAAATCTTCGTCGAGGTATTGTCTTCCAAGGATGTGCTTGTGAATCTTGTCCAATGAAGTCTTCATGTATGTCAAATCTCATAGGTTCATTGTATTTTGTTGTAGAAGGTCTTGCTTCTTCTTCTTTGTAACCGAGGCCAGTTCTGTCGTTGTAAGATCATTGATTGTTGATGAGTTCTTCCAATGCCCTTGAGCTGTTGGCATAGTTTTGGACAATTTTTCCCTTCTTCACTTCCTTACGCAACGAGACTACTTCGACTTCTAATGCTTCCCTTTCTTGGTTGCTTTCTTCCAACTTCTTTTGAAGTGACTCTTCAATACATTTGTGTTCTTCAACTTCAATTTTGAGACCTTGAACTTGTTCTTCAAGAGTATTGGAATAGATCTTCTCAGCCTTGAGCTCTTTTATAAGCTTGATTTAACCTTAGAAAATTCTTCTGTGGTCAACCCTTCTTCTTTGTTGTTTGATACCTCTTGTTTAATGTGCTTGGCCATAAACAATACTCTCTCATTGCCTTCTTCTTCACTTTCATTGTATTCATCAGATGATGAGCTATCTTCTTTAGAGATAAAGTTCCTTTTGAATCCTTTATTTTTTCTTTTCATGTTGAATTTATTAAAGCCTTTCTCTTCTTTTGAGTTGCCATCACTTATGTTCGAACATTTTGCTATAAAATTCCCAACCTCACCACAGCTGAAACATATCAATGGAAGTTTACCCTTGAATTTTCCCTTACCAATTTTTTGTTTTCTCGTAAATTAAGAATATTCTCCATCTGAAAGACCTTCATCATCTTCCTTTTCTTCACACTTTCAGGTGTAGGTCTATGCCTTTGAAGGTTGTTTCTCCTTATTGGTTTACTTAGATGCAGTGAATACAGTTTCTAGATACGAAGTACCCCCTTCTTCATCAAGTATCACTTCATATGTTATGAGAACTCCATGTAATTCCTCTTTGCTAAGTTTGTACAGATTTTCACTATATTTTAAGACCGATACCTTTGGGTTGAATCTCCCTAGTAACATTCTAAGAATCTTTCATATAATAGTCTTCTTGTCAACAGGCTCTCCCAATTCTTCTAGAGTGTTGGTTATTTCATCAACATGTTGGAAGTATGCAACAATGTTTTTATCTTCTTTCATTCTGAGTTGCTCAGTTTTTTCTCTGTAGATTTGAAGCTTTGCTTCTTTGTCATTTGATTCACCTGCATATATATTCTCAAACTTGTCCCATACATTTTTGGCGGTTTTACAACCCAAAACCTTATGATAAGTAGATTAAATAAGTCCACTGATAATAATATTCTTTTCTTTTTCATCATTTACCAAATTATTCTTACCTTGTTCATCCATGGTTGATGTAAATCCATTTTGAACAGTGTCCCATACTTCATAACCTTGCGCCAAGAGATAGACCTCCATTTTTTCTTTCCAGAGAGCATAATTATTTTCATTGAACAGAGGTATACCATTCTTGGTATGCTCCATGACCTCCTTCCAGCTGTTAAACTACTATTGAAGGAACCAAGCTCCGATACCAATTTTTGGAAATACTGAGAGGGGGGGAGAATCAGTATTCCTTTCAATTAGTATTATTATTAATATTTCAGAGCATTAGTTAATCTTCAATTATTATCAGTCTTTGTACAATGATATACGTAAACAAAAGGAACACAACTGCACACATTTGTTAAGGTGGAAACCCTCTCCAGGACAAAAACCACCTGAATGCTTTTCTAATAATTCTTTAATATTCAACTCCAATTTAAAATAAAGCTCCAAATTCCTAGAATTTAGAAAATAATTCTTCTCCAGCTCCCACTAGATGGATGCTCCAACACCCGAGATTCTTCAGTAGTCAACTGAACGGATGCCCCAACACCCAATGAGCTAAAAATCACCCTAGCACCACCCTACCACCCTAAATTTTTCACAGGCTTGAACCTGTTGGTGACTTCATGCACCAGCCTAGCACCACCCTACCACCGTATAGAAGAATAAAAGAAGAATGGACTCTCGTACCAGGGAAAATGGTCCACTTTACAATGATATAGAATGATGTAGAAGAAGAATACACACTAGACTTCCACATATCATATCTTCGAAAATATTGCTCACCTTGATCTAAAATTTTTACAGGAGCTTCCTCAGGATTTTGGCTTTGTCTCATAAAAATTTAAGCTTCTAAACCTTCATAGAACAAACGTTAGAGCACACATTCCACTATGACCTGTTTCAGGTAGCTAAATCCCTACATAAGGAGAATATGAGGATCACAATTTATATAAATGCTTAGGTTGAGAGGGTCTTTAACAAGTGAATGTGGGAAGGATTTTAGGAGCTTTAAAATTAGTAATCATTGAATTTTCAGTGACCCATGCCACAACCCCTTGGGTTTTTAGCCCACTAACTGGGGTTACAAAATTCAAACATGAATATCTCTCAAACCGTGAAGAATTACATGGTGTGCCATATATCAACAGAAACATCTCGACAAGTAGAAACCATAAAAAATATTCTTGACCCAGAATATAGTAATTTGGTAGGTTAAAATTACCATGCAATATCGGGTTAGCCCTTGGTGCTGCTTGGGTTGACATCAATGAAAACTACTAATCAAAATATTCAATGCTGGTAAATGTTGCGGTAAAACCCTACGCCAAAAACAGAAAAGTCTCCTTGCTGCAATTTCCCACGTGTGAAGAGAAGAGCCTCCAAGGTGATCAAAACAATCAGAAGAGGAGAGAAAAATGTGTGAGGATGAGATGAGTGAAAATTTCCTCCAACGTTGACCAATATATATCCATCAATGAGGGTGTGTAACACAATTGCTGGGGCACCAAACCTTCAGGCTGACCTCCACATATTTTGAATAAATTCAAAATAAATGTTCTGCTCATTGGATCAAGATGATATTTAGATTGATCTTTCACCTCTCTGAAAGAGGAATCCAATAAAGATATTGGGATATTCATCTGAGCATCACAACATGGATTTTGGACCTAGTTGTCCAAAATTAACACTCCCTCTCAATTAGGGAGAACTCCATCCACCTGTGCAATCCAAACATCGTGTGTCATCCCGTCATAAATTGATTTGCTATCTTATTTATTTCATAACATAAGTGGGTCAATCATATATATATCATCCATGGCTGAAAAATTCAGCCCAGAGGTCTGAAACCTCTATAGGACTTAAAAAGAGTCTCATACCAACCCGAAGTTCGTTTATTTGACTTGAAATTAGTAGGAGGTCCGAAACCTCACTATACTTGATCCTAGATCAAGTGGTTGGACCATGCCATCCTAGATAGAGAGTACGAAAATCTCTGATGCGTCCATCAGTCTTTGCTACTAGTCTTTAGCTTTTCCCACCTCACTAGCCAAATGAGAGGTACTTCCCATGAGCTTGGGACTCAATGGGTAGTATGAATAGGGGCACAGGTCATGACATGTGAACCAACTCAATCATCATAATGGTGGGGCAGAAGCACACCAACAAGGTTCGGCAAGCCTAGCCCTATGGTTGCTTATAGCTCCGAGAAGCTATCCACAAAGGACCCCAGAGCTCTTAGAGCTCATCGTCCAATAGGAACCTCAGCATAGGGTCGTTCAAAAATACCAAGATTCTCACGGAAGGTTAGGAACTTGACCTTCCCTAGGGTCTTTGTGAGAATATCCATGACTTTCTCATCAGTTCCTATATGATCGAGCCTTATGGCACATCGTTGTACCATATCCCGGATAAAGTGGTACTTAATATCAATATGCTTGGATCGATCATGGAACACGGGATTCTCGGACAATCAAATCCCAGTCTGGTTATCACAGGGTATCACGGTGGTCTCTAGCACATGCTTGAAAAACTCACTGAAGAGCTTTCGCAACCATCCTTCTTAACAATAGGCCATACTCGCTGCAATGTATTCAACCTCCGTGGTGCTCAAAGCCACCTACTTCTTCTTCCTACTCATCCATGATATCGAAGAAGAACCAAGTGTGAAGTAGCATCTGGATGTACTCTTATGATCCACCATACTTCCAGCCCAATTGGAATCATTATATCCATGGAGTGTCATGCTCCCGACAGTGTATCTCAACCCATGGTTTATCCTGCCCTGAAGATATCTCAACATATTATTGGCACCAACCCAATGAATGTGATGAGGCTCAACCATATGTTGACTCAAATTTTTCACTGTAAAACATACGTCCTGACGGGTGTTCACTAAGAACATCAGGGCCCTTACGAGTTGATGATACTTGGTAGGATTTTCTAGCATAGGCCTAGCAGCACTCCCACTCAACTTCTTAAAGTTGATCTCCATCGGTGTTGACACGGACTTAAAGTCCACCATACCAAATATTTCCAGAAGCTTCACAATATATTTTCCTTGAGAAAGGAAACTCTCTCCAGGTCTCTTCCAAACCTCCAGGCCTAAGAAGTAGCGCATTAGTCCTAGGTCCTTCATCTCAAAATCAGCAGTGAGCTCCCTCTTACACTGATGAATGGGAGGGTCAGCACCTGTCAAGAAGAGGTCATCAACATACAACACCACAATGAGAGGCATTTCTCTATCAACCTTGAAGTAAAGGTTCAGATTGGCATTACTATGAGTTAAAGCCCAGCTTCATCAGGTATCTATATATCAAGATCTACGTGCTTGCTTCAACCCATAGAGGCTTTCTTCAACCTGCAGACATGGGTGTCCTGATCCTCAACTTCGAACCCCAGAGGTTGCTCCACATACACCTCTTCCTTTATCGCACCATGCAGAAATGCAGTCTTCACATCCATCTGATGAAGACTATATCCTTGTGTAGCAGCAAGGGCTATGATATATTGAATGGTGGTATATCAGGCCACAGGTGCAAATATATCATCATAGTCTATGCCTTCTTTTTGAGAGAAGCCACAGGCAACGAATCTTGCCTTGAAATTTTCAGCACTTCCATCAGATCCATGCTTGATCTTATAGATCCATTTCGAGGTGACAACAACTTTTTCCTTCAATCTTGGAACCATGTCCCATAAATCATTCTTCATTATGGACTCATACTATTTGTGCATAGAAACCTTCCAAACATGATGATTTACGGCTTCCTCAAAATATCCAGGCTCAGATTGTACAATAGTACTCATGGCTGCTAGATACCCTTGGTATCTATTCGGCTTCTTGCTTTCCGAGAATGTCCCCCTTGGGGCCATATGTCCCTCGACATCCTCGAGAGTGTCCCTAAGCCATGATGGTATCTTCCTCATCGAAGGAGGTGGATCAATCGATTCCATCGATCCTTCAAGATCAGGCATCATCTCATCCTTTGGTTCTTCTTTATTTCTAGACCTTGCTTCACGATCTTCCTTAGATCTCAGAATATTGACTACTTTCCTAAGGGAAAAATCTTCGTCAAAGGTGACATCGTGGCATATCTCCACTTCCCTTTCACCAGGCACATAGAATCTATAGACCTTTGAAGTTTCTTTGTATCCCACAAACATTCCCTTCTTCCCAGAAGCATCCAGCTTGCTCCTCTTCTCTTTCGACACATGAAAATAAACAGGATATCCAAAAACTCTAAAATGTGAGACATCTGGTTTACTACCAGAGTAAACCTCTTCGGCAGTTTTGGAGTCTAGAGCGAAATGCGGGCATCGATTTTGTATGTACACAGTAGTGTTCGTAGCTTCTCCCCACATAAACTTCGGTAGACCTTGGTCACATAGCATGGCATGGGTAGCTTCCACAATGGTCCTATTATTTCGTTCAAAAACACCATTCTTCTCAAGATTATAGACATTTGTGGTCTCCCTCTTGATGCCAGCTTCTCTGCAAAAGTTCTTGAACTCGTTCATCTCATATTCAATGCCATTATCGGTCCTAATATCTTAATCTTCTTCCCTGTCAGATTTTCCACCAAGTCTTTGAAGGTACGAAATACATGAAAGCCTCATCCTTCTTCTTCAGTAATTATATCTAGGTTTTGCGAGAGATGTAATCTATAAATTTTATATAATAAGAACATCCTCCCAATGATGTCACGGGAATCATACTAGACAGATCAAAATGAATCAATTGCAAGACATCAGATGTCTTTGTGACACTTGAGGGGAAAGGTCCCATTGTATGCTTTCCTTCGGCACAACCTTGACATACACCTTCATGATTACTTAATAACTCGGGCATCCCCGTCACCAACTTCCTTGCTTAGGGAAGGGGTTTGTAGTGAAGGTGTCCAAACCTCCAGTTCCGTAGTTTAGTCTATCATATAGTATCACACGCCATCGCTCCCAATGGACTTCCTCCAACCTAGTAGATTTTATCAAATCTAAACCCAATCATGATAGCTTCCTTGAAACTATTCTTCCAGATACGTACCTTCCCATCAATGAATGCCACATTGAAACCTTTGTCTTCCATGGCTGATATAGACACAAGGTTATTCTTCAAATTAGGTACATAAAGTACATCCTGCAAGCGGAAGAATTTACCTTGAGACAAGTGGAGGGTCACAGTCCCTGTCCCTTTCACGGGATATGTGGCATTATCTCCAAGGATAATTTCTAGATTATATCCTTCTTAACCATATCAGGAAGTGCTTCCTTGAACCCAGTGATGTGCCTTGAGGCACAAATTTTTATCAACCAGACATCCATAGTGTCGGGTGGAGATGCAGTAGAGAGGGTTGATACAAGAATGAATTCGTTTCTTTTATCAACAACATTTGATTCCTCATACCTAGAATATCTCAACCTTTTGAAAGGTTGACCATTTCCGCCGGAGGGAGCCTTCCTCTTCCCCTTGAATCTGTTGTTCCTTTGATTTCCATTCCTCTGGTTGTTGTTGTTGTCATCATCATTAGGAGAATCCTTCTTGAAAGGGTGTTCTCTAGCATAGTGACCTGGCTTGTGACAAATGTAACACTTGCCCTTCTTTCCTTGGGCCCCTTCTCTTCCTTTGTTCCTTGGAACACCAAATTTCTTCTTCTTAGAATGAGAAGTGAAGGCATCATTTCCTTCATTTTCATATTCCTTCATCCTTGTCTCTTCTTGTATGCATCTCGATAGTATTTCGTCAAAATCAGGTACCACATTGTTATTGAGAATGGTAGTGTTGAATACTTGCCATTTATATGAGATACCTCCAAGTTCGGTGAGAACCATCTCTCGATCATATGTAGTCCCCCAATAGCCAACATATTATTCCAAATCTCGGGAAGCTTTAGAAAATATGATTGAACAGACTCATCCCTGCCTTTCTTCAGATTCTTCAATTGGTTCTTGAAGAATAGGACTTGATTCGCATTGTTGGCCTTGAACATGTTTACCAACTTATCGTACATCTCCTTGGATGTGCCTAGCTCATAGATGTAGGAAACCAGACTCTTATGAATTGAGTCCCAGACTCTTAGGAGGATTACTATGATTCTCCTGGTCATAAGACTGGCACGATTGAGCCTGATATGGTTGCAAAAAGTTTACTGATGCGTTATTTTGAGGTGGTAGGTTTTGTGCGGGGGAGGGGGAATACTGGTTTCCTTGTCCCTAATTGGTATATGGTTGTTGGGGGGAATCTCTTCCGTCAACATTCCTAGCTGTGTATTGGGTTCCTTGCAAGGGAGGGTATGATCCTCCCTGGTGATGATGGTATGATGACACCCTATTTTTCATATTTTGAAGAGGTGCAGAGTGACTCTGGTGGTAGCCAGGTTGCATAGTGTTCTGGTTAGAATCATAAGATTATACTAGGTACTAGATACTACTGCCTAGGTGACCTTCGGTCAATGACCCGATCAAGCCATCTACAGTATTCAATGCACCTGGAAATTATTTGTAAGTTTGCAGGCGTAGGGCATTAGGCAGGACGTTGTAAATGTATCCTAACTGAGTGTATATAAGTTCGAGTTGTTGGGCTTTACTAATGGCGTCCTCTTAGGAGGTAGGTCCTTGGGTCTCAACATATTTTCAAATATCTATTATGGGAGTTTTCAAAAATAGGTCCAACAAAACTCTATCATTGAGTTTGGATTTGCACAAACTTCGATGTCGCCACCATTCATGGAGATGGTCTGAGATATGGACAGTTGGAATTTCCTAAAGTGGTTTAGTAATTCCATCCCTAAGTCATGGTGGATGGGTAACTGAAAATATGTGAGGAACGCAGCAGCGAGGGCACTAAAGGTTCCATGCAAAACAGAAGGCTACTCCACATACCATTTTGCAGTAGGTCCAGTTAAGGTGCACTGAAACAGTCTTAGTTGAATAGTGTCGTCAATAATACTATTGGACGAACACCAAAGGTGGAAAGTCATTATAGGATTTCCAGGGTCTTTCGATTGCTTCCCTTCGAATTTTGGAATGTCCGAGGGGAGCTTCATGGGCATGAGGGGCCCATTAGGGTTGTGCGCAATGTGATCATTGGTTAGCTTTGATAGATCTGGGAGATTTAATGATGCTAAGAAAGGTAACTGAGGATTGATTGTCATTGTGTACTGTGGAAACACAGGGATCTAAGTGTGATGATGTATGGGGGGTGTCTGGGGAATATTACCCTATGACGTACCCTATTATGTGTTATTTTGACTCCCTAGAAGGGTAGCGCTCCTCTGCCCTCTGGGGGTTGTGGGATGAGTTGTGTGTGGTGACCCTGTTGGGGTTTCCACAGGTGTGGCGTTGGGTGACCCTTGGGGGTTTCGAACTAAATATGCTTCGATAAAGGATGAACCAATAAGGGTGGTTCTGTGTTGCTTTTGATGCATAAATGGAAAAATACTTGACACTCCTCCCTCTAATGGGGGGAGGTCCAAAAAAATTCTAGATCGACGAGATCATGTTGGGTCCATTATGGTGTTGACTCGGTTTAATTTTGGAAATATTTTTTTTGTTTCTGAGAGGAGGGAGGTTATTATCAAAGAAAATGGGATGCCATACATAAAACAAAGCAAAAAATAAAAGGAAATTTTCTCCTTTATATTAATTCTATGTGATCAAGCAGGCAAAAAATATGGTTTTGGTTGTTTCACATATGATACTCAAAAAGCCTAGAAAGACCTAATCATCCTCACACTCTCAAATGTAATTGGGCCTTGCAAATATATCTTCGTATGGGTATTGGGGTTAACGTCCCAAAAGAATTGGCGATGCCTTTCAGCAGCTAAAGAATCGACCAAGGTAAAGGTATGAGGATCTAGTGTTGCCTGCACCATCACCTATAGGGAAGGATGCCCTAGATTTGGCCACTAAAGTACCATCGTCCTACGTGAGCATTCAAGTCTTGATTTTCTTAGTATTTATATACCAGTACTGAGCACTAGACGGGTTAGGTAGCCCCAAATAGTATCGACGCACTGGGCCTAAGTTTAACACCCTCTGAATTGGGTCTCTATAGTGCACGGGAATTCTGTTCCATGTGCAGATAGACGGATTTTAAGCTCCCTAAACAATCAACATCTATGCTTCAAAATGTAGAATTACTATGGTGTCTTATTGGATGCCTCCCCCCAATGGTCCTAACCTAAACTATAATTTATTTTGTGGCCCCTGTGGGGAGAGTTTAGTGAGTTCAATTAGTGGTTATTTTTAGAGAGTCTTAATTTTCTTAAGTTGTTCCTTGATGAAGAAACCATAAGAAGAGGACAAATGTCCCAAAAAAATGGGTGCCTTTTGGTTGGTGCTTACTGGTGCTTTGTGTTTGTTTTTAAGTGTACAATAAAAATGTTATAAGATATGGATATGTGGTGATCCTTTACATTCCTTCTCTAATTACACTATGTGTGAATGTTCCTTTTAGAAAATAAACAATGTGCGGATAATGGGATGCTTACGCTTTTGTCTATTTAGACTAAGTTTTGCACTATAGGGAAATGAAAAACTATCTTAAGAAAGATTTCATATGTGTACCCAGGCTCACCAAGAGGTTCAAGGGTGGCAGAGATTACTTGCCTTCTTTTCGATACTTTCTTCCTTGTCCCGAATACTAATGCAAAAATTTGAACTAAACAAATGCAAAAAAATATAAAAACCAAAAAACTAGCTAAAGATGTGTGGATGTATGGGCCACTTGCTTTTCGCTAATTAACCTATGTGTTTGGAGTCTATAATCAACAACTAGTTCGTTTAGATAGCATTTGTGGATTAAAATCCACTTACTCACCCCTACTTAAACTATGTGTGATTCATGATGATAATAAATTAAAATTAAAAAATGTCCTAACTAGTGAAGAAACACCAGAACACAGTGATGGAAAATTCATTAAGGGTTTCCAATCACTTTACAACCGCTAAAAATAAGAAAAAGTAGTGAAAAATATTGTCACTATCTTACGCGCAACTTATTTTCGCACAGGCGCACGATTTACGCGCCTCTCTGGGTTGAACGCGTGCAGATTTGCGGTGCCCAAAAATTCTGCCTCCTCTGAGCTGAATCTCTCACTGAGGGTGAATGAGAAATGATGAGGGAAAGGAGAATTGGTCCTGCAGTAAGTCTGGGCAAGAGAGAGGACCTGCAAACAACGACCACTAGCTTAAAAAGAAGAAATAAGTGGAGTCGGCATTCCTGTTTTAGTGAATTTTACACATGGGCAGATGAAATTCACTGTGCTTGGTGTTATCACTCCGTAATTTTGAGGCTGAAGAAAAACTAAAGAGGCAACATCAAAATCGCTTCAGGCCTGGGATCTAGCCCTCCTAGAACTAGAGAGGGATCTCTCTGTTAGATATAGATTTGTTGATTTGGCATTTTAGGCTAGTTATTAGATGCAGAGCTTGGATTTTGAATTGGTTTGGTGGGAAGAGCAAGGGAAAGCCATTGGGCAATGGATTCAAAGAGGCTCGGGTGATTAAATTGTAGAAATATCAAGCATGATTGAAATAGGGCAAGATAGGTGCATTACCATGGATCTTTCAAAATTTTAAATGGATTATGAAAAGAAGAAATGTAAGGCTAGGTAGAGACTGAGGAGCAGTTAAGAATTCCTCAATCTATCCTAAGATGTAAAGTTCAGTAGAAACCGAGGAGAAATCAAGAATTCCTTGACTTGGTATCACTTGAAAACATATATGATTGTAAACACAACCAGAATAAGGTGCTCTAGATAAAAAATCCTATTCTTCACACTTTATGTTCTACAATTAGATTGCAGAAATACAGAGAAAGATAAACAATGGAGAAACACATAAAAAAGGAGAAGACTTCACCATTTCAGACACCGCATGAATCTTGAACAGCTGGTCTTGTATTATTCTTCAAATAGTCACTTTAAATTTAGTGAACAACATTACAGAATGGGATTGTTCCACATTGCAGATCCCCCCCCTCACCACTGCTAATGCATACAATATTTATCTCAAACTTAAGTCGGTTACTATGTGTGTTTCAATGATAGTCATTAATTACATTCATGCTAAACTTTGACAAGTGGAACCATGCAGGGAGTGATAAGACAAGGCTATCCATAACAGTGGCTTTAGTAGTCGATTATTTATTACTGAATAAGGAAGAAATTGCCTCTTTCGATCACGAAGATGATGTAATAAAATAAACCTAACATCTGGCTCTGTTTCTTCAGAAAACGGTTGTTGGATAACCAAATATGGTGTTGTGCTGGCTGATTTAGCAAGTCTAATGGTTGTGCTAGTTGGGTTTACTACCTTTTCCATTCTTTTTGTTATAACATAATATTTTTTTACAAACTCCTTTGCTTGACTTGACCTTTTTTGTCTATCTCCTTACTACTGCGACGTTCAACATTACTCTACCTTTTGCTCGTTGTCAGGTCCTACCCGAGTCCTTCTGCCATGTTAGCTCTTTCTTCATAAAAAAACACACAAAACACATATTCCTAGACTTGAAATCCTTTAGATTTCAGCTTTTAACTTCATCACATCCACGTCAAAATCACACTTCACAAGGTTCAAAGTTTATCACACATTGCAAGGTTTGGGATTGGGGAAAAGAGGCGAGTGCTAAAACTTGCGAAGTTCGATGGGCGATGATTGATGGTGATGTGGCAGGATAGAGATGGGGCCCATTAATACCGCACATCGCAAAGTTTAAGGTTTCATTACGAGGAACGAGAGTCAAAGACTAAATGTGGTGAAGTGTGAAGCACAACGAGAATGGAGGTGACGCGGCGGGAAGGGTCCCACCTTGTATCGCAAAGGCGTTAGAAGTGGCAAACTAAGATGCGAAATGATAAAGAGTACAATGTTGTGCCAATGCGATCAAAAGGTAGGTGACGTGGAGAAGCAGTGGCAGGAGTGGTATCGGAGCAGAAGTAAGTGGAAAAGATAAGTGATGTTGCAATATTGCGATGCGAAAAGGTGATGGACCCCATTACAGGCTTTTAAAAGCAGATAAGTGAACATTTAATTAAGTAATGTTAATATGATAAAGGCCACCCAAACCATAATATAAAGGATTTAAAATCATTTGAGGCATATAAAAGGGCAATATGGGTCCCACTAATCCCGCAAATCGCATTTCAGAGGCTTTTGTAGGAGACGACGATTATGATATGTATGAAGTTTGGATCTATGAAGCGCCGATAACGATGAAAGGTAAGGGTTTCCATATGTTTGAGTGTAGAAAGTGACATATACGATATCATATATGTAATATATGATATGTATCAAAAGCTGGCTATGGGGGCGGAGCTACCGTAAATGACATAAGTGGTAAGTTTTAAGGGATATATGATACGACTGTTAGTGGGTGGGTGTAGCTGCTCTTTTTTAACAATAAAACTTGAATTTCAATAGTCAAAAAAAAGGTTTTTGAAGGAAATTAAGTGTGGGACTTTAGAAAATGGAAAAATGAAGGGAAAAAAAGGGTAAATGAGATGAATGAGGGCATAAATGAAGTTTGATCACCATTACGCTTTTCGGCAACACTTTCCTCCTTCTGCTGAAATGAAATGGCAGATTGATTCCTTTGAAGCTCTTAACAACCCGAATTTCCCTTCCTTTTTCTATAAATAAATGACAGCTGTGGAATATTATTTTTAATATGAAATATCTGGGAAATAATCAGTCACCTTGTGATACTGTGAATTACAGGAGTCTAACACTTGGTAAGGGAGGCTTATTTCCTACAAGCAAGTAACAAGTCAATTGGTTTGTTAGATTGTTAGAGGAACAACTTAACATGTAGTAAAATAAGTAAATAACATACCATGCTATAATAGATGAGAACAAAAAATAAAAAATTCAAATAAAATAACAAGCTCAATTGAGCCAAACACACTAGTAATCCAAACGGAGAACTCTTCCCCTTTTATTAGTTTTTGATGGTATAAGAGGATAGGACACTAAAATACTTGCAATGAGTCCTTAGAGCTATGGAGCTCTAATATTCAAGGCAAGGAGGGCTCTTCCCTTTAAGATTCTTGCAAGCCTCTCTCTCTCCTCGATGGATAGTAGAATAACAGACACTTGGTGAACGTCTTCTCTTGGAATGAGGTGTTGGATGGCCAACAGGTGAATCCTTCCACTCCTTGCTGCTTGGACAACACAATGGTGGTTTTCTCATAACAATGTGTTCTAGATTCTTCTGACCATGTTGGTATTTTATAGGAAAATTTCAAATTTCCCTCCCTCCCTTGGTACAATACGGATGTTAACACAAGAAGTTGATTCCATTGCGTGGTACAATTGAGGCCTCAAGGTGGCTCCAAGGTGGTTCTACTTGGTTTCATTGAGTGGGGAATATTCGTACTTAAGTCGTGCAGATCTCTTAGGATCTGTGTTTTCTATGAACTATTTGATAAATTTGCCTGCTTGACCTTAGGAAAAGTTAAATTTTTCAAATTTTGTAATGTCTTTCTTCCCTGTAAATCCTTATCTATACATTTTTCTTGACATTTCTTGATGTATTTTTCTTGTATGATTTTCAAGTGATAATAACAGTTATATTTATTAATCCTTTTATTTATTTCGGTTTATATCCTTTTTTTAATTACCGGATCTATACCCTCTTCTCTATTTATGCTCTTTGCTCTGTGTTGTGTGTGATCTCGCATGAATACAAGATTTTTCCGCTATGTATGCTCTTTCCCCGTGACTTTGTATGATCTCATAGAATCATAAATGGCGAGAAAAATATATATTTGTTGGATGAACTAACTGGAAATCCAACGTTTTGTCATAAGACTTGTATTTTTTGTTGTTATTTGCATGGGTTTTTTTTGCGCACCGAAGAGCAATAAAAATACCCCCCTTCCTCCTTTCAAACAATTACGGAATCCTTTTACTAGCTCACTCGGTGTAAAGTTACTTTATGAGAATAGAGGTCTTGGGTTCAAGTCTCGTTGTCAAGCTTATTTTTCTAAAATAAGCTTTTTGTTAAGTTACTTTTTCTTAAATTTGGCAAGTTGTTTTTTTTAAGGGTTTTATTTAAAAATCACTTGTAAAAGTAACATTGTAAAAGTGACTCTCACTTATTTATTAAAGTGGGTCACATAAAGTAGTATTTTTTTAAAAGTGAGCTTATTATATTAAGTTTTGAAAAGGGGGGGAAATTTTTTGAAAAACATACAACTTCATCATCAACTTTCAACCTATCATGTGACTACTCAGAATCTACTACAACGTTTCTTCAAAAAGGCATAACTTTTTCCAGAAGTCATTTTCAGAGCCGTTTTTTTTAACCGTCCTAATGTTTTGTGATATTTCCATTGGAGAAGTTAGTTTCAACCTTTTCAACTCTAGTTTTTAAAAATGGAAAGTGCATTCCCGGTTATTCTTAACAACACCAATTATTTCCAATGGCTATCCTACATGGTAGACTTACTGTTAGGTCCCTATATTACTAGTATAGTCCCTTATTGTTGTTAGTGTAACCCCCTTATTGTTATTATTATACCCCTGTAACCCCCATATTGTTATTATTATGCCCTTAAATTATTATTGTTAGGTTGGCTAGGATTACATTGTGGCCTTATGGACTCCTATATATAGAAAGAAGGTTTTGTAGTTTGTATCATCCAAGAATTGTTCATTCATGTAATGTATTGGAGGTTTCCCCCTCAAAGTGGCTTATTTCTAAGGCGTTGATATCTCTTGTCTTCTATTTTTGGAGCTGGTTTCACAACATTTGGTATCAGAGCTTTGGGTTCTAGGGTTTCGTTGCTTCAAATAGGTCATCGTGGAATTTTCACTAAAAATTTGTTTCTATGAAGATTCAGAAGCTGAAATGTTTAGAGTGTGAATCTAAACTCCAGAGGAACATCGTCACAAAATTTCCGAGCTTGGTTCACAATATTTTTGGAGATATGATCTATGGAAGTTAGGGCTTTTTGCAGGATCTTGAATTTCACTTAAAAAGGTCGTCGCGGAATATTCGCTATAACTTTTTTTCTATGAAGGTTCAGAAGCTGAAGGTTTTAGAGTGCGAAGCCGAAATCCTGAGGACGATTGTCGCAAACTTTCAGAGCTTGGTTCGCAATATTTTCAAAGATATGATCTGTGGAATTTAGGTCTTTTTCAAGCTCCCAAATTTTATCTCAAAGAGGTGAGCGTGGGAAAATCTTCATAACTCTCTCTCTGAGCATCCGATTGGAATTTTGTAGAAAGAAACTGGAAGTGCATGGAATTTAGTTTCATGTTTATAAATTTCAAAGCCAAAGGAGGAAACAATGACACATGGCAAGTTGTACAAGTTCGCTCTACTGAACCAGTCCATAATTAGGTCATTGTGGGAGATTGGACATAAATTTTCCTTGAAGAATCCAAATCAATTCAGACCTGTCGCATTTGAAATAAGCTTCCGAGGACTACTACAGGGCTGAATTTTAGATATTTAGGATTTGGAAGTATAGAGATAAGTCAATTTCAATATCGAGCTCCTCAAAAGCAAGTAAAAGGTGTGTATTTTTTTTTCCGAATTTCATAAGTCTTGTTTGAAGTATCAAGTTGAATTGATTCCAAAGGAATATTGTAGAATAGATATCAGTATTAGATTCTCAAATGGCCCCTAAAAAGAATTCAACACCCATTAAGCCTTTAGAAGGCTCTACTATGACTCATGAAGACGAAGAATGGCAACATGACATATCAAAATTACAAGAACAAGTGCAACAAATTTCGCTCTCGCAAAGAGAAAAAAAAATGACATGGAAGTTTTGAAGAAAGGCATGGAAAATAATATGGATGGTTTGAAGAAAGGCATGGAATCTAATATGGATGGTTTTAACAATGGCATGGAAGATAAGATGGATGGAATGGAAGCTGGCATGGAATCTAAGATTGATGACATGGAAGTTAAGATGGAAAACATGAAAAATGATCTAAAAGCAGACATGGAAGGTTTGAAAAAGTTGATACAAGAAATGTTTCCTAATGGTGAAAAGATAGTAGAGGAAACTCGTGATGAGAACAAAATAAATGTTAATCATGATTTCATAAACTCTAATGTTGGAGGGAAGAACCACCATATTCCAAAAATGGATATGAGGAAGTTTTATGGAAAGGATCCTGTAACATGGATACTACAAATGGAGCAATAATTTGATCTCAATAATGTGCAAAACACACAAAAGGTATGCATTGCAACTTTACATTTAGAACAAAATATATTTGTATGGTATCGATGGCTTTGCTCCAGTAAAAAAATTGTCACTTGGTCAATTTTTACGGAGGAAATGATAGCACATTATGAGGATACAAAGAGAAACACTTTCTTTAGCCAATTGATAAATCTCAAACAAAAGTGTTCAGTGGGGGAGCACATCAAGGACTTCCAAAAATTGAATATAAAGGTAACTGATATTTCATAGGAACATAGGATTGATCTCTTCATAGGTACTTTAAAGGATAACATCCAACATGAATTTCGCGTTTTGGAACCTGATTCATTGAAGGCATTCAGGTTTGCAAGAAAAATTGAATGTAAAATTATGGCGACAAGGAAGCCTACCACTCACTTCTGTAAAGATGGAAGTGTTGCTACTCCTATATTTCCACAACCTACAAGGTTGACACCACAACAATTGGAAGAAAAAAGAGAAAAATGTCTTTGCTACAGTTGTGATAGAAAATACACAGCTGAGACAAAATTATTTTACATAGATTGTGAAGAGGAAGAAGAAAATGAACAAGAATCTTCAAAAGAAGAGGATATACACCAGGAACTAGCCCTAGAAGAGGAAGAAATGAGTCTGACCATATCATGTAATGCATTGGCAGGAATTACCACTCCTCAAAATCTCAAGATAGAAGGACATATCAAGAAGAAAAAGGTAATAGTGTTCATTGATTCAGGTAGCACCCATAATTTTATTCATTGTAAGGTAGCCAAGGAATTGAATTATTTCCTATACCCAACACCACAATTTTAAGTGATGGTTGCAAATGGGGAAACTATAAATTGGTTTGGAAAATGCCATAATATCAAGCTAACCATGGGGTAATATGTATTGAATATTCCAATGCTTTCCATTCCTATGGTAGGTGCTGAAGTTGTACTAGGAGTACAATGGTTACAATATTTGGGGACGACAACTTTTAATTTTCAAGAAATTTTCTTGATTTTTTTTCAGAAGGAAAGGAAGTCGAATTACGGAGTATTACAGGGAAGTCGGGAAAGACAATAAGCTCTAATGTCATGAAAAAGCTTCTAAATAAATAACAAAGAGGCGTAATTGCACAATTATGCTCACTAGAAGTTCCAACATCGAAATCATCTATTTCTGCAGATCTCCAAAAAGTCTTGGACAATCATTCCAAGGTGTTTGAAACTCCCAAAGGACTCCCACCTCTTTGTGATCATGATTATGCTATTCATTTGATTCCAAGAAGTGTTCCTCCAAACATTAGGCCTTATAGATATCCTTATGTCCAAAAGAGAAAAATTGAACGTATGATTGCAGAAATGTTAGAGGTTGGTATAATTCAACGTAGTCAAAGTTCTTTCTCTGCTCCTGTAGTATTGGTACACAAGAAGGATGGATCATGGTGCATGTGTTTGGATTATAGGGAGCTCAATAAGCTCCCCATTAAAGATAAATTTCCCATTCATGTGATTGATGAATTATTGGATGAATTACATGGAGAAATTTATTTTACCAAGTTGGATCTTCATTCAGGATATCATCAAATTAGAATGAAGACTGAATATATTCCAAAAACAACATTTTGAACTCATGAGGGTCATTATGAATTTTTGGTCATGCCTTTTGGCCTTACCAATGCACCTTCTACATTTCAAGGATTGCTGAATTCTATTTTCAAAACCTTCCTTAGAAAATTTGTGCTAGTATTTTTTGATGATATACTAATCTACATCAGGTCCTGGAAGGATCATGTTCAACATGTTGACAGGGTGTTCAAACTATTACAGGAGAAAAAATTATACGCAAAAACATCCAAATGTTTCTTTGGAGTACAAGAGGTGGAATATCTGGGTCATATTGTATCTCACGAGGGTGTTAAGGTAGACCCTAACAAAATTAAAGACATTAAAGAATGGAAAGTCCCAACAACCATAAAGAAGTTGCAAATATTTCTCAGGTTAACAGGGTATTATCGCAAGTGTGTTAAGAATTATAGGAGAATAGTAGCACCTCCAACAACATTATTGAAGAAAGATGCATTTTCATGGACTCCTGAAGCAACTAAGGCCAAGAGGCAATGTGCCTAACACTGGTCTTAGCTATGCCAGACTTCATAAAAACCTTTATTGTGGAATGTGATGCCTCAGGAAATGGAATTGGTGATTTTTTAATGCAAGAAGGAAGACCCATTGCCTTTGAAAGTCGTCCAATCAAAGGAAAGTATTTACAAAAACCTATTTATGAGAAGGAAATGTTAGCAATACTGCATGCACTAAAGAAATGGATAACTTACCTAATTGGAAGACACTTCGAGGTAAAAAATGATCATGATAGTCTTAAATACTTTTTGGAACAAAGACTATCTTCAAAAGAGCAGAAAAAATGGGTCATAAAGATGTTGGGTTATGACTTTGAAATAATCTACAAAAAAGGGAATCTAAATGTTGTTGCAGATGCACTCTCAAGAAAGAATGAAGAGGTGGAAGCATTTCTTTGTGCCATTTCTATTATCCAACCAAATTGGATAACCAAATAAAGAGATGAATAGAAGAAGGACGAAGAAGTGTAGACAATCATTCAAAAGTTGCAGCAAGATCCTAGTACATATGATACATTTAGTTGGAAAAATGATTCCTTATGGTACAAAGATCGCTTATATCTTTGTAAGAATTCCCAACTAAAACAAAATATTCTTTTGGAATTGCACACTTCTCCTTTAGGAGGACACTCAAGATTTTTAAAATCTTACCACAGGGTAAAGAAAGAATTTTTTTGGGATGGCCTTAAATCTGATATTCAAAATTTTGTGGCAGAATGTTTGGTTTGCAAGTAGAATAAAGTTGAGAGGAGATTTCAATGGATTTTATCTCAGGTTTACCTAAGTTCAAAGGAAAGAGTTTCATCATGGTGGTAGTTGATAGACTTACCAAGTATGCACACTTGCATTGTCAGTCTTCTACAATGTTTATCCATTCCAATTCAACGTTGGGAGGAGATTTCAATGGATTTTATCACAGGTTTATCTAAGTTCGAAGAAAAGAGTGTCATCACGGTGGCAGTTGATAGACTTACCAAGTATGCACACTTTTGTGCATTATCTGATCCATTTAAAGAAAGTATAGTTGCTACTACATTTATGGACACAATTCAAAAGATACATGGAAAGCTGAGGGTTATTGTGAGTGACAGAGATCCCATTTTTATTGGAAATTTTTGGACGAAGTTATTTTCCTGTTTGGGAACTCAATTAGCTCATAGCTCATCTTATCATCCTCAATCCGGTGGTTAAAATGATATAGTAAATAAATGTTTGGAAGGATATCTTCATTGTTTTGTATCTGATAAACAAACAAAATGGGTCAAGTGGTTATGTCTTGCTGAATAGTGGTATAACACTTCCTTCCATACTATAGCAAAAATGATCCCATTTATGGCACTTTATGGATATCATCCACCATCCATCACATCATCTTTAAGAGAAAATTCGAAGGTTCAAGCAATGGAAGATCACATCGAGCATCAACAAGAAGTTCTCCAACTCTTAAAGGATAACCTGAATTTGGCACAAAATCAAATGAAACAACAAGCAGATCAACATCGCAACGAGAGAAGTTTTGATGTAGGAGACTAGGTATTTTTATGGATACAACCATAAAAACAAATGTCCCTCAAGCAAGCTAAGAAGGATAATAAATTATCGCCAAAGTACTATGATCCTTACAAGGTGTTGAAAAATATTGGTACTATGGCATAATAATTGGAGCTTCCTCCTTCTTCACGAGTGCCATCAGTTTTCCATGTTTCATGCTTAAAGAAGGTTATAGGTGAAAATCTTCCAGTTCAAAAAATATTGCCAGAACTTGATGAGGAAGGAAAAATTATATTGGAATATGAAGTGGTCATGGAAACAAGAACTCTACAGCTACAAAATCGATCAATTTCAGAGTATCTGATCAATTGGAAGAACTTACCCATTAAATATTCTACATGGGAGGATGAGAATTTTAGACAGAAGCACCCACAGCTATTCAAGCATTGAGGACAACACTTTTTTGAAGGAGAGGGGCATGTTAGGTCCCTATATTACTAGTATAGTCCCTTATTTTTGTTATTGTAATCCCCTTATTGTTATTATTGTACCCCTGTAACCCCCATATTGTTATTATTGTGCCCTTAAATTATTATTGTTAGGTCAGATAGGATTACATTGTGGCCCCATGGACTCCTATATATAGAAAGGAGGTTTTGTAATTTGTATTATCCAAGAATTTTTCATTGGAGCTAGTTTCACAACACATACTTAGAAGTAAAGGGATTTATAGAATAGCCTTATGAAAAGAATCTAAACTTACCGATGTAGATAAAAGGCTAAATGGGAAAATAAAAAAGATCAAGCATGAGGGTTGATAGGAATCTCTATTGCTCAAGATCTTAAATTTCATATCCAAGATATTAACTCCCCTGCTGAAGCTATGAAAAAGCTAAATATTATTTTTGGCGTTCAAAATGAAATCATAGCCCACCAGCTTGAAAATGACTTTCTCACTTTCGACCCCAATAATTTCTAGCTCGAAAACGACTTTCTTACTTTGCACCCCATTAATTTCACATCTATTGAAGATTTTTTGTCCAAATTCAAGACCCTTAGACTTCATTTGGAAGGTTGTACGGTCAAAAAGGAATATGGTAGTCTTATCTATTCCATTATTACTAAGATAGGTTGTTGTAGAGGTAAATCCCCTCCGCGGACAGAGGCGATCCCTACTAGCCCAGATCAGGTCTAGCAACAATCGTATCACGCTAAGGTGCAAGTTCCTAATTGCAATAGACCAAATTGCGAAGAAGGCCTACCTCAAGTCCAACGCTATTTTTTGTAGAGAAGATGACACTCCTGTTTCCTTGCTCCAGCAGATCACAATCCTCTCGCTAGTCGCGATCGAACACCTGCACACACAAAGAACATGACAAACACAAGTGTAAAACCCGATATATGCAATTATGTATCAGTCAGAGAAGACACAACTCATGATCATAATGAACAGTAGGAGTGGAACCATAACCAATAGTCGCTTATCATTAATTCATACAAAGGAAAATACAACCTGGCTCTAACGCTGAACCTTCCTTCGGCAGGTTGTCAGCGGAATACGTCTCGGTAAAGCTTATCGGGAATGGGGACAAGCCTCTATCTTTGATCGTCAATCTCCTTGCTATGGATTTGGCACTATGAGGAATATCAAAGCTCTTGTAGCATTCTTTAGGCTATGAAGGCTCTTGGAGATTCAACCATTCAGCCCTTCAGCTATTTATCCCCTTCATCAAAGGATGAAGGCTATATTTATAGAGGAGAGGAGGAGGTTGGGATCCCTACAATAGTGGAAGGGAGGTCTTATCCCTTGGGAGGTTCTCCATAAGGTGGAAACAAGAGGCCAAAGGAGGAAGGTTGTGGTTATTCAGTCGAAACCACTCCTCATGACTCATCCACATAGTTGTTGTAATCGAAACTTTGCCTCTTTTTAAAAAAAACTTTCCATAAGCAGATTGGCGCGGGTGCTTAACTGGGACAAAGCACCAATTGGCGCGGGCTTAGTGTTAATTTGCCCCCATTGGTGCGAGTACATAACAGGCTACCAGTGCCAAGGAAAAAATAGGTTTTTTTAGGGGTCTACTCAGGAAATGATCAACAGAAGAAATGTTGTCCTCATGGAAAGGGATGCAATGATGGTATTTGCAAGGCATGACACTTCTTATTGGTCACAGAAAAGACCCTCCAATGGGCGAGATGGGAGTTGTATGGATGGTGACAAATTACTATGTAACAGATGCCCCCTAAAGCATGAGGCCCGAAAGAGAGAGAGGGGTGAAATGCTTTACGAGAACGTGTCCAACTAAAAACATTGCCGTAGGAAAACCTGCGTAGCGAAGCACAATTTATATCTCAAATACATGATATATATGTGGTATGGGCACAGCCATCCATAACAGAGTATACAAGAATCCAGATCCAAGGCATGGACGCAGCCATCCAATAAGGATCGATAAAGAGACTCAGGTATGGTCGCAGCCATCCAATCAGTGAGTCATGTAACCAATCATAATAATCCAAAAAATCACAGCCTGGATTCTAACAGAAAAAATCTAGGGTCTTGCACTCCATCTCGACCCGAACAAAGTACAAGTTCAAGCATGCGAATAAGTGAGCTGAAATAGAACATGCAAGAACATCGCCTAGTTACCAGCCAATGATGAAAGCTGTTAACAGACGCGAGAGGTACCACCAATAATGACAATGGCCCTCAAGGTACTATAGGTACAATCTACGACATGTGAATCAATGATCTGGCATCGAACACCCATAGAATCAGTCGATCGGAGGTCAATGATGAAAACCTCACGTCGAACACGAAGAACCTGTCATTGAGGCATGCAAGCTCCAAGGTACCAGAAGGGAGTCTTTAGATCATCTTCCTGGATAATGAGCTGAGGTCGACAGGAAGTGATCTTGATCGAAGGTGGGCCATAGTGTTTCCCACATCATCAACGCGAGACAGAGGAAAATAATGTCTTTGTGAATCATGATCAGATGAGAATCAGAGGAAGGTTGAAACTTTTGCAGAGGTCAACTTCTCTTGAACATATTGGCAGCACGATAGTGGATTTGGCAGTATTTTACATCAAAATATTAGAGATCATGATGAAGAGGCAAAGAGCAGATGAGAGGTCAAAAGGGATCACCCAAACCCACGGAGGCAAGTGAAAAACGAGATGAGATGTCCCCAACCTGACACGAATGCAGACAAGTGCCATGTTCAAGAGTGACATACTGCCAACACGACAATGATGCTGGTTCCATTTTTCCCCACCATTTCTGGTGGGTACCTCTTTATTTTTACACAAGCTTGAAGAGGATACCATATGCTTGTCATATAAGTCCATCCTAGTACATTTAACAAGCCCTAGGAAGGAGGAACTCAAATATCGTCATTACGACTGAATCCAATGTCATCAGGGTTTAACGAGTCTGACAAAGGAAGAACTCGGTGTCTTTTTATATTTAGAGAGTTTGAAAAGACAACGGAAAATTAAACTCCAACGGTCCCTTTTCATAAATAGTTCCTCAGATCCGAAAAGGTAGAAAACTATGTCTGAGAAAAACTCCTAGTCGCGATAGGCTAGGGTATTCCTTTTTCGTAAATAATCTATCCCAGCCTGAAAAATGGGTAAACGTATGCTGGGTAGATGTCGTTTTGCAGCCACTTTAACGAGATCAAAACGACAAGGGACTTGACAATATTTTCATGTTTATAGAGTTAGAAAAGAGATGAAAGGTGACTCCTCCTAGAGGAATGAGTGGTATTAAGGGTAGCAACTGGTTCTGGTAATGGTGGAACTGCTCTGAACAAATAAAGGTCAAGAGGCTAGCTAACAAGACCACTCATTGTAGCAGTTCCTCAGGAATGGGTAAAACAACCAAGTGAAGGCATACGATCGGCCAAGAATGACGATGGAATGAAAAAGCCAAGGCTCATCTGGCAAAAATAGGCTGATAAAATGGCAATCACAAGAGGTAAAATGGGGATGGTTTCATTTTTACACAATCTTGAAATCAAGAAACTCTGCTTGAAGTTGGTTTCATTTTTACACAAGCTTGAAACAAAGATAAACTATGCTTGAAACCAGTTTCATTTTTACACAAGCTTGAAATGGAAACAAACGATGCTTGAAAAAGTAAGCATGCCCCCAGCATGGTGACTCAATTCGAGGTACATGCCCCCCAAGCTTCAATCCATATGAAAGGCAGATGGAGTGAAGGTTCAAATTACGAGATTAAGGAAAAGACTCCAATTGAACAAGAATGTGTTTCATTATTTTAACGAGGTTGACACATGAAAAGAACTATCCTTAGATGACCTTGTTTCATTTTTTAAGGAGCTTGACACAAGAAAATGAACTGTGCTCCGACGAGACCCGGTTTCATTTTTTAAGGAGCTTGACATAGGAAAAGAACCATGCTCTGACGGACTTCATCATAAAAAATAAGAATTCATGGCTTCCAAGAGTTCCACATTTGATGGAAGGAAAACATCTCAGAAATCAGGACCCAATGCCCCCAGCACACTATGCACGATAGCATCATCACTAAGTACAGGCATGGGGTAGGTAGCCACATAGTTGATCTGTGGTGGGGAAGATACAACGGGTGGATAAAAACTAGGAAGGGATGATGGCGGGCCAGCTGCCACATCAGGACCAAAGAACGAAAGCTGATCAATGGTCACGATCTGTCCTTCATGTGGAAAATAGACCACATGAAAAAGGGAGGAGACAAGTGCTCCCATGGCATAGGTGTAATCGTGCCCCAAAAGCAAATTGAAATCCAAGGGGCCTGGAACAACCATCATGTCCATATGGATGTTTTTACCTCCCAAAGTAACAGGTAACCTTGGAAGGATCCCTAACGGTTAACTAGTTCTTCTGTTAAATGCCAACAGATTCTGCATAACAAGCACAAGCGGCGGTGAGCCAAAATCTTGCCAAGTAGTTGAGGATAGAACACTAACAGATGTGCCTTCGTCTATAATGGTGTTGGGTACAACCAAACCAAAGGCCTATACCGTGATCTCGAAAGGCACATAAGACGGAAGGCGGTATCCTGAAAATCGATTCCAATCAAAGGAAGTGACCAAACTACTCAGAGGGGCTACCATCGAACTGAGATGGTCTACGCCTGGTGTTACGATCAAAGAAGGATCATCCTCCATGACCTCCATCTCGAAGGCGGGAGGAGTATCCTCCAGGGCCTCCATCACGGGAGGCAAAGGAGCATCTTCTTGAGGTATGGGGACAGGAGAATCTTTCTCCAAGTCCGAAGAATCTGAAGAAACCAGAAGAACATGAGGGGTGTGAGATCCACTCTCCACGGAAAAGACCTGGTGTACCGTAGACGGGGCCAGCTCAACCGATCCCACGACCAATGGTTGGTTGGGAACAGATTCCTGAATTTGAATTTTTGGGGGAGCGGGATTGACCAAGGATGACTCTTGACCAACTATAGGATCAACTAGTGGAGGACTCAAAGAAATCTGATTATAACTAGTTGGAAGGCATGGCGTAGAACTGGTTAAGTTTTCCAAAACTCTCTTGGCTTCATCCATATACGGACAAAGGTGAATGGCATGGTGCCCTTCACACAACTTATAGGGATTGGTAATCTTACCCTGCCTCTTAGGATTTTTACCAGCACCAGTTGAAGATGTGCCCCAAACCTGACTCTCAGAAGTCAAAGGAAACGATGGACGACCATTGGACCATACTTCTAGCACCTTGGGAATGCCAGGGAAATCTCGAAGAAGATGATCTCTTGTGCACAACATGCAAGGGAACTTGACTTTCCGCGGAGGGTTGGAAGGTCTATCAAGAGGAGACGTTTCAGAAGCAGTAGTTTCACTCTTAGCCTCTCTCTTATCAGACTTCTTCTTCTTTGTCTTCTTCTTCGTAGCCACCCGGTTACTCAAGTCCAGAGTTTCACTAGGCGAAGTAGAAGAGGAGGACGCAGAAATAGGCGAAGAAGGGGAGAGGTCCACCTTAGAATCAACATGATGTTGTTCAAGTGGAGGAACTGATTGAACAGTAGTTGAGACATTTGGGACCATAGAGGTTGAAAACAACCAAATAGGCAACCCAAAAGTTAACCCAGGAAGGGACAACGTTGCCATATAAGGAGCACCAACATTTCCAAAAGGAGAAAAATGACCAGGATTCCCATCGAAGGGGATTCCTTGGTTGGTGAAATCTGGAAAAGTTGCCATCAACAACTCAAAACCGCACACGGGCTAAAAACCAAGGCACACAATCAAATGGCCAACAAGAAAACTCTAAAAGGGCATGTGATCGTGGGTGATTTATGTTACCACATTGAAACTTAAGAAATTCACCATTTCATGTTTTAAGAGTCGAGAAACAGATGAAAGATGACTCTATCTCTTTCATTTTTGAAGCAAGCGTGAAAGGACAAGCGCTTGATGATCTTTTCAAATTTAAGGAGTCAGATAAGATCAAAATGACTGCCCAGGAATGCTAGGCAAAGGGTGTACCAAATAACCGTGAACTGCAATGTACACCTTGGTTTCAAAATGAAAGATAAATCAACCAAGGACTTGACGTATGTGCAGGCAATCTCCCCGAATGCTGTGTCCAGTGTATCATGGGTATAGGGCGGCAGACTCAACTTCGTATGGATAAAGGATAGAAACCTAGTGGGGTCTCCCTTTATATATGCCACGGTACGGGGAGCACAAGTCCATACTAGTGCTGTCTAAAGCCAAGAGGTGAACGATAGCTACTAGGTTTAAAGACGCCGGAACACGTCTCTAGCCTAGACCTCTAAAAATGTTTCGTTAATGTTCCAATGTTGCCTTAGTGTAAATTGAATAAATTTTAATGTTTATCTTCAATTATGTTTCAGTTTTTAGGCCCTAGCGAGTGTTAGGTCTCAAAATATCCTAAATGAACACTACATGCCACAGTATATCATTTCATTCGATGAAAGCTAATTACGAGAGAGTTAAGAGCTTTCACACAATAACAAAATGACCAGCCAACAACCAATGATATCTCTAATGCAACTAATGGAAACTAAAAGATTTTCTTTCAAAGTTACTAATCACTAATAACACCGAAAAGATTTAATTCACACTAACTAATCCAAAGCAAAAGAGATTTTTTTTGTATTTTCAATGTTTAAGAGAAAAATGCACTAAACAAAATTGAAACTAATGAGACAATCAATTTGAGAAGTGATAGCAAAAGAGAAAAAACAATCAAATTTCACTCAATGCAAGCACACAATCAGATCTCAAATCGACAAAAAAGTCCCTCAAATCAAAAAACACCCAAAGACTCAATTGAACCATGTAATCTAGGCCCAAAACGAGACAAGGCGGAATTCGAATGAAGAAGAAACCAATCACTCAAATAACGCAGTAAACGATAGAAAACCACCAAACGAATGCAAAGAAGCAATCACAAATTTGACTGAACAAACAGAAACCACAAACTCCCAAGGGAGGCTCGACGCACAATAGCACCTAGATGCCTTAGGGCTAAAATGTAAAATCGATAGAAACGGGCAAACAACCAAAGGAAGAAGGTCACAGTCAGTCAAACAAGGCTCCAGAACACTCAAGAAGTCGAAAAAATGAAACCAAAATCACAGATCAAGCTCAAAAAGTTAAAAACCAAGCAAACCCTAGCACCTTTCAACATTGGCGTGACTGTGAGGCTGAAACTAGTACCATAACAGGATTGGCGCGGGTAGTAAACTAGAAACTAGCGCCAATTGGCACGACTGTCAAGCTATTAAGCGCGCCAGTCAAGTTTACTATGGAAAAAATGAAAAAGAGCAATCCAAGATGCAGACCAGTGATGTTGAAGCTCAAACCAAAATTCAAAGACATGAAAAGAGCTGATCAAGCAAGCAAAGTCAAGAATCGATCGAAAAACAAGACAATACTCCAAGTGTTCAGTTCATAAACTAGACCGGAGATTGATTGAAGTAGCATTGATATACTTTCGCTAATGCAGAGCAAGAGCGTTTTGAAGGCTATCTGGCTAACTTCAGGCTTCATCTGTAGTTTATAAAGCAAACAAAAAGCTAACTCCCTAGCGGAGTCGCCAATTTGTTGTAGAGGTAAATCCCCTCTGCAGACAGAGACAATCCCTTCTAGCCCAGATCGGGTCTAGCAACAATCGTATCACGCTAAGGTGCAAGTTCCTAATTTCAATAGACCAAATTGTGAAGAAGACCTACCTCAAGTCCAACGCTGTTGTTTGTAGAGAATATGACACTCCCGTTTCCTTGCTCTAGCAAATCAGAATCCTCTTGCTAGTCGTGATCGAACACCTGCACACACAAAGAACACGAAAAACACAAGCGTAAAACCCGATATATGAAATTATGTATTAGTCAGATAAGACACAACTCATTATCATAATGAACAATAGGAGTGGAACCATAACCAATAGTTGCTTATCATTAATTCATACAAAGGAAAATACAACCTGGCTCTGACGCTGAACCTTCCTTCAGTGGGTTGTCAGCGGAATACGTCTCGGTAAAGCTTGTTGGAAATGGGTACAAGCCTCTCTCTTCGATCGTCAATCTCCTTGCTATGGATTTGGCACTATGAGGACTATCAAAGCTCTTGCAGCATTCTTTAGGCTATGAAGGCTCTTAGAGATTCAACCATTCAGCCCTTCAGCTATTCGGCCCCTTCATCAATGGATGAAGGCTATATTTATAGAGGAGAGGAGGAGGTTGGGATCCCTACAATAGTGGAAGGGAGGCCTTATCCCTTGGCAGGTTCCCCATAAGGTGGAAACAAGAGGACAAAGGAGGAAGGTCGTGGTTATTCAGTCGAAACCACTCCTCATGACTCATCCACGAAGTTGTTGTAATCGAAACTTCGCCTACTTTTTTAAAAAACTTTCCATAAGAAGATTGGCGCGGGTGCTTAACTAGGATAGAGCACCAATTGGCGCGGGCTCGGTGTTAATTTTCCCCCATTGGCGCGAGTACATAATGGGCTACCAGCGCCAAGGCAAAAACAGGTGTTTTTAGGGGTCTGCTCAGGAAATGATCAACAGAAGAAATGTTGTCCTCATGGAAAGGGATGCAATGATGGTATTTGCAAGGCATGCAACTGCTGATTGGTCACAGAAAAGACCCTCCAATGGGCGAGATGGGAATTGCAGGGATGGTGACAAATTACTGTGTAACATAGGCCCTACATATTATGTATTTGTTTCCACCTTCCATTCCACTAGAGAATCCCTCATTTCTCAAGGAATAGCCTACAATTCCCCCTCTTTTGATGTATTTTGTGATTCTTTGATAAGAGAACAAGAAAAAATCTTACACCTTGGTCTTATTAATACTGGAAAATCTTCTAAAAAAGCCTTAGAAGCCTAGCAACAACCATGTCCAAATAATCCTAAGAAGAAGAATCCTAAAAAAAATGGTCCTAACCCAAACAAGGGTCTTAAGCAATTTCAGCCACAAACTGAAAAAGCAACTCAACAAACTGATAAGGAAAATAAAAATAAAGTGAATAAGACATATAGACATTGCAAATTTTATAATCATGATGGCCACGTAGAGTCAAAATGTTTTAAGAAGATGGAAGCCTTGGAAGTAGCAATGAAGAAGCACACCATCCATTTGGAGAACTCTTCAACTTCATCTTCGGGAATGGAACTCTCTTCTTTTGGTTTTCAACCATCAAGATATGGTTATGCATTGAATGTATCTTCTTATTCTCATTCTCATGAGTGCCTCCTTTATTCTAGAGCCTCTTACCACATGGCCAAAAATAAAGCCATGCTTTCTTCTTGAAATGATTGTAAGACTAAAAAAATTTATGTTGGTCATGATAGATCTCTTAGTGCTATAGTGTCTCGAACCATTCATCTAGATAATGGTTATTTTAATGATGTGTTATGTGTTCCTACCTTGTCTAACAACCTTATATATGTTTATCAGATAACTCATTCAGGTGAAGGGATAACAGTAGAATTATCACCTCATGATGTTGTAATTAAGGACTTAAGTGATCCTATACATATTTTAGCTACTGGAATTACTGATGACTCTGTTTGGTCAATTTAGTGTGTCCTAAATTGCTACATTTAATTTGTCAATCCGGGATTCGTAAGCTGACGAAGTGTGGCGCACTATATGTGCAAGATAACCTATCTCTTACTTTTTGGTCGTTTTTGGATTTTTTATGAAATTTTAAAAGACAAGTATGGAGACAAATATTCAAGACAACAATGTCTTTCTAATGATTTTCCAAACTTCAAAAGAATTTTAAAAACACACAATGAAAAAATTAATTCTTCAAAGAAAATGAAATTGCATCACTACTCTAGTCAAACAAACAATGAACTACTGATCATGAAACTCATTATTCTTGCTGTTGTTCAAACACAAAAGAAACTATGCTTAAAGAAATCCAAAAGTTGCAACAAAGTAAATCTAAATCAAATTACATCAACTTATCTTTTGATCCCTCATCATTAGTCCAGCTATGATTTTCGGAGGTAACCATAAACAACTTGAGTAACCTGATATCTAACTTGAAGAAAGTAAACTAATATCAAACTACACATTCATAATTCAATCCCTCACCATCAGTCCAGCTGTGGCTTTCGGAGGTAACTGAAGATGTCATGAGCAATTTAATATATCTAACTTGTAGAAAGCAAACTAATATCAAACTACACATTCATAATTCAATCCCTCACCATCAGTCCAGCTGTGGCTTTCGGAGGTAACTGAATATGTCATGAGAAATTTAATATATCTAACTTGCAGAAAGTAAACTAATATCAAACTACACATTCATAATTCAATCCCTCACCATCAGTCCAGCTGTGGCTTTCGGAGGTAACTGAAGATGACATGAGCAATTTAATATATCTAAATCTAACTACTGAAACAAATGTGCAAGGCTGAAATAAACAAAGCAGTACTGGAATTAAACAAAAACTAAGAAAAATAAATTAGCAGCAGAACAATATTGATTCCATGTCATTAGTCAAAAGATATGCAAATGCTCGGGCTGCCTATTTGTAATCTGAAACAAGAACACTGATCAGTTAACAATAACATAAAACATGAAAGACAGAAGTAAAATGTAAAGCATGAAAGATTATGAACAGAAATGAAGCATAAATACCATGAAAGATACAATGTATAAACACGTGAATGAATTATGGTACAATGAACTTAAAGAAATAAACAAGAAACTATACAATAATGCACAAAACCTCGAGCGTGTGCAGGGGCCCTCTACACCGACCTTGGCAACGATCTTCAAGTACGAATTCGCTTGAAACGAGTCTTCTTATATATTAAAATGCGGTCATAACGGAAAGGTGATATTACGGCACGGTGGCAACGTAATTACATTACGAGCTATACGGAGGCTAATGGAGACTAATCTAATATGCGTATGCAAACGCATTATTTATAACAAAAGAAATATAACTAATTCCCTAAAGTTTATGCTGATAGAAAACACGTAAACCATTACGTCCAGAGATCTAGGATCATGGCCACGTTGAGGAGTAAATTTATGAAGAGTGGATGTTGAATTCGGCTTATGGAGCCATGTACAGGTGTTGATGTGTCTCCCGTAAGTTAGAAATAGTCATGCAAATCCTCACGTGATGAGAAACAGAGTCCTGTCACCGTGGGACTCTACGGTTGACTTCCACTTGGCCACCTTTGACCGTAGCCTCCTTAGGTGAATTTGCTCGAGCCAATAGGACACGATCCATGTCCACATCATTTATGACTTGCCCATGTGGCTCGTTTTACCTGAAGACACCTGTAACATAGAGTTTCACAAAATGGCTGCGGAAAGTTGCAGCAGCTGCGGAAAGTGGCAAGATTCCGCAACTAAATGAGCAAAATCTAAATCAAACAGCAGACACAAAAATATAGTTAAAAACCATTTTAGATGCTCTTTTGCAATTAATATACAATGATATTGACAACTTGGGAGGTTCAGGTGAATGAAAAAGGTCTAGGAAGATGTATAAGAACAATGCAGATTTGAGACTCAACATACCCCCATTGTGAAGGTGTTGCATGTCCTCATGCAACCAAAATTTTGATAATCCTTCTTCAGTTCATATGCCTTGACACTTCAGCCAGTACATCCAATCCTCTCCTCTTCTTCCTTGGTGCTGCTAACATCCTAGGCTTTTTCATTAAGCATCTAAATTTGATATTAACCAGTGCTCTGCTTAACTTCTAGCATTTCCTTTTCAATTTATTGTTCTTCTTCTGCCATATTCCCAGATGTAGCATGGTATTATCATGAATGATTTTTTCCAATTTTCTTTGTTCCTTCAATGTCTCATTTTCATTTTTAATGTGTCTATTTAAGAGCTCTAGCTCAAAGACTTCCTGTTTCAGTGATTGGACTAAATCATCTTGTACTGTGTGAGGCTGAATGGACGAAGTACTGGGACCTGTAGCTGCTTTTTCTAAAGATTCTATATAATCATATACTTCTTGCTACTTGGGGTCTATATCAGGTGTCATTTTTATTGGGCTGTCCCCAAAATGCCGTGAAGGAGAGTTGTCTTCAAAATCTAGCTGAGGAGGGCTCACACCAACATCTGGCTGAGAATGGGATGGACTATGTTCAATGTCTGACTGAGAATGAAATGAACCAGGTTCACTAACTGACTGAGAGTGAGATGGACTATGATCAGCTGGGGATTGTTCAGATGTTTCTTCTCCCAAATCGATGAAATGGGGTCCTTTCATTTGCATTTTCCTCAATTTCCCCTTAAGTCTGGAACTTCTTCTCACACGCTGTGGACCACTGTCTTTTTGCTTTTGTTTTCCTTTCTCTTTCTTCTTGGTTATAGATAACTGTTCTTGAAGATGAACCAATATTTCAGATAGCACTTGATGATCTTCTTCTTCGGAAGAAGGGGTTCGATGTATAGCCTCAATACTTTTTCTCTCTTTTGATGTTATTGGCTTTTTACCCTTAGTTTCTTTCTTCTTCCTCTTTGACAGTCTCTCTTCCCTATCAGTTCTTTCAATTGTAGTAGTAGAAGTATTTTGAATTTCATCATTTGTTCTCTTTCTCCTACTCCTTCTTGATGTGTTACCTTCAGGAATTTCTTGAGTAGGAGTACTTTGAGTTTCATCATTTATTCTTTTTCTCCTACTCCTTCTTGATGTGCTACCTTCAGGAATTTCCTGAGGTTCCTCAAAGAAATTTCTAATACAAAATTGTTCCCATGTGTCTTTCTTCTCCTTTAACTCTTTTTCAATCAAAATTTTTACAAGACCGTGGTGATATAGATGTGGTTCTACATCTCCTAAATGTTTCTAAACAGTCACAGACATCTTCTTCAAACTATTTAATAGAAAATATGGGAGATTGAGAGTTTGATTATCTAGAAAATTCATCAACAATCTGGTATGGTACATATACATGGACCCAAAACGGCCTTCACAGGTAATGAATTTTTGAACAACTAGCAGCAAAGTAGCCCATTCCTCTTTCAAAGCATGAACAGGAATTCCTCTTTTAAAAATAGTTATGTCCATACCTTGGTTTCATAAGATTATTCTCCAGGCTTCATCATTAATTCTTTTGTTCTTAAACCAACGCTCACCCTCTTGAGGAAGTTCCGTGGTAGTTTCTATAGATGCCTCATTCACCGCAAACTTAAGGTCTCCAATCTCTACTTCCAGGCCATTGAATGACCTTGCAAATGCTTTTGTCACTTCTTTATGGTAGCCTCTGAACTTTTGGATAAACCGCAGCCACTTTTCTTTCTTCAATATATCCCTTACTTGCAGATATCCTTCCATGAATTTATGTCCTTTTGGTTCTGCTCTTAGCAATTTACCCATCCTTCTTTCTGCTCTTCAAAAATTTTCCTGCGTGAGGGTTCAATGGAAGTAGAACGGCTGAATGCACGGAAATGAGCACAATGACTGTAGGTAGATATCAGAGAGTGGGTATACAGACTGTAGCGTAACAGAGAATGAAATGGAGTGAGGCGGAACAGAGAAGGGTTACATGAGCATGACAAAAATGCGGCTGTGAGATTAGTAGAACAATAGGAAGAGTATAACACATCCGGCAGTGTTTGAAATTTGGTGGCTGCAAAATAAATGTGAGCACGTTTAAACAACGGCTATGGATTTATGCGGCTGTAAGAAGCCGTAGTCAAATCAACTACGTCTCATTGTCACAGGTGGAATATCGGAGTATGAGTGAAGATTGGAGGTTTAATTATGGGACCGTTTGAGAATGAATGCGGGAGGATCATATGGAGATCGTGAAAGGGTTACGGAGTTTGTCAATATAATCATTGCACATAATGGATGGAGCTTATGGTTTAGAACTATATAAAAATGTGTTTTCAATGCTATTTGAAATGAATTTTTACTCATACCTTGGAATCTTTGCCTTTTTCCTTGGTCTTCAATTAGTTGCTCCTCATTGGTATCTTGAATGCTCCATGTCTTCATTTTTTGGTCCTCATACCTGCATTTTATTTCATGATTATGGAAATAACATCTGGCTGTACATTATTTTGAAAAACAGAGTAGTAGCTACGGAATCTGCTTCTGGCTGCGGAAACTGGAGTCAGCTGCGGAAACAGATGTCAGCTGCGGAAACTGACACAGCTATTATTTGGGTGAATGAAAATGAACATATGACAAATGACTAGATGGAAATGGTCATGAAAAAGAATTTTATTGGTGAAAATGGAATGAAATAGATAAAATGAAGTGGAATGGAGTGAAATGAAGTGGAATGAAGTGGAATGGAATGGAGTGGGTGGTCACAAAACTTGTGAAATGAAAGATATATTTTTTTTTTGGAAAATATAGAGTGTCAGGTGTTCCTGATTTTCACCCTATATTTTCTGTATAAGACTGCCAATCAGTGATTGGTTTTCAGGCTTATACAAAAAAAAAATCTTCTTTTTTTTTTTCTTTTTTTTTCAATTGAAAGAACAAAAGCTAGGCTGGTGGAGAAGAAGAATTCTTCTGTACCAGCCTGATTGCAGAATTTTCTTGAAACATTTTGACAAAATCCTCTTTTGAGAGTGGTTTATGATAAACTTTCAATCTATGGCCATTCACAATAAGAGGAGTTTGAAACTCATCAATGGTCTTGATTCTTACAGCTCCATTGCTAAAGATCTTGTCAATCTCATATGGCCCAAGCCAATGAGTCCGAAATTTTCCTTGAAAATCTTTAAACTTGGAGTCAAATAACAATGCCCAATCTCCTTCTTGAAACTTCTTTTCTTTGATATATTTGTCATGCCATTTAGTTCTTTGATATTGAACTAGATCAGTTCTTAGAATTGCTTCTTGTCTGATCTCATCTAGCTCATTCAACTGCTCTATTCTATGCTTTTGGGCTTCTGATAAGTCCATCCCCAACTGAACTGCTATCTTGAAGGTCTTGACTTGGAACTCAATGGGGAGCAAGACTTCTTTCCCATAAACAAGTTCATAGGGAGAATGTCTTGTTGTATTTCTCCATGTAGTTATGTAGGCCCACAAGGCTTCAGGAAGCCTTTCTGCCCAATCTCTTCTATGTAGATGAACAGTTTTGGTGATGATACTTTCAAGAACTTTGTTTGTAGACTCCACTTGACCATTTGCTTGTGGATGGTAAGGAGTAGATCTTCTGTACTTGATTTTGTATTCTTCCATCAACTTTTCCACCAAATTGGATGTGAATTGGCTCCCCTGATCTGTCACAATTTCTCTTGGAACACCAAAGCGAGTAAAAATATCCTCATAAAGAAAATGAACAACTGAATTTTCAGTAGCAGATATTAATGCTTTGGCTTCTACCCATTTAGTAACATAATCAGTACAAACCAATATATACTTCTTTTGCTTAGATGGTGGATTAATAGGTCCAATGAAATCTAAAGCCCATTTTTCAAAGGGTTCAATGAGTACCTGTGTTTGCAATGGCATTTCATTTGAAAGGGTAGGATTCCCTACTCTTTGGCAGCTATCACACCTTTTGACATATTGTTTTGCATCTTTGAAGAGAGAAGGCCAATAATATCCCAAGGAAAGGATTTTATAGGCCGTCCTTTTGTCCGCAAAGTGTCCGCCGCATGGTTCATCATGACATGCCTTAAGAATATCGGGCATTTCATCTTCCCTGACACATCTTCTGATCACAAGATCTGGCCCTGTTTTAAACAATTCGTTAGAAATCCATGAATATTTTGAACTCTCCTGAATAATTTTTCATTTTTCATTTGGAAATAAATGTGAAGGCAGTTTCCCTGTAACCAAATAGTTAGCAATATCTGCATACCAAGGAGTCTTAGTAGTTACTGCAAACAAGTATTCATCAGGAAACTTATCCTCTACAGGAGAATCTTCTTTAGTATTCTGAATCCTAGACAAGAAATCAGCTACTATATTTTGTTTTCCTGGTCTATCCAACACAGTAATATTGAATTCTTGCAAAAGTAAAAGCCATCTTGTCACTCTGCCATTAGTAACAGGTTTGTTCATTAAATATCTAATTGCAGAATGGTTAGTATGAATAAAAGTTTCATAGCCTGTTATGTAATGTCTAAACTTATTAATTGCATGAACAACAGCTAAGAATTCTTTTTCAGTCACAGTATAATTCAACTTTGTGGGAGTCAAATTTTTACTGGTGTAATAAATGGCATAAGGAATTAAATCTTTTTGACCCAACACAGCTCCAAGAGCTGTATCTGAAGCATCTGTAGAAATATGGAAAGGAAGTTTCCAATTTGGTCCTCTCGAGATAGGTGCTTCAGATATTCTTGTTTTCAAAGTTTCAAAAGCGGATTGACAATCAGGATCCCATTTAAATTCACAGTCTTTTGTAAGCAACTTGAAGAGTGGAGATGCTATTTTAGTGAAGTTTTCTATAAATCTTCTATAGTAATCAGTAAATCCTAGAAAACTTCTAACATCTCTTTGACAATTTGGAATAGGCAACTTGGAGATGACTTCAACTTTTGATCTATCAACCTTAATCCCATCTCCTGAAATATGATGTGCTAAAACAATCCCTTCAGTAAACATCATAAAGCATTTTTCATGGCTTAATGAAAGGTTTGTTTCTTTACATCTTATAAGAACTTTTTCCAAATCTTCTAATGCCTCTTCAAATGAATTACCATAAACTGTAAAATCATCCATATAAACCTCTACACAATCATGGATTAGATCAGAAAAAATTCCTAGTACTGCTCTTTGGAATGTTGCTGGTGCATTACATAACCCAAAAGGAAGCACTCGGTAGGCAAAAGTTCCCCATGGACAAGTAAATGTGGTTTTATCTTGATCTTCAGGTGCTACCTGAATTTGATTGTAACCACTAAAACCATCCAAAAATGAAAAGTACTTTTTACCTGCTAATGTATCTAATACTTGATCAATAAAAGGCAAAGGAAAGTGATCCTTCAAAGTTGCTTTGTTCAATTCCATGTAATCAATGCATACTCTCCATTTACCATTCTTTTTAGGTACTATAACCAAAGGAGAAACCCATCGGCTATCTGAAATTGGATAAATGAAGTTTACATTGAGTAGTTTTTGGAGCTCTTCTTTCACTATCTCCTAAGATTTGGATTCATCCTTCTTTGAGGTTGTCTGATTGGTCTACTGTTTTCCTCAATATAGATATGATGGATGCAAGTCTTAGGATCAATACCTTTCATGTCAGTATACTCCCATGCAAATGCGGTAGAATGTTTTTGCAAGATTTTGGTTAGTTCTTCTTGTTGTGACTTTTCCAAATGTTTGTTGATATTCAATGTTTTTCCTGGAAAAATCTCAATAGTAGAACTACCAAACTCTTCCATAGAGTAAAGAGACGTTTGTCTTGATGATAAATATTCTATGTCAGATTCCAACTGAAATTGTGTGGGGTCATATTCTGAAGATGTCTCAAAATTTTCTAATGTGTTCAGAATTTGACTATCCTCACTGATTTCAGAAATGGTAAAGACGGGTTGTATAATGTCCTCATCATCGACCCATTCATTGTCTCCTACTTCTGTGATTTCTTTTGCTGGAGGATACAAATTGAATTTCTTTGTCGAATTACCATTAGAAATGTACATATCCCCAGATCTACAACTAATAAAAGCATCAGCTGTGGCTAGCCAAGGTCTTCCTAAGATAAGTGGGTGCCCTCCTAGATTACTCTTCGGAGTCAAAATCATAAAATCTACCGGATATTCCCAAGAATCTAAGGAGACTGAAATATCTTCTAATACACCATCTGGTTTAATAATTGATCGATCTGCAAGTTGCAGTAAAGTAGGTGTAAAAAGAAGGTTAGGAAGTTTTAGCTGGTCCATAGTCTGTCTACTCATAATGTTGATAGTAGCCCCTAAGTCAATCAATGTGTTTGGAATTTCTATCCCATTTATATGTGTCTTGACAATTGGACTTCCTAGATCTACATACTTCTGCATGGTGATTTTTCCCATCATAATATCTGCAATTTTTCCTACCAGGTGGATTCTTCTTGTGTCTTTTAGTTTCCTTCCTGGTCTTTTGAAACTCAACTCATTTATTGTTTTTGCTAGAATAGGAATCTCTCGAATGGCTTGTAACAAGGGAATCTTGATACAAACATTCTTCAATTCATCTAGAAAATCATAGTTAGGCAACAAGATTTGTTTTTCCACCCCCTTGTCAATTTGTAGTCTTTCAGAAAAAGGAGGTGTAGATGAAGATGCAGGTTGCTCAACTATAGGAGTTGTGGGTGTTAACTTTTCTTTTTCTTTTTGAATGCTTGAATTTCGAAGAGATGTTTCCTCAGAACCCTTATTGGCTTCAAGGGAGTCCTCCTCAGAGGTATCTTGCTCTTGAATATCTATAGAAGGTTTTTCTAAAAATCTACCAGATCTGAGTTGTACATCGTTGAGAGGAACAATCATATAGGTAGGAAATTGTTGTCCTTCTACCATGTAAGTATTCTGAGGATTTTTATTGTTAGGATTTGGCAATGGCTGAGCTGGAAGTTGATTTTTCTTTTGTTGGTATGGGAGCATGAGTTGAGGATTTGGATTTTGTTGAGAAGGTTGTTGTTGTGGAAATGGAAATCAAAGTTGTGGATTTGTGTTTGGAAGTTGTGGAGCTTGTTGATTTTGAAAAGATGGAGGATATTGATAAAATTGAGCAAATATCCCATAAGGATTTTGCATCCCTTGTACCCATGGCTGCTATGGATTTTGATGTTGGGGCCAAGGTTGTTGCCAAGGATTCCAATTTGGTGGGGTTTGAAGATTCATAGGGTTGTTAAACCCTTGAGTTTGTTGTCCCTGCCAAGGTCTTCTTGCAACAAAATAGAGAGATTCTACTGAATTTGGGTCTTCTTGAAAAATAGCTTTGAGTCCAGGAATTGAAGGACAATCCTTGATCTCATGATTCTCTAAGAAAATCATACATGTTTCTACAACCTGTGCATCCAAGGGACATTCCCTTAAAGCATGTTTCTTCCTACATTTCGGACAAAAGATGGCTAAAGCATCTGTTTCTGCTTTCTGCTTGTTTTGGATTTTAAGGGTGTCTAGTTGTTCACTAAGGCTCCCTAAGATATTAGTTTTGAATTCATCAAGCATATTACCAATCTCTTCCCTACTTACTGATCCAGTTGCAGATTTGTTAGCCCTAATAAGAGAAGGATCCCTAGGCCCTTTTCCTGTTTTAGATTTTCCTCTTGAGAGATGGACACATAGTTATGTTATGTCAGGAAGTGGAAGTTGAGAAATGTCTCCTTTCCCCATCATGTTTAAAATATCTATCCATTCATCTGTAATGGCTTTTAACATGAGGGCTTTCAAGGTTTCATCATCTAAGTTGTTCATCTTTTCTCTTTTTAAGTTGTATTGAAATCTTTCAAGTAAGTCTTCCAAATTTTCATCTTCTTTTTGCATCATTTTGAATACCTCATCCTTGTGATTGGTGGGCATACAATAATCCAAGTATCTATCCAAAAATGTTTGTTTCATATCATTCCAAGTCCTAATAGATTGAGTAGCTAATCCCATCAACCATTTCAAAGCAGCTCCCTTCAATGTTGAAGGAAACAGTTTGAGTTTTTGAGAGTCTTCCATATAGGCATAAGTTTGGCACACAACTTCAAACTCAAACAGAAATGTTTCAGGATCCTCACTTCGCAACCCATAAAAGTTAGGGAGGACAGATGGTGAGATATTTTTCATCGTTGTATGAGTTTCCTCATCAACTATAGGGAATCCAAACAAGTTGTCTCCTTCCCTATTTCTTCCATTATTTCCTTCACCATTGTTGTCTCCATTGTTTCCTTCTCCTCTACCTCTACCTCTACCTCCAAATCCATCTATTATTTCCTCTGTCATGATAGTTTCTTTAGAGTCCTTAAAGTCCTCTAGTTCTTCTATCAAGGGAGGATGAGAGGGAGTCTCTTCCTTTTCTAAATGAGATTTAGTAGGTGGTATAGGAGAATCCTCTAAGTCAGCTGCTCCTTGAATTCCAAAAATATTAAGGTTAGGGGTAGATGGTGGTGATTCTTGTCTATGCCTTGAAGAATATGGAGTTGTGAAAATCAAACTCTTAGCTTTAGCTATAAACCTTCCCATAGAATCTCTTGCTCTATGCATGTCATTTTTTTTTATTTTTGTTTTTTTTAAATTTGGGCTAATAATTCTCTTTCTGATCTTCCAGATCACACTAGGTGCAAGAAGAGAGCATACTTAAGAAATTACTAAACCAATAATTCTCTTTTCTGATCCTCCAGATCACACTAGGTGCAAGAGGAGAGCATACTTCAAGAAATTATCAATTTTTCCCTTCTTTTATTATTTTGTTTTTTTTTTTAAGAAATTGGCTACCTAGTTACACTTCCTCGGCAACGGCGCCAAAATGTTTGGTCAATTTAGTGTGTCCTAAATTGCTACATTTAATTTTTCAATCCGGGATTCGTAAGCTGACGAAGTGTGGTGCACTATATGTGCAAGATAACCTATCTCTTACTTTTTGGTCGTTTTTGGATTTTTTATGAAATTCTAAAAGACAAGTATGGAGACAAATATTCAAGACAACAATGTCTTTCTAATGATTTTCCAAAATTCAAAAGAATTTTAAAAACACACAATGACAAAATTAATTCTTCAAAGAAAATGAAATTGCATCACTACTCTAGTCAAACAAACAATGAACTACTGATCATGAAACTCATTATTCTTGTTTCTGTTCAAACACAAAAGAAACTATGCTGAAAGAAATCCAAAAGTTGCAACAAAGTAAATCTAAATCAAATTACATCAACTTATCTTCTGATCCCTCACCATTAGTCCAGCTATGGTTTTCGAAGGTAACCATAAACAACTTGAGTAACCTGATATCTAACTTGTAGAAAGTAAACTAATATCAAACTACACATTCATAATTCAATCCCTCACCATCAGTCCAGCTGTGGCTTTCGGAGGTAACTGAAGATGTCATGAGCAATTTAATATATCTAACTTGCAGAGAGTAAACTAATATCAAACTACACATTCATAATTCAATCCCTCACCATTAGTCCAGCTGTGGCTTTCGGAGGTAACTGAAGATTTCATGAGCAATTTAATATATCTAACTTGCAGAAAGTAAACTAATATCAAACTACACATTCATAATTCAATCCCTCACCATCAGTCCAGCTGTGGCTTTCGGAGGTAACTGAAGATGACATGAGCAATTTAATATATCTAAATCTAACTACTGAAACAAATGTGCAAGACTGAATTAAACAAAGCAGTGCTGGAATTAAACAAAAAGTAAATTAGCAGCAGAACAATATTAATTCCATGTCATTAGTCAAAAAGTTATGCAAATGCCCGGGCTGACTATTTGTAATCTGAAACAAGAACACTGATCAGTTAAAAATAACATAAAACATGAAAGACAGAAGTAAAATGTAAAGCATGAAAGATTATAAACAGAGATGAAGCATAAATACCATGAAAAGATGCAATGTATAAACACATGAGTGACTTATGGCACAATGAGCTTAAAGAAATAAAACAAGAACTATACAATAATGCACAAAACCTCAGCGTGTGCAGGGGCCCTCTACACCAGCCTTGGCAACAATATTCAAGTACGAATTACGCTTGGAAACAGAGTCTTCTTATATATTAAAATGCAGTCATAACAGAAAGGTGATATTACGGCACAGTGGCAACGTAATTACATTACAGAGCTATTTGGAAGCTAATGGAGACTAATCTAATATGCGTATGCAAACGCATTATTTATAACAAATGAAATATAACTAATTCCCTAAAGTTTGTGCTGATGGAGAACACGTAAACCATTACGTCCAGAGATCTAGGATCATGGCCGCGTTGAGGAGTAAATCTATGAAGAGTGGATGTTTGAATTCGGCTTATGGAGCCATGTACAGGTGTTGATTTGTCTCCCGCAATTCAAAAATGGCCATATAAATCTCCACGTGACGAGAAACAGAGTCCTGTCACCGTGGGACTCTACGGTTGACTTCCACTTGGCCACCTTTGACCGCAGCCTCCCTAGATGAATTTGCCCGAGCCAATAGGACACGATCCATGTCCACATCATTTCTGACTTGCCCATGTGGCTCGTTTTACCTGAAGACACCTGTAACATAGAGTTTCACAAAATGGCTGCGGAAAGTTGCAGCAGCTACGGAAAGTGGCAAGATTCCGCAGCTAAATGAGAAAAATCTAAATCAAATAGCAGACACAAAAATATAGTTAAAAACCATTTTAGATGCTCTTTTGCAATTAATATACAATGATATTGACAACTTGGGAGGTTCAGGTGAATGAAAAAGGTCTAGGAAGATGTATAAGAACAATGCAGATTTGAGACTCAACAGACTCCACAAGGTTGTATAAGTTTGACAACTCTGGGTCATCATGTCTTCCCTTCATTTTTTTTGCTCATAATGATGAAATGAGCACACTTTGGCATGAACGATTTGGTCACTTAAACTAAATCTCTCTTCAAAATCTATGTAAAGAAAATATGGTGATAGGTCTTCCTATGGTATCTTGGCGAGATGGTCTTTGTTATAGTTGTGTATTTGGAAAACATCATCAGGATAGTTTTGACAAACGTGCCTCTTAGCACGCTTCAGCACCTTTGCAACTTGTACAGAGTGGTTTATATGGTCCACTTCCAGTTGTTTCTTTCTCTGGCTACAAGTACTTATTAAATTTCATTGAATATTTTTCCAGATACACTTGGGTATACTTCTTAAAACTGAAGAGTGAATTTTTTAACATTTTCTTGGCCTTTAAGGTCTTTGTTGAGAAAAAATCTAGACATCACATTCTTAAGTTAAGATCTGAAAATGGAGGAGAATATGTTAACAATAAATTTATCAAAATTTTCATTGAGCATGTCATTCAATTGCACCATATTGTTCCATATAATCTAAAGAAAAATGGTGTAGCTGAAAGGAAGAATCACACTCTAAAAGAAATGGCTAACTGTATGCTTCAATCTAAAGGACTTATTATTAATTTTTAGGAAAAAGAAATTAATTGTGAAAATTACATAGTAAATCACACTCCTACTAATGTTTTAAATAATATCACTCCAGAAGAAGTCTGGAGCTCAATCAAACCAGATGTAAATCACTTTCGTGTTTTTGAAAGTGAAGCTTGCGCCCATATTCCTGATGAGAAACATAAAGCCTTAGAACCTAAGAATAAAAATTGAATTTTTGTTGGATATTCTGAAGATGTCAAAGGATATAGACTTCATCAACCCAAATCCAAAAATGTAATCATTATAAGAGATGTAAAATTTGATGAAAATATATCGGCCTACGATCCTAGTTCGACAGGTGTGGCACCTTTGGCCTGTGAGCCTGATTTTGCATATGTGCCATGTCTCTCTATATATTCTACTTATGACAATATTACTTCTACTTTAGATGGTGGCAGTAAGGATGAAAATCCTCTTGATACTCGAGATGTAGCACATTATCTTGCAAGTGACCGTGCATATCAATGCCATACATGTTCTTAGTTCAACATAGACTCTTCCTTATTGGTTCAAGTTCCAGAAAATCATGATCCAGATACCTTTGAAGAATCTTCATGTTGGGTGTGGAGCCTGATTATCTTGTTTATTTTGTATCACAACCTTGGACCCCTATACCTTAATGGGGTAGAAACATCGCCCTTAATTAAACACTACCTGGGGGGTCCGAGGGGGCGGCTGTGACTTTATGGAGCCCCCCCTTGGCGGGGGGTTTCGGGGGTAACGCCCCTAAAGCTAAAAGTAGATGTAAAATTGTCTTGTAAAAGTATAGTAATTTCTAGTCAATCTGGGTCGTTCATTAGGTGGATGATCTGACAGTAGAAGTTATGTTTAGTTTAGGGTTTTTTTCCCTAGAAGGCAACCCCTCGCTTTTATGAGGGTATTTTATTGAGGATGTGTATTATATGTGTATTCTTGGAGCGAGAAAAAAATAGGGAGACTGTGAGAGAGAACAAAGGATATTACATCAGATCTCCTGTAGGTTGTGTCTCTTCATTTTGCTGGATAATAGAAAGGAAGGACTGGCTGTTTGGGGTGGACGTAGCCCAAATTAGGTGAACCACGTATATCTGTGTCTCTTTGGTTTTATGTGTTTTTTTTGCTTGTGTTTTCCGCATATTTTATGTGTTTCATTGCTCTGTTATATATCATTTTCTAACAACTAGTATTAAAGCCGAAGGTCTATTTGGCTGATAAACTCTTAGGAAAGAAGGGTTCCTGGTTTGAGTGGGAGCAATGATGGAAGATGGTAAGTTTAGAGTCAAGAAATTTAATGACCATAACTTCCCATTGTGGAATATGCAGATGGAAGATTATCTGTATCAGAAAGATCTGTACCTACCATTGAGCGGAAAAACAAAGAAGCTGACGGCTATGACAGATGCAGAATGCGAGATTCTAGATAGAAGGGCACTCATAACAGTAAGGTTGTGCCTTGCGGCATTGGTGGCCTTTAATATTTCGAAGGAAACAATAGTAGAGGGTTTGATTAAGGCTTTGGCGAAATTATATGAAAAACCCTCAGCCTCAAACAAGGTATTTCTCATGAAAAGTTTGTTTAATATGAAGATGTTAGAAGGTGGATCTGTTGCAGACCATTTAAATGATTTTAATACAGTTACCAGTCAGTTAAGTTCTATAGGGGTAAACTTTGATGATGAAGTTAGAGATTTTTTATTTCTGTGCTCATTGACAGAAAGTTGGGACGATTTAGTTATGGCCATTAGTAACTTTGTCTATGGATCTATTACTTTAAAGTTTGATGATGTTGCCAGTGCTATCCTTAGCGAGGAAATGTGATGGAAAAGCTCTAGTGAGACATCGGGTAATGCATTCAGTGCAGAGTCTAGGGGAAGAAGAATGGAAAGGGTAAAGAGCTCAGGATATTGTAGTAAATCAAGGAAAGGCAGATCCAAATCCAGATCAAGGATAGTGTGCTGGAAATGCGGAAGGAAAGGACACCTAAAGAAAGACTATAGATCTCGAAAGGGAAAAGAAGGAGACACACTGCAAGAAAACAATCATGAAGCAACTGTGATAGGTGATGCATTACAAGATGCTTTGATTCTTTCTTTTGAAAATGTTACTGATTCCTGGGTAGTAGATTCAGGGGCCTCTTTCCATGCCACATATGATAAGAAATATTTTCATGACTATGTTCAAAGAAATTTTGGACAAGTTCGTTTGGGTGATGATAAACCCTGTAAATTTTTTAGAATGGGTAAAGTTCTTGTAAAACAACACAATGGAAACCAATGGCTACTAAAGGAGGTAAGGCATGTTCCAAATCCAAAGAAAAATATGATTTCAATAGGGCGGTTAGGCGGTGAAGGTTTTGTGACAACTTTCACAGATAAAACTTGGAAGGTCAACAAAGGAGCCCTGGTAATAGCGGTGAAAAGGTTGGTACATTGTATTTATGCAATGGTATTTCTAATTCTATTAATGCTTTAAATTCCAAAGGAGAAGGTGCAGCATTATGGCATCATAGGATCAGACACATGAGTGAGAAGGGGATGAAGATTCTTCACTCAAAAAATTTGTTGCTAGGTTTGAAGAATGTTGATTTGGATTTCTGTGAGAATTGCATTTATGGAAAATAGAAAAGAGTCAGATTTCTTAGAGTTGGGAAAGAAAATAAGAGTGAAAATTAGAGCTTCTGCATATAGATGTATGGGGACCTGCTCAGGTATCATCTCTTGGTGGCTCTCATTATTATGTTACTTTTATTGATGATGCAACTAGAAAAACTTGGATTTATTGTATTTAGAATAAATCTGATGTATTTTATACTTTCAAGAAATGGAAAGCCTTGGTCGAGATTGACACAAGAAAGAAGTTGAAGTGTGTCAGATCAGACAATGGAGGTGAATATTGCAGCAAAGAGTTTGATAGGTACCGTTCAGAGCATGGAATTCACAGAGAGAAGACAGTTCCAAGAAAACCACAAGAAAATGGTGTGTTAGAAAGGATGAACAGAACAATCATGGAGCATGCAAGGTGTATGAGATTGCATGCAAGATTGCTTTTATAATTTTGGGCAGATTTTGTAGATACTTGATGTTTATCTAATAAACAGATGGCCTTCAAGCTCCTTGGATTGTGGTATTCCATAGGAAGCATGGATAGGTAAAAAGGTAAACTTCTTTTTTTTAAAGCCTTTTGGTTGTGAGGCCTTTGTTCATATTAATAAAGAAAACAAAACAAAGCTTGAGGCAAAATCAAAGAAATGTACCTTTATTGGATATGGTGTTAATGATTTTGGTTATTTCTTATATGATTATGAAAATCAAAAAATCATTAGGAGCAAAGATGTAATATTCAATGAAAAGGTACTGTATAAGAATCAGTTGCAGGAAAAGAAACAGGAAAAAGAAAACAAAGAATACACAGTTCTTGATGAGATCACAGAAAAGGTAAAGGTGCCTGAAAATAATAATAATCAAGAGCCACAACAACTGTTGAAGATTGCAACAAGAAACAGTGAAGGAGGCATCCTGAAACATCATTCCTGATCCTAGTTGGAAAATAATCACCTAAACTAGGTGGGGCCCACACAGGTGATTTTTGGCGCAAAGTCTATTTTTAGACATGTCGATCATATTCTATGAGTTGCAGGATGCTATTTGTGGATGGTTGGTCATGTTGGAAAAATAGATGGACTTCTATTTTTAGACATATTGGGCGGAATCTATTTTTAGATTTCTAGTCTAAAAATAGATATGTCGAATATTATTAGCTCTTAATAATATTTGGACTCTAAACATTATCTTATTCTCTTGGAGCACTTCAGTTAAGTGCACAGATGTGGCACAGGAGCTAACGGAAGGAATTACGCTATTCCTAAGGGTTAAGTGGAGCTATTGCATGGATACTTCAGTTAGAACTCATGTGACAGAGTTTGGTGGAGTTGATTGAGGAAGTTAATGGAGTTGTGTTTAGTTTAACTAATCTAAACATAGTTGAGCTATTTGTATCTAGTTTAACTGATTGATAAAATTAGTGAGAGTGGTGTGAATTAATTATTAATTAATTCACTAATTATAAACTGATTAATCAACTAAATAATACATCAGTTAACTTCAGTGCATGGACAGTTTCAGTGGAGACCAGTGCAAAGATAGGTGAAAGGGCAAGTGTGACTATCAGTTGTGACTATAAGTGATGCATGATTTGCATCCAACACTTAGTAGAGATGCCTATAAATACTGCGTGAGCAAGGCTGGGGTAATCAATTCTCATCAAGAGGCATTCTTCAGCAAGGATTGCGCAGTAGAGGCAGGCTAAAGGCTGGCAAAGATCGGTGCATGGGATTTGCAAGATTAAGCCTGATTAGTGTGTAGCAAGTGGAGATTATACTGAGAGCTTGTGAGGAGCTTTGTATGATGATTGTTACATGATCTCTATGACATATATAATATACAGATAGTTGGGGGTTTTCAGCTTTAAGCTTTCCCATTACATACTGTGTTCATATGTGTGAATTTTTATGGTTTTAATGTGTGCATGCAATTGATTTTATTTCTGCATGTAATGATCAATGGTAGAAGAGATTCTGTATTGTGCATGAAGATAAAATAGTGTGTGAACAGGAGAATCTCGGTGAATAATATATCAGTTATTCAAATTTCTACAACAACAACAACCACCACAACAGCGACAGGCACCTAAAACACCTGAAAGTAGTGTTAGAAGATCTACTAGGATAAGTAGACCCCTTGAACGATACTCTCCTTCATTATATTATTTATTGTTGACTGATTCTAGTGAAATTGAATGTTATGAAGAAGCAATGCAGGTTGAAAGCAAGAAGAAGTGGGAGCTAGCCATGGAAGAAGAGATGGACTCCTTAATGCATAACTAGACTTGGGACTTAGGCAGGTTGCCTGCAAGTAAAACTACATTGCAGAACAAATGGGTTTACAGGCTAAAGGAAGAAGATGGAGGAAAATAGAGGTACAAAGCTAGACTTGTGGTGAAGGGGTTTGCATAGAAGAAAGGTATTTATTTTGATGAAATATTTTCTCCTGTTGTTAAGATGACTTCAATCATAACTATTTTAAGTCTTGTAACAACGGAAGATTTACATCTTGAACAGTTAGATGTAAAGACATCATTTCTCCATGGATATTTGGAGGAAGAGATCTATATGAAGCAACTATAAGGATATGAGGTCAAAGGGAAAGAAAAATTAGTGTGCAGGTTAAAGAAGAGCTTGTATGGCTTAAAACAGGCTCCAAGGTAGTGGTATCTAAAATTTGACAATTTTATGTCTGAACAAGGTTATACTATATGTCACTCTGATCATTGTGTTTATCTGAAAAGGCAAAATGATGGCAGCTATATTATATTGTTATTGTATGTAGATGACATGCTTGTTTTAGGGTCTAACATGTAGGAAATAAATGTTCTCAAAAGAAAATTGGCAAATTCCTTTGCAATAAAGGATTTGGGAGTTGCAAAAAAAATCCTTGGTATGAGAATAACTAGAGACAGGAAAAATCGCAAATTAACACTGTCTCAGAATGAGTACATACAAAAGGTGTTGAAAATATTTAATATGCAGAATGGAAAAACAGTTAGTACACCTTTTGCTAGCCATTTCAAACTTAGTAAGGAGATGCGCCCCAAGACCCAAGAACAAATGGAGTATATGTCTAAAGTTCCATATGCATCAGCAGTTGGAAGCTTAATGTATGCAATGGTCTGCACAAGGCCTGATATTGCAGATGCAGTGGGAGTTGTAAGCAGGTACATGAACAATCTAGGAAAAGAACATTGGATGGCAGTAAAATGGATCCTCAGATATTTGAGAGGTACCACAAATCAAGCATTATGCTTTGGTGGTTCAAACATTTGTCTACAGGGATATGTTGATGTAGATATGGCAGTGACAAAGATAACAGGAGGAGGAATACAGGATATTTATTTACTGTAGGTGGAACAGCTGTCAGTTAGGTTTCAAAAATCCAAAGTGTTGTTGCACTTTCAACAACAGAAGCAGAGTATGTTGCTACTACAGAGGCTAGTAAGGAAATGATTTGATTACAAAGGTTTATGGATGAATTGGGTAAGAAGCATGATATGGGAATGTTATATAGTGATAGCCAAAGTGCCATTCATCTTGCAAAGAACTCAGCATTTCATTCCAGGACTAAACACATATATCTCAAGTAACATTTCATACGGTCAGTATTGGAAGATGGACAGTTGAAGTTGGAAAAGATACACACTAGCCAGAATCCTGCAGATATGCTAACAAAATTTGTAACCAGGGAGAAACTGAGAATGTGCTCAGTTTAAATTGGTCTTCAAGGATGAAGATGAAGATGAGAAACAACCAGGTCCAAAGAGGAGTCATTGTCCAGCAAATGAAGCAACAGTGGAGTTGCTACAATCAGTCTCCAAGTGGGAGATTGTTGGGTGTGGAGCTTGATTATCTTTTTTATTTTGTATCATAGCATTGGACCCCTGTACCTTAATGTGTGGCAACGCCGCCCATAATTAAATTCTACCTGGGGGGTCCGGGGGCGGGCGCGGCTGCAACTTTATGGAGCCCCACCCCTGGCGGGGGGTTTTGGGGGCAGTGCCCTCGAAGCTAAAAACAGATGTAAAATTGCCTTGTAAAAGTATAGTAATTTCTAGTCAATCTAGACCGTTCATTAGGCAGATGATCTGACGGTAGAAGTTATGTTTAGTTTAGGGTTTTTTGCCCTAGAAGGCAACCCCTTGCTTTTATGAGGGTATTGTATTGCGGCTGTGTATTGTATGTGTATTCTTGGTGCGAGAAATAGATAGGGAGACTGTGAGAGAGAATAGAGGATATTACAACAGATCTTTTGTAGGTTGTGTCTCTTCATTTTGCTGGATAATAGAAAGGAAGGATTGGTTGTTCGGGGTGGACGTAGCCCAAACTGGGTGAACCACGTATATCTGTGTCTCTCTGGTTTTATGTGTTTTGTGTGCTTGTGTTTTCCGCATATTTTATGTGTTTCATTGCCCTGTTATATATAATTTTCTAACACTTCAGGTCATCTAGATTAGGATGCATCTATGAATGAAGAATAGTGTTCCTTATTAGAAAATGATACCTGGGATATTGTTCCTCTTCCAAAGGGAATAAAAATTTTCAGATGCAAATGGGTTTATAGAACAAAGTTTGGACCAGATGGAAGAGTGGATAAGCATAAATCTCTTCTTGTCGCTAAAGTATTTTCACAAGTTGTTGCCATTGAATATACTGAAACCTTATCCCATGTTTCCAAAATGAATTTTATCCACCTTGTTCTTTCCCTTGTTACCTCCTTTAAATGGGAATTCCATCACATGGATGTTAGATCTGCCTTACTACATGGGGACTTGCATGAAGAAATTTACATGGAACAACCCCCTAGCTTTATCCAAAATGGCTCTAGCCATGTTTATCACCTTAGGAAGTCTCTGTGTGGTCTTAAACAAGCCCTTATTGATTGGTATGCCAAAATGGATAGCTTTATCTTAGATAATGGCTTTTCTAGATGGCATTCCAACAACATTGTCTACACCAAGAAAGTGGGTAGGTCCTTAATAATCCTTGTTCTTTACGTTGATGATATTATCCTTACTAGTAGTGATCCAAACCATATAAACCATGTGAAGTATAGCCTCAAAAATAATTTTGAAATAAAAGAATTGGGACACTTGAATTATTTCCTTGTCTTCAAGTCTTGTAATTCAAAGAAGGCATTACCCTTTCACAGTCCAAGTATTCATGTGATCTTCTATGCCACTTTCACATGGAAGACTGTAAGCCAGCCCCTTCACCCTTTTAGTATGGAGTCAAACTTTCAGTCACTTGTAGTTCCCCTGAAGTTGATGCTACCTTATACTGTCAAATTGCTAATAAACTTCTGTATCTAATCCATACCCATCCTAACCTTTCCTTTTTCGTTGGTATTGTTGCTCGGTTTATGCACAAACCTCATGAAATTCACTGGAAAGAAGCTAAAAGAATACTTCAATATATTCAAGGTATAGTTCAGTTCGGGATTCATTACACTGTAGGAGAATCTCCATTGTTGAGTGGTTTCACTAATTTTGATTAGGTTGGTGACCCTGATGATCAAAAGTATACTGCAGGTTATGTATTCACTCTTGGTTTAGGACCCATTACATGGTATTGTAAGAAAAAAAGTTCCATCTCTCTTTCTTCGACATAAGTAGAGTATCATGGTGCTATTGAAGCCAGCAAGGAAGCCTTGTGGCTTTGTTAGATCCTATCCTAATTTGGTCTTCATTAGTAGCATCCAACTACACTTTGGTGTGATCATCAGAGTGCCATTTAGCTATGCAAAGATCCAGTTTAGCATCAGCGCATGAAACATATTGAGATACACATACACTTCATCAAAAATCTCATTCATGGTTGTGTTTTTGAAGTGTAGTATTGTTCAACCAACGATCAAGTTGCTCATATATTTACAAAGGCTCTCACAAAAGCAAAGTTTACCAAATTTCAATATATGCTTGGAGTTTAGGAAAGTTATCATTATGTGCAGATAGGATGTAAGCCTCCTTCATTCTCCTATTGTGTCACATTTGTAAATTCTTCAATCCTATCCCAAGTTTTTCTTAACTTGGGGGATGTTAGGATATTCCAACGCATAGGAAATAGTTAAGTATAACTTGGTCTAGCGTAGAGTTAGGTAAAGTGTGTTTCTTTAATATGTACCTTTGTAACTTATAATCCGACGGTCACGATATGTAGTGATCTGACGGTTCATTCTCTCCTCGGTATTACCGACACTTGATTTGTGGCTTAACACCTGATTGGTCTATGATCTCTATAAAAATAGCATGGAGGGTCATTTTTTCGATGATTTTTTACGAGGGAAGCTTATGTAAACTTGCTTTCTTCATATTAATAAATTTCCTGAAGTGGTCGTGTTGGCTTAGGTTGTGGATTGTTTCCCTCTTCAAGCGATTTAACCACGTGAAATATTGGTGTACTAATCTATGATATGTTTGTGGGTGGTGACATTTGGCGTTTGATCTAAGGAACTTACCCTATAAATTCCTACATGAGTTATGAGTATCGACATGTATGATGAATAGTTTTCAAGTTTCAGAAAAAAATTGTAAGTTGTCTTTTGGCTTTCATAAAACCATAACATCAATATTTTAGGCTCTTTTACTAGGGAGGATTCTATCTTATTTTGAGTAAATTATGTTTATAAATGAAATATAAAAACATTTTATTAAGTGACATCAAACATGCTTAATCATAAGAAAGTAAAGTAAAGAGTGTTATATTTTTCAATGCACCTTCGGATTTGTTATTCAAAACAATATTTAAGAATAAATAATGTAATCTCTAAAAAAAATTAAATATATGAAAAAGTAATAAAATTAATTTCTCATGCCCCAAGGGTTGGCTCAATCCGTTGAGTCCTCGTTGTTAAGTAATTTTTCGATTGGGAGGTCACATGATCAAATCTCCTTGATGCCCTCAGGGTTAGGCCTCATGTGTATTGTTGATGGTAGATCCCCTCGGGAGGGTCTATCGAGACTTTTAGACCATGGATGTAACAAGTCCATGGCCGGTGTGGGCACATGGATTCGTGAACCACTGTGAAAATAAATAAATAAAAGTAATTTCTCATTTCATTTTGGTAAATTTTTATTTCTATATATATATTCAAGTTTTTAATAATTTTTCTAATAATTAATGTTTATTTTCTCAAAAATATGGCTAGAGATTGGAAAGAGTTTTAACACACACATATGGATAAATAGATGGACTATTTAACTGATGTGATTTTAGCTACAATTGAAACTTATGTTTTAGTACTCATAAGACTGCACATCTTAATTATCAGCCTAGATACCTCTTAACTCTGGACCTCTCAAGGGTTGAGAGGTATCAAATCTCTCAAGGTGAAAACCTCTTTTTAGTTAATAATGAAAAATTAAAATACTTTGTAAATCTAATTTAACTAAGTAAGCCTTGTTTGATGTTCAAAAAATTGCATTAAAAATTAATTTTTTGTAAGGACACATTTTTACTAAAATGATGTTTCCCAAGGGGATTATTGTATTGTTGGAGAGTCATTTTGACCTTGAATAATAGGCATTCCAATCCCTTTGGATGTTTCCTTACATATTGTTAGGGTTTTACCACGTAAAATTATGTGTCTATGTGTATGCATTCAATTTCTCATTTTTGTGCATATTTTTCTTTCTTGATTAACTATTTATAGGCTCAAATTACCAACAAGTAGTATCAGGGCATCGAGTTTGCATTGGGAATGAGGTTGATCAAATAGAGTAGTGGTTGAATCCAATGTTGTGGGGGGGGGGGGGGGGGGGAATTTGTGCAGTGAAAAAGCCTAAGAAATCCAATGAATAGTATAGTTGTTGTTTCTAGTGAGAATATAGATGAAACAATGTTTTTTTTTTTCAAATAATTTGAGCTACAAAAGAGTTGACATGCTGTAGAGAAGCCTTGGAGCGAAGATTATAGGGAGACAAAAGCAATTTTTTAGGAAAATTTTTATGAAATCCTTAATAGAAATTCTATGTAGAAAAATGACAATAATTTATGTAAAATGTAATTGTGGGTAAATCTATTTTTTACCATTCAGTCAATTTTATAGTGAGAAGAAGTTATGTAATGAATTATCCCAAATTAAATTTGGATTTCCTGAGAGGCTTGTAACTGTGGAATCGTTTCTTGAGAAATAATATTTCCAATTCCTTGCCTCGTGGAGGTTTCCTTGACACACTGTCATGGTTTTACCACATAATATTAAGTGTGTTCTTGTTGTGTCATTAAGTTTCTTCCATATATTTCTTCCTCATTTAAAAATATTATAGTTTTGAAGTACAAGAAGTGGTATCAAAGCAAGAACCGTCCAATCGATAGAGGCCAAGAAGAAAAGGAGATTGTTGAAGATCATTGGTTTTAATTGAGCAATATGTTTTCTTCGAGAAAGTCGAAGTCAATAGCTTGTCTAAAGGAGTCAACAAGCAGAGAGACATAGGTCTGCCTGTGGAGAGTCAAAGGGGTCAAAGAATTGATACAACCACAGCCTTGGTCTACATGAATGTAGATAGAGGATCATAATTTTTTTTAAGGACCTGTCAAGAGCCACGAAGTCAATTTAAAAAACGAGTCACTAGGTAACTTATTTTTCCAACATAACCTTTTTTTTGGTGAAAAAATTGTTCAAAATTATTTTTGGAAGTGAACTCTATATTTTTTGAAATGGAGTAAGATTTCAGGTTTTTTTAATTGAAGAAAAGAAAAACAATTTTTTTTCATATTCTAGAAAGGAAGGACTTTGTGAGAATTCATGGAAGTCACTTGGAGTAGGGTTTGTTAAGCAGAAAAATTGGAATAGGAAGGGAAATCCTAGGAAACCAACTTTTTTTAAAACATAGTCAAAAGAAGGAAAATTGTTGTGAAGGTGGAGATTGTAGAAAAATGACAAAAAATTATGTAAAATGTAATTTTGGGTAAATCTAGTTTTTACTGTTCAGTCAATTTTATAATGAGAAGAATTTATGTAACGAAATAGCCCATAACAAATTTGGATTGCTTGAGAGGATTGTAACTGTGAGAATCATTTCTTGAGCAATAATATTTCCAATCCCTTGCTCCATGGAGGTTTCCTTTACACACTGTCAGGGTTTTACCACATAATATTTTGTGTTTTCTTATTGTGTCATTTATTTTCTTCCATATATTTCTTCCTCATTTAAATTTTTTGTAGGTTTTAAGTACAAGATTCTAATTGGTGAACAATTTCAAAAAGAATCAATTGGAAACATTTTATCTAAATTATATTTTTATAACATAAATGATTTTGAAGAACGTAAATATATATTTAAATTTGTGGGAGTTGATTTAAAAGAAACTAGTTGATTTAAAATAAACTATTTTTTATTGAGAAATAAAAACCCTAGTGGAAAAACCAGAAGAAGAAAATTCAGGGAAGCAAAATTTTAAAAAAAGTGGGGGAAAAAACCTATTTAAAGGATTCTTTTTGGAATGTTCAAAGAACCCACTCAAATTTTTTTAGGGAAAATTTTGAAAGATCCCATATAGGAGAAAAAATGGAAAAACTGACTAATTCCAAGTTTGAGGTAGAGAAATTTACCGACTAAAAAAAATCATTATGGAAACTAAAGGTACGAGATTTGTTGGTGCAAAAAGGGTTAAAAAAGAATTATATGTGGTAGCAAAGAGACCTTTTGGCATGACACATTGATTCTCGAGCTCTCAGTACTATTAGGTTGTGCTAGATGGATGGTGTTCTCTTCAACATTGTTGAAGAAACATCCACAACAGGTCTATGGGTTCAATTGAAAACTTTATATATGATTAAGTCTCTAACCAACATAATATACTTGAAGAGGTAGTTGTATAGCCTTCGGATGAAGGAACTAAAATTTTAGATCAAGTAAATGCATTTAATACCTTTATTTTCCAATTGACTCATATGGAGGTTAAATTTTAAGAAGAAGATAAATCCATTACTCTTTTATGCTCCTTATTGAGCCTTGGGATTATTTTATGACTTTTATCAGTTTGAGAAAAAATGAATCTCTAGAATTTGATTATGTTGTGGGAGATTTTTTATTTGAAGAAGTACAAAATAAGTATAACATTGAAAATTGCACACCAGAGGCTATGGTAGCCAGAGGTCAGTCTAGGGAGAAACAAGAGAAATAAAGAAGTTCTTCTAGATCAAATTCTGGTGAATACATAGCATATCAAGAAAGGATTGCTGGAAACGAAAAGAGTCTAGTGAATACCCAAATAAGGAAGCAAATCAAGTTGATTCAAGTATGATAAATTAGGTTTTGTCTATTGAATCATGTATGGAAGATGAATTTTTGTCTATTGAATCATGTATGAAAGATGAAGTTTTATCTAATTGAATATTTCTTAGCATTTTGAAGAATGGTTATTAGATTCTGGTGCTTCTTATCACATGAGTTCGAACAGAAATTGGTTAACTTCATATCAAGATGTGACTGGAATTTTAGTGTTTATATGTAGTAAAATGTATCTTGTCAAACTATTGGGTGGGCATTAGGGGAATTTTGAGGTCTAAAATGGGCCTCCTAAGAAAAATGTACAACAAAAATAAACTTTATAAGAACCAATAGGATTTAAGATGATGATGTCAACCATGGGGGATGATTCACCATTTTTTTAAGTAAAAAGGTTAAATGATTAAAAAAATAATAAAATAATAAAACTATTTTTTCAACTCGTATTTTCAACTCGTATTTTCAACTTATCTCACAAATTTTTTGTTCAAATTTAAAGCTGGAGTCCTCATTGGATGTCAAATTTAATTACTCATCCAAGGAGGACCCATGTTGCATACTTTTGATGGACCTTGATACACGAAAAAATGAGAAATACATGAAAAAATGTGATTGCAATCACGTTTTTCATGTATTTCTCATTTTTCGTATAGAAGGATCCATCAAAAGTATGCAACATGGGTACTGCTTGGATGAGTAATTAAATTTTTCATCCAACGAGTACTCCCACTCGAAATTTGAGTAAAAAATTTGGGAGATAAGTTGAAAATACGAGTTGAAAAAGTAGTTTTTTCTTTTTTCCCTCTAAAATTTGATGATGTAATCAAATATTATTTTATTACTTCCACTATTATTTTAGAATTTCCTTAGGAGGTCCAGTTTAGACCTCAAAATTCCCATAATGAAATGTCAAAATAAAAATGGATGATGGTACAATTAGAACATTGAATAATGTTATAAATGTACCTGAATTGGAGAAGAATTTGATTTCTTTGGGGTATTGAATTCAAAGGGTTATAAATTCACAGGTCAAGGTGCAACGTTGAGAGTTTCAAAGGGCATGCTCATTGTTATGAAGTCAGAGAATATCATAAACCTTTACAAACTTAAAGGAAGTACCCAGGTTAATCAAGTTGTGATTGTATCTAAGGAGACAAGAGGAGATACTCACCTATGGCATTGGAAGTCAGGTCATGTGAGCGAGAAGGGCATTCAAGTACTAATGAATCAAAAAATACTTCATCATTTTAATACAAAAGCATTGTTACAAAAACACTTATTGTTACATATTTATCTAAAAGGTAAAATAAGGCTTACTGAGTTAAAATAAATTTATAAATTATTTTAATTTTTGTAATTATTAACATTATCCACCTTGACAAAAAAATTCCTAATCCCTTTCCCTTGCCTATTTATCATATTTTATGCAAGACAAGGGAAGCTAAACAACACCATATATTCTCTACCAAAACTAGTTTCATGAACATGTCTACACAATTCTCCTGTGTGTGGACATTTTTTAGAGTTATTTCGTTGCCATCAATTAATTTTCATAGCTGTATTTGAGGATGTAGGGGGAGATACTCACCTATGGAATCAACGGTTAGGTCACATAAGTAAGAACGACTTTCAGGTATTGATGAATAACAAATTACTTCCTAATTTGAAATCATTGAGTTTGGGCTTTTGCAAACATTGTGTATATGGAAAACAATGTAGACAAAAGTTTAAATCTAGAATTCATAATAGTAAATAATTTTTGTATTATATTCATTTTGATCATTTGGGACCATCTCCCATAGTGTATTGGGAAGGAAGGGAATATGGGGATGCCTCTAAGAGAAGGAATCCCTAAATTATGCCTAAACCCTAATATAGACTAGGGTTTCCCGAACGAAAACATGAATTCTAGCCAAGCTTCCAACTTTTAGAAGATGAAATTAGCAATGATCAAAGATGTGTGCCTGCAGAGTTCCATGGGAGAGCATTTAAACCCTATATAAATTCTTTATCTCCAAGGATCACCCTCCACAGGTTTTCCAAGAAAAGTGAAGCTACAATTGGGGGAAGTATTGCTAGACCGCTAGGTGGTTGGTTTTCCATAACTGGGATTTCTTCGGTGCTGGGGCAATAGGTTGTGCCTCTTGAGCTAGCCTATTAACCAGCCCATCCTCTAACTACCCATGAATGAGGTTAAAAGACTTAAGCCAAATATATTTTTGATAATTTTATTTAGGTTCATAATTGAGCAGCTCTTCATCCTCCATCAGTAAAAAGGATAGGTAATTGGCAGGTCAACCACTTACCCATCTAGCGCGAGATAATCATGCCTTGACCTCATTTCAGATGTAAGGGTTGTACAATAAATTCCTTGAGGTTTGTTGTAAGGATTCTACCATCAAAACCGTCAACTAAAAATCTGGAAGGAATGTTGCCAAAATTTATAAAGGTAAGAAGTAAATCCACTCCATAATTCTGAGAAGAGCTTGTAGTGTATTTCCCAAATACCCTAGTAGCAGACTCAAATCCTAGTCACTATAATCTCCTCTTCTATTTCTCATAGAATTTCAATGTACTATGCGTTTTCTTCCACTAATTGTGTATTATAAATGTATTGATCATGGGATTCATTATGTTGTAATTATATTGTTTTCCTTTCAAGATAATTTCTAGTATATATATAGTAATAATGCCTAGTATGTCTAGTATACATAGTAATAATTTTAATTTTAATTTTATTATATATATATATATATATATATATATATATATATATATATATATATATATATATATATAAGAATTAAATTCACCAATAATTTGTTATTCTGTAAGTTTTACTTGCATTTCAATAGAAATTATTTACATTAGACAATTCAAATTTTTTATCTCTTTCCTGCCACCTTGGAAACCAGATGAGAGACAATAAAACAAATAGTCAAGAACTAGAAAAATTAAACATGTGTTCATGATTAAGGAAGACCAAATAAAGTTGTTTCCCCACTTAAGGGGATACAAAAACCAAGAAAAAAAATAGTGTCCTTATTGAAGTGCAAGGTATAAGCCTAGAAAATTAAACTAAGCGTAGAGTTAAAGTAAAACATAACTATGGCCCTGACGGCCATTTGGAGAAGGAAGAGTTGACATGAAATTACAAGGAACTGAAGCATCAGGATGAAAAAGAAGTATCCAAGTTGATAGGTTGTTCCTCGACCTTGCATGGTGGAGAAAATTTAGAGATAGGTGGATAATCCATCTCGAATCTAGCTAAATGACCTTCCACATCAAGAACAAGGTCTTGGAGTTCATATAGTGTCCCATTTAGAATATTGACCTAGGAATATATGTTATTAACCAAGATTTTTCTATGAAACAATTTGACATGCCAATATAAATGGAAAGTATGTGGATAATTATTTTTATGGCCTCATGAATTACTTGTATCAGGAAACCAAGGAGCTATGGATACCATTGCATCTGAATCAAGAGTGTCATGTCACTCATGACACATTTCTTCCTCCACCAGTTCAATTTCCTTGTGTATGTCTGAGGGTGTATTGGTATGGAAACTACTAATGAAGGATTCTGATCAAAATCTTGCCCTCGAAGCCTATGAACTTTACAATCTCCAATACCACTCCAAAAAATGATCTATTTCATGTGTTATCGTTGCTAGAGGTAGAAATACATTGCATAGACTAGGACTAAGATGAGAGGGGAGCTACATGGGGAAACCATGGAAGAGAGATTCGAAAATAATTTTCTAGTTAGGTTGCACCATCATGGAATGAGGGGCTATACCCTCTCCATATATAAAGTTGATAGCATAGGGGGTAACTCAACAATAAGGATGAGAGACAACCCACCTAGGAAAATAGGCAAGAGTCCAGGTGTATGGTGGACAAAGACAATAGAAAAAGTAAACGATGAAGGGGAGATACAGTGATGAACCACCGACTTGAGACAAAGAACATGTTGGATAGTTGACAGACATTACAAACACATATATTGTAGTATTTCCTATCTACCACTTTATTCCCTGATTTCATAACATGCAATGGGACTATAAGTTGTATATTGGGAAATGACATTTTGATTCTAGAGTTAAAAGATTCAAATTTCCAACTGCAAGAAACCTTATCTGAGTTGGAGTCATTTACGAGTTTCTTTAGAATGGTAATTACATTGTGAGATTCCCCTTCAACCATCATCTTTTGAAATCCTTTTATTTTTTCTACTTGAATTCATATTTATAAGGCATGGAGATTCCCAATGTTGTTTCTATTGAATTCCATTAAACCTGCTATGATGAAATGGGGAAGTCATGAGTGGTATCAAAATATGCCATTGTAACCACCTTTCCCACATTTACCTAGTTTCACCATCTTGTTGAAGTAAACATGAGAGGAATAGATAATGTGACCGAAACCGACCTCCTAGATCCAATTAAGTAAGTGGGGTTGACTACTGACAACAAAATCAAATCTCAACACCTCCAACGAGAGCTACAAGGCACTCAAGGGATGAAAACCCACCTTAGGTGGCCAAACCATGAGATAGAACTATTTTATCAACCTTGGGCCCTCAACCGCTCCCACAACAAGGCAGGAATGTGGTTGGGAGCCTCTAAATGCATGCACAATCCTACGTCTAGGTGGTTGCAACCCAACGTTTCCAATTCATAGGGTGTGGTATTAAGATCTAATCCAAGATTCCAGTACAACCTCCATACCATTTCCCATAACTCAGTGAGAATTTCCAGAATGATAATTGACATCAAGTAAAATACATTCATATAAAACTTGATCAGATACTTGACCTAACCAGGACTAACCATGAAATTCATTCATCAAACATATTGAGAACATGTAATCTATGAGTCATGAGTGCATATTTGAACATAGATGTTTGATACTTATATGAGAATCACCAAGGAGGTTTGATGCTCTCTCATAATAGCTTCCATAAAATTTGTTATTTCATACATTCATTAACCATTCATCAACTAATCAAAACATATGAAGTGTCATAGCTAGAACGTATTATGGAACCATGCTTAGACCCAACATATAACCAAAATAATAACCATGACATAACAACCATAAAATACACATAATATCAAGTACAAGTACTCATAAAATACAATAGGAGAAAATATCTTCTTATCATATGCAAAAGCCAACCAAGTCAGGGACTTCCACATACCACCCGACCATATATTGAGATGAACCAAATATCTATTTCATACAATCACCCCCATTCCATTCCAAGTGTGAATGTGGTATCTCATGGAATAAACCAAAAAAAACTAAAATGGGGCTTATAGAGGTCAAGCCACCTCAACCCTCAAATAGTTATTCCACCTCACAGTTGTATATCACTAACACCAACCAAATCGGTCTCTACCCAAGTTGTCTAGGGATCCTTGAACTAATAACTCAACCCATGCCCTTCCAAGGCTCCGGATCATTTTTCCAACCCATATCTAGGACTAGTATCTCAACCCACCATGGGCTCCAGAGCATTTTTCCATGCTAGGCTCCAGGACTAGTAACTCAACCTAAGTTGTTCCAAGGCTCTAGAGTGTTTGTTCGAACCCACAAACATAAAGAATTATAAGCACCAACTAGAAAAAAAACAAGTGGAAAACCCACAGAACCATGGTTATCCAGGAAATGGTAAGGTAAGGCTAAAACCATTTTCAATCCTAATAATTCTCCACGCCAATGATAAATCATAACTAGATAATAACATGCATATACCATGCATCCATAAATCAACAAGGAAATCACACATACATCCTATTACCCGCAAAGAGATCCAGTTGTATTTGTTGATCCACATTTTCCGTTGTGCTTTCCTTCTTTCCTTTTTCCTTCTTTCTCCAAATCCAAAGTACAAGCATGTGGCCTTTCACCTCTCTTTTCTTTTATTTTCATTTATTTTCATAAATAAATTCCAATTAATACCTCTTTTCCTTTTCCAATGCCTTTTCCAATTTCCTTAGCCATTAATTAGTCACCAATGATACCCCATAAATATTATTTCCCAACATTCAACTTGGAATTCGTTTCCCATGACCTTGGTCTTATTTTTCCTTTATTAACTTTATTAAATGAACTTTTTACCCAAGGTTGTTACATACCCCTCCCCCTCAGGGGAACACAATCCTCGATGTTCTATGACACCTATGACCAACATTACCACATAAAACCAAAACATACTGCCCATGGATCTTTATAATTTAGCTTGATACGGTATTTACAATGAACAACCCACTACCACATTTTGAATTAAAATATTACGGTGGAATTAGAAAAACGGATAAAATTAGAACCATCGTCGGACGTTTAATGTATTTTTTTTTAAAACCTGATGATCGTCTATAATGAGACATTAATTACATAAATTCACATACAATTGTCACGAGAAAATGACCAAATTTTGGAATTTTACCGGCCAAATTTCAAAATTAATGACATTTTACCATTGTGCAGCGTTTATCCAATAGACTAGCGTTGAATATCCGATGGGAAATTGATTAATATATATGTAGGGATGAATACCTATTTACAAGTTCCACATTCTGTTTATACATCCCATGCTTTTGAAATGTTATAGGCCTATTTTGAGGTTAATTTTGATTGATAATCATCAATAAAAGCTATTTGGTGAGGAAAAATGTCAGATAACATTCCTCAAGGACTAGGACAAGAAGAAGTGGGATCGACATTGGGGGCTTCGAAGGATAGAAAATTTTATTGCCCTTGTAAAAAGTGAAAGGGCTTGAAAGTAAGGAGACTTTTAATAACAACAGCTAAAAAGAATTGTAGAACTTAGGGACATGTTGCAGGCGGAGATGAATATCATCCATTAGTAAGTACTTATTCATTATCATCGACTAGACTGTAAGAGACTTGGTCTTTACTTAGTTTAAATATATAGTCAATTGCACAAGTGACAATCTTCCAAAATATTCATTTTGTGTTTTATGCATTGAGAAAAAATATCATGATGAGTTCTAGGTAGTTAATTTGCAATTAATATTTTCGTTTGTTCATGACTATTTATGCTAGTTAGTTTGCAATTAATATTTGTGCTAGGTAGTTTGGAATTAATATTTATGGTAGTTTGCAATTAATATTTATGCTAGGTAGTTTTGGCATTCATCGATGATCTCTCTCTCTCTCTCTCTCTCTCCCCAAAACTAACCTCCTCTCCTCATTGGTGTGTTATGTTTCTCATTTGTTCAAGTTTCCACTACTGGGATTTCATTTTTACCTCCCTCTTAGCACTACGTTTTCCAATTTCTTTCATTCCTAGCACTAGATTTTTAAATTTTCCTTTTCATAACACTATCTTTTTCACTTTTTTAAATTTCTAGTGCTATATTGTTTGTCATCTACCTTGTTTTATAGTTCTAAGATTCCTCCTTGTTTCCTCTTCCAGTGCTAGGAATTGTAAATGTGCCCCTTTGTATTGCTAGGCTTCCTAATTTCTCTTTATTATAGTGTTGAGTTTGTCAATTAGACTTCTTCTAGCAATAGGATTTGAAATTAGGCTATTTTCTAGTAACATTGATTTTGCAATTGTACCTTTTTCCAGTGCTAGGAGTATCCAAAAGACCTCATTCCAACATTGATCATTTTTACATTTGTTCCTTTTTCCAATGCTAGGTTTTGAAATTGTCCTCCTTTTGACATTTTTCCATCTTTTCCTTCATCCTTTTTCTCCTGAATTGGTTACAAAGGGACAATTTCCTTAGGACAGTAAAAATGAATATTCAAATGCAAACATAGAATAAAAGAAGAAGAAGAGAGGAATAAGAAAGAAATAGTCCATCATGTAAAGAGCATTTAACCATGAATGAATTCTTTAATATTACTTTAGATGAAGATTTATGAAATGTTTAATTGATATATTACATAGAATCTAACCAAGATGAATTATGCATATGTATTTTTCAATCAAACATGAATATAACAGAGAGATGAAATAAAAAAAGAAGAATCACATACACATAAGATATTGATACATTCTTCAACACACCATACTCTCAGAAACTCTGGTATACAATGAGTCTGTACTTCTCAACTGATTTTTCATTAATAGCTCAAATTTACAGAATCATAACAGTTTTTTCTCCAATATTACTCAAAACACGAACCCCTATTACATCATAAAAGACTGGATATATACAAGCTTAGACTCCTCGAGTCATTTTTAGAAATTACATAAAAAGATAAATAAAAAAAACTTTCACTATTAAAATAATCTTGGATATTTTTTCTTAGAAATAGCATATCCAATGAATTTCTTTAGGAATTACTGGGATCAAATATCCTTGAAGAACTTCAAGTGCCTAATAAAACTAACATCCTTTGAATCTATTGCTTCCTGGCCTTGCTTCTTGAAAATATCCTGTGTAAACCTCTTTTCCCAATCAATTTCTTCTTTATCCTCATTTTTTGGTTAAATCTTATCTGAATTTACAATAAAATACCTTATGATTTGATTATCTGCTTCTGCACTGCTAGACCTTTTCTCTTTCTACTCAATGCTCCACTTGATTTTAGGCATATGAAAATATTAATCACTGTTGGATGTTTCTTCAAAAACAAATTCTATCTCTTCCATGTATTTCTCAGGCTGAAATAACTTTGTATATTTCACTGGTTGTAACTCTTTTACTTTAATATTTTTCATCTTACCCTTAAGCTTTTTTTTTATTTTATGCTTTCAAATCCATGCAAACTCTTTCCATTTTTGACAAATTACTTGTTAATTTAATCTTTACTCTATAAATAGAATGAATCAAAGGAAATATCGTAGCCAAAAATATAGACTCTCAACTGCCAATTTATCATAAATGAAAAGAACTGTAATGATAACCTCCCTCTCCCTCAGCATGTGCGACGTGTGTGTCTGCTTTTATTCACTTGTAACATGTGCAAGGTCACCTCCAAATATGCAACCAATCTATTTCCCATGATTAAGCCTAAAATCCATGATAGGTAGTTATTTTATGTTCACGTGCCAAAAAATTCTCCCTCGAGAACTTGTTACAAGAGACAAATATGAAACATTCCACTTATCTGCAAATATGGATTTTTTTTTCAAATAGATGATGAAGGAAAAGATATTGCCAACATTTCTCTATTAATACCACCTAATTCTGAATAGAAAGTATATGTAACTGGTTGTAAATTAGCTATCACTTTTCTAACTTCATAAAGCAGGAAAATATATTCTTTCATGATTTTAAGTATTTCCTCTCCCTTCATATTTTTGCTGATTTGATTTATGGCTGATATATCATATCTTTTAGCTAGCAACATCATATGATATTAACTTTTTGGAATCAAAAAACCCTCTAAATTCGAAAACCTAGCAGAAACATCTCTCTGAATATTATTTTAAAATCTGATATGCTTGATTTCATGAAATTTGTTTTAATTGAAAGATCCTCCGTCATCTGATTTTTTATGATATGCTTTCTTGCTTGGGGTATCATTTCTGCTCTGTCATCTATCCCTGCAAAATTAAATTGGGCTGTTGTTCTTTAATTTAAATAATTGATAACATTTTGAGCCTTTGATGGTTTATCTCTCACCATCTGTTGAAAATTAATAATATTGGATGAAACAATAGAAGCCAATTCTCTTTCATCCTCCACTTCTACAAATAATTTGTAAGATTTTTAATTTATGAAATGATACGATCCCGGATCAAATATTTTGCTTCTATCAAACTCTGCATTGTTAATTTCAACTGTTGTTGTAGAAAATATTTTTCACTTATACTTTGCTCCAAAGCTTTGCCTTTCTCTTGAATCTCCTCATTAACTTTATCTAAATCATACTAGAACTTTTTAATCTTCTCATCCTGCATTGAAAGCTTCTTTAAATCTGAAATCAAAGAAGAGATGGCTTTAGATTGATCTACTTACTCTTTAGCTATTTTCAATTGCAAAACTTCAACCTTCAAGTTTAATGTTTCTTTCTTTAAATCATTTATTTCTTTTTGAAAATCCAGTAGCTCTTGAGTTTGATGATTAGTCTTAGCAATCTTCAATTTCTTCTTCAAAGCCTGAATAATCTTTTCTTTATCCTCCAACAATTTCTTTGATGCTTCTTTTTCACTAGACTTCCCTTCTGTTGCTATCATATTTTCTTCTAATTTCTTGATTTGATTCTTCCATCCTTTTGACATGGATTTCTCTTTTTTAATTTTCTCTTCTAATATGAAAACCTTATTCTCCAATTTATTCTTATTCAAAAATGAAATTAGTAGATCAAAATATAGAACATTTGAGACTTTCTTATGGAAATGAATATTATCTTGAACATTAATTTTATCCATTTTGATATTTACCTTTGACATTTTCTTCTCATCTACCATATAAATCTTCATGGCATTACTAGTAGCTTCCTTGACATAAAATAATGAACATCCTTAATATCAGCCTTCCTAACCTGAGATGATATTCTCATACTTTATTGAATGGACATTGTTAGTCTCCAGTAATCTATAGTATCACTAGATGACAATGGATTTTCTATAGTTTGTTGAAAATAACATTCCCTGACTATCATTTATTTTCAGAAATCTCATTGCCTTCATTATCTTCCATTTAATCTATTCATTATCTCTCATTTTACCTTTTCCAATACCCTCATGCCCTGAAAACCCATGTTTGACCTTAAAACCCCTTATTTAGCCTTGCCCCCATCTTAAAAGCTCTCTTCCCTATGCTAAAACCCCATTTTCCCCACTAAAAATCCTTCCCTCTCACTCATTCCCCTCCAATCATTAAAAACAATGTAAAAACCCATATTCACATTGTTTTGGAATAAATTTTGTTTCGGGTCCCACTCTTTAAAAATAGACCCTATCTATTTTACTCGATCCCGTTGTATTAACACCCTGATTCCTTTTTGTATTAAAGCCACTGCTCTGATAAACGTTATTTCCCTATTTAAATACTTACCATGGGCCCTGCATTATTTTAAAACCCTCTGCTTCATTTAAAAACCCTGACCCCACATATCAAATCAACCCGCGGCTGGTCCATCACCTGACCACCGTTCGATCTGCTTCATCAAATCCGGCAACCCACGATCATTATTGAAACCACAAATGCTCGATAGTTAAAGACTTGGAGGGCTTGCTAAATAGGTGGTTTCCGCACCTATCCTTTCCTCCACGTGTCACCCCTCCGTATTATTCCATCCCTTCATCCGATACCACCTCACCGCTTTTTGACCATGCAAAAAACCCAAAAAATGCTCCCACCCTATCATATGAAACCGTTGACCCATTTGAATATTTTGAAGCTATGTCCTGTCGCGATAAGCCCCAAATCTCTATGATAAACCCCTGTGACATTTCTAAAGGGCTTGGAAGGCCATAGCCAAATGCAGAAACTCAAGACCTCCATTTTTCGGACTCTGTCCACAATCTTCCCAAGGTCCTTAAAGCCATTGCTTGCCTCCCTGCGAAGCTCACATCTTTTATTAATAAATTGTTTTTAAGTTTTGCAGGTGACATGCATCAGAAAAGGAAATAATCATATTGTGGTTCTAAATTCCAATTTTTTTTTAAATCAGGGTTCTTTGGATAATGATCCAGAATGCCTTATTCATCAAAGGATTAGGAGCGCGAGAACAAACAAAGCAACAATGGGAAAGAAAGGGAGAAATTATTGGTTGTCAACATTTTTACATTCATCCCGACAGCATCAAAGTTTATTTAATTTGAAGGACAGTAAAGGAAAAAGAGTTAAATAGAATGACCAGGTTCAAATAAAAGGATAAAGTTAAGAAGATGACAGAGATAAAGACAGATGAAAAAAATACTTACAGAACAGTGAAAGGTAAGAGAAATAAAAGATCAATCAAAGGTTGAAGATGAAAAGACAGAGATAAAGAGAGAAAGGACAGTGAAACCAAAGGAAGTAAAGAGAAAACACAGACAAAGACAGATCAGAGTTAAAGAAAAAATCAGAGGATAAATCAACGAAGAAGACACAACTAGATGACAAGGCCAATCAGCCTTTACTTCTTCACAGTCACATTGGCCACCTACAGCCTAATTTTTCTTTAATGAATGGTAGCTATAGTTAAAGTTTCAGTAAGAAATATTTCACCAGCTCATAAGTTATTGTAAAATTTAATGTTAAAGTAAAATAGTCAAAAAATATCTTAAAGTTAGCTCAGCAGTAAATTAGAAAGTTATTACTATAGTAGGTTAGTCAGAGATACTTTGGCATTGGTCCTTGCATGGTCTCAATTTTCAAACATCATTTACTCTGTAGTAAATACAAATCTGTCACCCTAGATTAGGACAACCTCCTCATTTTCAGTTAAATACTGCATGTATTTTGTTGAGAATGCAACAAGATGATGGAGCTTAGTGAAAAGAAGTCACCTTCACTAAGTGGGCCCGCAGGCTATTTTTGGCGCAAAGTCTATTTTTAGACTATGTCTATTTTTAGACATATGGATCATGGTCTATGAGTTGCAGGATGCTATTTATGGATGATTGGTCGAGTTGGTAAAAATAGATGGACCTCTATTTTTAGACATTGGGCGGAATCTATTTTTAGACTGCCGGGCTAAAAATAGAACAGTCGAATATTATTAACTCTTAATAATATTTAGACTATAAACATTATCTTATCCTCTTGGAGCACTTCAGTTTGAGCTACGGATGTGGCACATGCAGCTGACAGAAGGAAATACGCTTTTCCTATGGGTTAGTTGAGCTATTGCATGGTTGACTTCAGTTAGAACTCATGTGGCGGAGTTTGGTGGAGTTGATGAGACAGTTGATGGAGTTGTGTTCGGTTTAACTTAGTTGAACTAGTTGTAATTAGTCTAACTGATAAATACACTAGTGATGAGTGGTGTGAATTAATTATTAATTAATTCACTAATTATTAACTCATAAATCAACTAAAGAATACATCAGTTAACTGCAATGCATGGACAGTTCAGTGGAGACCAATGTTAGAGGTGGGTGAAAGGGTAAGTGTGGCTATCAGTTGTGACTATACTTGTGCATGAGATTTGCACACACATTGATTGAGATTGCCAATGAGGATTGCGCAGTACAAGCCAAGGGGATTCAAACTTGGATCTAATTCATTCTCATCTTGGATTGCGCAGTAGAGGCAGGCAAACAGTGGAGGAGATTTGAACCTGTGACTTGTTCATCTTCCGTGCTAGTTTGTGTGTAGCATGTGAGATAGTGCTGAGAGCTGTGAGAGCTTTGTGCTATGTATTTTTACATGTTCTCTATCATTATAATATACAGATAGTTGGGGGTTTTCAGCTGTAAGCTTTCCCCATTACATACTGTGTTGATATGTGTGATTGATTAATGTTTCAATGTGCGCATGCGATTTTTTTTAATACCGCAAATTGATGATCAATGGTAGAAGAGGTTATGTATTATGCATGAAGCTCAAATAGTGTGTAATCAGGATAATCTCAGTGAATAACTCATCTATTATTCAAATTTCTACATATTTTTCATTATTATTTTTGGTTGGTTGGTTGGTTGCTAGATTGGATTTTGATCAGAATCTTAGTTGCAAAGATTATTTCACTGGAGCATTGTAACTGTTTTTGAGTTGGACATCAGTAATACAAGCACATTCAAAGGATTCTTGAGCTATGTTAATGGTGATGTTATCCCTCTTTGTTAAATGTTTCTCCTTTGTTTTCCATATGATACATCAATTTATCTGATAATAGAATATAAATTTTAGATTGAGATATGTTGTTTTGGCACCTTAACTCTGTTTGTTACTATTATCGTTATGTTTTCCTCTGCCAAGTCAAATTAAAGAATTCAGGGGTGTCCTACTCTTTAGTTTCACCTAGGTTGTTGCCTTGAGGTTTTCTCAGTAAAATTTTAGCTAAAGAATCCAGGGGTTTCCTGCTCTTTACTTTCTCTTTAACTGATTATCTTAGAGGCCTTCTTTGAATTTTAGTTAAAGAATTCTTAACAGCTCTTTAATTTCAGTGAACTATTATCTTGAATTTTTTCTTTGTCTTAGAGTAATAACTAAATAATTATTAACTGCTCTTTAGGATTACTGGATTGCTACCTTGAGGCTTTCTTAGTAAAGTTTAACTAAAGAATTCATGGGTGTCCTGTTGTTCAGTTCCTCTTGAAACTGTTATCTTAAAGGCTCTTCTTGTTAAAGTATAGTTAAAGGATTCCTAATTTCCCTTTAGTTTTACTAAATTCACAACTTGCTGTCATTTCATATTTCATCTTATCTAAAAATATCCATTTGATATAGTTAGCTTGCCCTATGAAAACCCTTGAAGAGTTGGTGTACAATTTAAACCTTTTATGACTCCATGACCCAATGGATTAAGCTTCCCACATTCTATCTATTCAACTAAGACAATCAACCAAACATTCAATTAAAAAAAAAAAAAAACCCCAAACTTCATAACTAGCCTAAAATCAGAAGAATATAAGCATAAAGATAAAATCAATTAATCATAAACATAGAGAGATCCCACTCTGAGCCCAAGAAGGCTAGGTCCTGGACTCCAAGGTGGTTTGATGTGGTTCCCTACTAATTGTTCTTGCCAATATTTCAAAATACAGGGAGCCAATAGACATATTTTTCTTTTCAACATAATCTCTAAGAACATATTTACATGATTGAAACTGAGAATGTGACTCTTGAGAAAATATGATTGTTTACACTTGCAAATCTTCAACTTCTTGTTTGGATTCAAATTCAGCCTGAGACATAGTATTCTCTAATGAATAAGATGCTCCTTTTTCTTCTTATACAATAGTACCCTTTGCTTGGTAACTTGATTGATCTTCATCATCAATCATCACAATGTCAAGTCCTTTAGGAATAACCTTCTACTTCTGAAGAGATTTTTCAACTATAACCTCTGAATCTGATATTTCCTTATGCAACCTTTCATAATGAATATCTTTTATCATGGGAGTCTTAACATCTGCAGTCAGAGGATTAGACTGCATTTTTACAGAAGAAGCAATCTGCACTTGTGGTTCCTGTTAGGGTCCTATAATAATAGGATACTTAATTTTGATTTGAATTTGATTAGTCTTGTAACATGTACAAACTTTTCTTTCTGCAAATTTTTTTCCCATATTAGAAAATTAAAAAAAAAATGTAAAGAGGGTAAAAAGTCCTAAAAGAAAAATCAAAGGACTTGAAAGAAAAAATATCAAAAAGAATATAAAAATGGACCCCGAAACAAAAAGAGATAAAAATCAAACATGAAAGTGATGCAAATCAAAATGCCACTACTATTTACTTTTACCGCAAAATAAATATTGTGTGTAGCTTGTCAAAAATGCCACAATCCATGAAGGTCAAACTGCTTAATATTGACCTTTCATGCTTTAAATTTCATTTTGTTAGATAGAGAATAAAGTTCTAGCCAGATAGTTTAATCTTGGCAGATAAGTAGATAGGTATAAAATAATAAGGAGCTCAGCAGTTTAAACTAAGCCCTTGGAAGAAATAAGGATATAATTAGTTATTTTTTTCTTTAAAATAAAAATGAATAAGGGTCTACAAGCCCAAATGCACCCATGTAAATGAATAAAAAATGTTGGGGTAGTAGATGGGTAAGTAAAAGCAATTTTTTACAATCATGGATAAGCAGAAAATTGGTCATTTCATTTACTAACTTCCTTCCAAAATCATTCCCTTGTAAAAATACCTCATCCCCTCCATTTTTACTCTTTCCCCTTATTTCACTCTTTTCCCCCTTGCAAAAAGCCCCTTTTTCCTACGTTAAAAACACATTTTATTTAAAAAATTGAAACCCCACATTAAAAACTTACCCCACTATTATTTTTTTACTTAGTGTATTTTTATATTTCCCTGTGTTATACAAATCTTGCACTTATTCACATTTGTGCATTATTAACTATTAACATAATGTATTAGCTTCCTTTATAAACCTTTACCTCGTATTTTAATTAATTCATTTTTTTATATTATTCCCCACCCATATTTTTTATATAACCAATGGTGTAAATTCCCCACATGTTATATATCACAAACCCCAACTATATGTATTAAACCATAGTTTTAATACATATAAACCTGTCGCATATCATAAGCCCTAGGCCCCACACCTATCTGATCCCATGACTCATCGCATTATCCCATCCATTAGATCATCACACGCCAGATCTAACGGCTATCAAACCCTATCGTAAATTCCTTTGCCCTATTGTTAACATACTCCCAACCATGCGAAATGTGTGGTTTACGGGGCTCTCCTCTCTGCTACGTGGCATGTTTCTATTTGATTGCATCAATTAGAATAATTCTGCCAACCAATTTTGGCTCATGCGAAAACCACTAAGCGGTTTTCCCCCGGTGCCCAAACCACCCGTCCATTTGAAATAACCGCGCATTAATGCAAAAAAATGTTGGTTTAAAATGCATATATGCTACCCTTTGTTAGCTTGTTTTACCTTTATGTTACATTTTTCACTGAAGAAGCACTATCAACCAATTTTTATGCAACAATATCACGTTTTCGACCTCATTTTAAACCCAATTCACCAGAATTCAAGACCTTTGATGATGTAGAACATTTCAGAACTGAATTGAAGCTTATAAACAATAGCATAACCTTAGAAAGCTTTCTGAAACCCCAGAAACCTTCTGCACAGACAAAAATATTCATTTTTCCAGGTATTCTTCAAAAGAAAAGATCTATTCCTTGATCTAAAGAAATAATACAGTTAATTGAATCATTTAGGAGCCTTTTTCAAACCTAAAGATAACCCTGTTGCTTCCTAAATCCTTTTTTATGCAAACCCTGGACTTATTTTCATAGATTCACAAAGTCCTGAGATTGATTTTTGGACATAGAGATCACAGATTCAATAGTTAAAGAAGGTTAAGCCTTTGTATACTTAAAGAAAGCCTTCTTGCCTTCCAGTCCATCTCTACGAACCCTAGGCATCCTTTTGCAGAATTCTGAGGTCCTAAAAAACTATTTTTAAGCACAAAGATTGAAAATTTGATCAAGTAAACCTTTGCAGACCATAGGATAAACCCCTATTTCATCCTAAATTATTTTGCAAACTGTTATAATCTTTCTGAGGTGCTCCTACAGGCATAAATCAATTTTCTAAAGATAAAAGAGTAATAAAATTGATAAATCAAGCAAAGCAATGGCTTCCAAAAAAATTGTAGTTATCAATCCTATACAACCCCCTGTTGTAGATGTAGAGCACATTCCCTTGGCTGAAAAAGACTTCAAGATTACTGACACAGTCACATAATTTAACCTTTTTGAGCTCCACTTCTGGAGCCAAGAAAAATCCATGGATTAGGCCGATGAATTTTTTATTTGGGAATCAAATTTTCCAAAATATTTTTTCCTATAGACCTTCCAGTGCCCAGAAGTGATTAGACTCTATCAATAATGCTATTTCCCTGATCAAAGAGCCATAATGAACTCTGAAAAAGAAGTTCTATATACTATTATAGTTGAGTCAATCAATCAAATGCTCAAGATCCAATCCAGACTAGATAAAGTTCCTTTATTCATTGAGGCTCTCACACAATTATACTTGAATCTTGACTTCCCCAAGAGGTTCCAGATATTTCAAACTTTCATGCCTTCTTCTGTAGAAATTCCCAAGATAAATCCTCCATGCCCTTTTGCAAAATTTTCTAAAAGGAAAAGATATATCATCTCCAGGTTGTCTTTCATTCTTGGTTATTTTACAGATGAACATGCTGATGTTGCACTGCTAGGTTTTTGTCTAGTTTCACACCTGGTCAGCCTCCTGCTACCATTCTTAATTTTTCCCAATACCTTGCTGACAATATTCATGAACAGTTGGTCAAAATGACTTCTAAAGGAATTTTCAAGTATTTCTATTCCATATGTTTTTATACTTTTAGTCTGAGAAATTTGCTATAAACCTTCAAAAGCTTGATGTGGAAGGAAACCCATAAGCATTCAGCTTTTGGACTTTCTTGATTATGAAAGACTCCAATGAGTTCAATTATACAAATTTTATTGATTCTTTCATTCATCCTAAGGTCAATTTTTTGAACAGCATCATGCAGCCCAGAATTAGTGAAGAAATTAAGAAGGTCCTACAATTGTTAGAGCATAATAGGATAGGTGATTAGTACTTGTACCAAAATCATACTAAGATAAGAGTATATGGATCAAGTCTTGTTCCAAATAAGCTACCCAAATACCTCCCTATGAGGTTATTTTCCCTTGAGTACATATGGGAGATTATTAGTTCAGGTGCAATTAATTTCTTGGCAGCAAAGAAAAAGACACAGTTCAAAGTGAAAAATCAAGTTGGCCCTTTTATTTGTAACAATAGAGATGCAGGTCCAGAGGCTGAAAAACATTTGCAGGAATTTAAGTTCAGTCACAGTTTCCTATGGTGTTATGATCCCCTAGGATTTATAAGTAAAATGAGATTTAAATGAAAACTCACTCCTTATGTACAGGAAAAGAAACCAGAGATTGAGAAATTCTCTAACCAATCTAAATGGTTGGAGAACACTTTGGTAGAGGAAGAGAAACAAAGTGATACTAGTCAAACCTTGTAGACACCAACCCAAGAAGACAAGAATGCAAAGAGAAACAGAGAGGAAGGATCATATACTGCAGAGACTACAACAGAAACTAAATTTAAATTGAGGTACAGTAAAAAGCCAAAGTTAAATCCTGCTAATAAGGAAGTGGAAACAATAGAGGTGATTGATATAGAAATAGAAGCAAAAGACAATGCACCTCCTACAGTGATTGAAGAAGAAGAACAACCTTCAACTTCAAACACTCAGCTTATTCAGAAGCAGTAGAATATTGAAGTTTCCTCATCCAAAAAAGCAGTAGAAAAGGAGATGGATATCAAAGAAATATATAAAGAAATCAAAGCCAGAAATGAAGAAATTAAAACTGAAATATATTCCCAATATCTGAAACAAACTCCTGGCATCCAGAATAGGCTACTTTATGCCTTTGACTATAAGAATAAAAATATGCAGATGACATTTCTTTATCCTATAGTTCAAACTCCCAAGTCATCTTCTAATTATTAAAAGATAGATTGTAAGGTCTTGGCCTAATATATTCATCCTCTGGACCAAATTGAGTTTCATAAGTAGGGAGGGGAGATGATCTATTCTATAATGACCACCAAGGCCATGAGTTTACATAAGCTACAAAACACTCTTGCAAATATTAGAGATCAGATCAAATTGGAAAATGCATCTTCACAGGCAAAAGACACTAAAATTAAATCTTTGGAATAATTAGTAATTGAACTAGGATTTGATCCTAGTAATTGTTTGGTCTCAATCTAGTCTCCTAAATTGAGTTCATTTAATTGTCAACCAGGGTTGGTAAACTGGTGAAGTGAAGTGCACCGTATGTGCCTAGGTGTTTGTCTCTTAATGCATTGTGTTTAGTGTTTTATGTTGTTTTTGGTCTTTTGTGATGATTTATGATGTTTTTGGCCTTTTTGGTAGTTTTATGTTCACAAGGACAATGACTAGAAAGCTAGTGAAAAGAAGCTAATGATTAAAAATAGAGTGAAACCTAATTGGTTGATGACAAATGACTAATACAAATGCAATACTAAAACAGAATCAAATCTAAACTATGACTAAGCAGAAATAAAGCTTGATAATGACTTTTAAGCAAATGATTCAAAACATAAACTCAACTTGTCAAATTCTTTCATCAAAGGTATTTTGAGAGAGAACTTGAGACATGGTCAGCTAAGCATGCAAATTCTCCTAACTAAACAGTTAAACAACTAACTTATAATGATGCAACATGTTATCCATGATTAGAGATTTGTTGAAGCATATTTGGAGTAAAACATTGATACCATCATAAGATCTCTACTTTAATACTAGTTCCTAACTCTGTTCTACAACTTAGTTTGATAACACTACACTTCACTCAAAGGTTATAGATTTTTAAAATAGTCTTTTGAGGAAATGTTTCTTTGTGAGATGATAATGAAGTTGCAAAAGTGCTTCAGGCCTTAAAATGATACTGTCTTCTGTTCATATGGTTATGAATCAATTATAGATTTTAGAACAAGAAGTGGTTTGTAAATAATGAAGGTTGTTTTGTTAAGTTTAACAACTGAAGTAATCTAATATGCAGTGAATGACAACTGAATGTGGAGTGAAAATTCAATGAGTTAAGCTAAAACTGAACTTAAGATGTCACTAATCTAAAACAGTGCTGAACTAACAAGTCATTATCAAACTTAAAACAAAATAACTGAGCATGAGTTAAGTGCAATTAAACTCCGGAGTATCCTAACTAAGCTATCATGCATTATTCTATGGAATTATACAGTCTGTTTGTCCATCATGATTGGTATTTTGGAAGAGTTTCTTAGAACAATCCTAACTGTACAATTCAGTGCAAATGCAAGCATAAAGACTGAAAGCAATTGAAAACTAAGATATCATAGCTATCTCCTACCCATCATTATGATATTTTGGAAGAGCGTTTTAAGAGCAAGAATAGCTATGGTACTTAGTAAAAACACACAACTGAAGCGTTCAGGATCAAAATCATGCTTAAGACATTATAAGGATTTTTTGGAAGAGTTTCTTCTTTTGGAAGAGTGCTTAGCATAAGTATAACTGTGATGGTGAACAAAAGAGATACAATTAAATCCTACAACACTATAGCCATTTCCCATTCATTATCATAATATTTTGGAAGAGCTTCTTCTTTTGGAAGAGTTTTTAGAACGAGTATAACTATAGTGGCTAATGAAACAACTACGAATTCAAACTTCAAAAACGTAAAGGCAGCTAAGATACTTATCTAAATTACGCAAGTAAAACCGTGCAGGAGGCAGGGGCCCTCTACCACCAGACGGAATCTAACTCCAAATCAAATCAACGCTTTCAAAACAATATTGTCTGCTTCATTAAAGGAGAAATAACTTGAACAAAGAAATCTGCGTCTTCAGAAATGTAGCACATAATCTAAGCAAAATCTAGAGCAAAATCTAGCCTAGCTCTCGGTTTCCCAAGTGTTTATATAACAAATGTACATAACAAGACTTGCAACAATTCCAGGATCATTGTCTTTCCTTATCGAAATCACATTAGGAATCTTGAAGTGGCAACGTAAAAAGGAAAAGGACATCTGGACTAAGACAGTCCTATTAGAAGTCTGCCTTCCTAAATGTGTTCCCACGTACCAAAACCATATCCAGAATTCGGTTTTTCCTTCATGGTGAGCAACGAACAATGTAGACATGACGTGGAATATACCCATATGCGGTTTTTCTTGAGAGGCCACCTGGAACACGCCTAAACGTGAAGACAGCTGCAGAATTGCCGGTTAGCTACGGAATGTCTGCATTCTGCAGCTAATTCCGGTCAAAATGCATTACAATGACAAAAATCACAAAACTTAGCAAGTCAGTCATGTTAATCATTCTAAAAGTAATTTTAACTAAATTCATTGATCAATTGGATCTGGAATAGCAATGGACAAAGGAAAATGAGGTAAAGTAGAATGAAAGGAAGCACAATCTTGAGGCTCAACATACCCCCACTGCTGACTTCTTGCATGTCCTCATGCAACTTATCCTATAAACTCAGAGGCTTCTGCAAGAACATCTAATCCTCTCCTTCTCCTTTGCCTGGAAGCTAAATATCTTCTGGGTTTTCTGATGACAAGTTTGAACCTTAAGTTGGTAAGTGCCCTGATTAGCTTCTTGTTCCTCTTTTTCAACTTTTCATTAGCCTTTTCCACTTTGTCTATATGTAGAGATAAGGTTGAGTTCATATCGGTTTTGAGTTTGACTTGTTCCTTCAGAATGTGATTCTCATTTTTGATGTGTCTATTAAGTATTTTCAGCTCATACCTATCCCTTATTAACACATCTATTTCAGACAGTGGAGGACTAGGGGTTCTCTCTCTACTCTCTGAAGCTTTCCTTTCCAATGTTTCAACATAGTCATAGACTTCTTGCTGAGCAGGGTCAATTTCAGGGGTTCCTTCATTAAAATCCTCTTCAACATCTTCTTCAATAGATGTTTCCTCATATTCTATATTTATCACCCCTGTTTGTTTGATTTGAGTTTTCCTTAATTTCCCCTTTAGTCTATGGCTTCTTCTTGGCTGGGAAGATCCCTCTCCTTTCTCTGTGGCAGATTTCCTGATTACCTTCTCTTTCTTAAGTTGTCTCTTGATTTGAGTCAACTTCTCTAAGATGATTTCCTCACTACTTTCCTGGACTGTTTTGTCAATTTCAATTTTTGAAGCTCTCCATTTTCTGCTTCTCCTTGTAGGCTGTTGTTCAGGTGAGGGTTCTTTTGGCTCTTCAAAATGATTTCTTATCAAGAAATTATGCCAAGTATCATTTGTTTTGGCTAAATGGTGTTCAATTAAAATCTTAACCAAGCCATGATGGTATAGATTTGTCTCTAAAAATTGAACCCTTCTTTGAACACAGGAAGCCATCTTTTTCAAACTTTGAAGCAAGAAATAGGGTAGGTTTAAGTCTTCCCCCAGAAAATGCATTATCAGTCTAATGTGGTAAACATAAAATGTGCCATATCTACCCTCACATGTAATAAATGTTTGCAGAATAAGCAGTATGTTTCTCCATTTATTTTTCAATGCAGAACTTGGAATTCCATTCTTAAACACAGTGATATCCATACTTGGTGATTTTAGAATTTTCTTCCAAGATTCATTATGGAATTCTCTGTTTTTGAACCATCTCTCTCCATTTCTAAGCAATCTCGTAGCTTCTGCAATGAAAACTTCAGTGATAGTGAATTTAACATCCCCCACTTCAACTTCAGCTCCTTGAAATGACCTTGCAAATGTTTTAGTGACTTCTTTGTGGAATCCATTAAATTTCTCAAGAAATTGTAGCCATCCTATCTGTTGCAACATTTCTTTAGATTGAGGGTATCCTTCCAAGTATTTTGTACCCATTGGTTCGGTTCTTACAATAAGACCCATAATTGCTTCTTCAATGTTCAAATCAATACTCTTTCTGCCCACGGAAACAATAACTTTCACCTTCGAATTGATATGCCTCTGATTCTTGGTGATAATGGCTTCAAACTTCGGACGGATATGCCTCTGGTTGACAGTGACAAATGGCTTCAAGCTTTGAGCTGATATGCCTCTGGGTGACAATATAATTTCGGACTGATATGCCTCTGGTTGACAGTGATAAATGGCTTCAAATTCTACACTGATATATCTCTGTCTCTCGGTGATAAATGGCTTCAAATTCCACACTGCTATACCTCTGTCTCTCGGTGATAAATGGCTTCAAATTCCACACTGCTATACCTTTGCGTTTACAGTGATAATGCTCAATCTCTGCTCACGGTGATAGTGCTTTGATATTCAAACTGATATACCCTTTGCTCTGCTCACGATGATAAGGATATCTCTGTTTTGTGGAATGAAGGGCCGGCTACAGAATGGAGTGATGGAAGTAGTTACGGAATGAGGTAATGGAGTGAGGTGGAGAAAACGAATTAATGAATGAAAAGACGGTGGAGATTTTTAAAACGGAAAAGAAAATCATCATTGAATGATTTGGTTGGGTGACGTGAGGAATTCAAACACTGCAGCCTTTTTAACCGCTTAAATGATGTCGGGTATAGAATTTGAAATGAGAGATTTTAATCCAAAGTTTGTGGAGGGTATTTTGGACATGATCAATAAAAATAATCAAAATAACCTTTTCGAATGATTCATAACTAAAACTATGCTAAACTTTATGAAATGCCATTATAATGAAAAATTGTTACCTCTGCTTTCATTTACTTTTTGTGGTCTTTGTCTTCTTTGTTCTCCTTTGGAAGAGTCTTCATAATCTTTCTTGATTCTTCTTATTCATGGATACACTGGATCATTTTGTTGCAATTCAAATGTCTGCTGATTGGTGCCTTCAAGATTTGTAGCTGCGGAATCACTGTCTGGCTGCGGAAAGTCTGATTAGCTGCAGAATGTCTGTTAAGCTGCAGAATGTACCTGTAGAGCATTTTAATCATGGAATGGAGTGGTTTGGGATATAAGTGAGATGTTATATGGCATGAATGAATATGGATGATGCGACATGATATGTATGAAGTGGATGATGAAATGGAATGGATTCCGTTTATGAAATGGAGTGGAAGAACATAAGAACTGCCCTGCAATCCATGACATTTGTTATTCATTTGCAGCAAGACATCAAACTTTAAATTTTGACATGGAAATGAGATGGATGGAGTATGGAATGAGATAAATGAAATATGGAATGAAGTAGAGTATGAATGAATGAATGAAATGGAGTATGGATGGATAAGTGAATGGAATGGAATGAAATGAGATGGATCATAAGTACAATGGATCTGAACTTATGATTTTGTAACAGCTGCTTGCAAAAACAAAATGGAAAAGTTAGAGTGTCAGAGAGACTCTGATTTTGACCCTATCTTTTCTGTATAAACATGCCAATCAATGATTGGTTTTCATGTTTATACTTTTATTATTTATTTATTTATTTTTTTCAAAGAGAAATGCTTCAGAAAATTTAATCAAGTTGATGAAGAAGAGAGATTCTTCTTCATTAACTTCACATCACTACTTTCTTGGAACTTCTTGACAAATTCTTCTCTTGAGAGTGGTTTGTGATACAGCTTCAATCTATGACCATTCACAAGAAAAGTGACCTCTTCTTCATCTATTGTCCTGATTTTTACTGCTCCATTGTCAAAAATTTCAACAATTTCATATGACCCAAGCCAATGTGTTTGAAATTTACCTTGAAAATCCTTGAATTTTGAATCAAACAAGAGAGCCCAGTCACCTTCTTTGAATTTCTTCTCTTTGATGTACTTGTCATGCCATCTAGCCCTTTATTGTTGGACTAGACTTGTTTTCTGAACTGCATCTTGTCTGATCTCATCCAATTCATTAATTTGCTCCAGTCTATGCTTTTGTGCCTCCGTTAGATCAAGTCCTAGTTGAACTGCCATCTTGAATGTCTGGATTTGGAACTCTATAGGAAACAAAACTTTCTTTCCATAAACAATCTCATAAGGAGTATGGCCTGTTGTGTTTCTCCATGTAGTTCTATAGGCCCACAAGGCTTCAGGAAGCCTATCTACCCAATCTCTTCTATGTAGATGAACAGTCTTTGTTAGGATTCCTTCAATGACCTTATTAGTGGATTCCACTTGACCATTTGTTTGTGGATGATAAGGAGTAGATGTTCTATGTCTGATTTTGTACTTCTCCATCATTTGCTCCACTAGCCTTGATGTAAATTGAGCTCCTTGATCTGTAACAATTTCCCTTGGGACACCAAAACGAGTAAAAATATCCTCAAAAAGAAAAGTAACTACAGATGCTTCATTAGCAACAAGTAATGACTTGGCTTCTACCCATTTAGTAACATAATCTGTGCAAACTAATATATACCTCTTCTGTCTTGATGGAGGACTAATAGGTCCTACAAAATCCAAAGCCCATTTTTCAAAAGGTTCAATATGTACCTGAGGTTGTAATGGCATCTCACCTGAAGGAGAAGGTTTCCCTACCCTTTGGCAACTGTCACACCTTTTGTCATACTCTTTAGCATCTTTAAACAAGGATGGCCAATAATATCCTAAATTAAGGATCTTATAGGCTGTCCTATTATCAGCAAAGTGTCCACCACAAGGTTCATCATGACATGCTTTGAGAATCTCGGGCATCTCATCTTCACGAACACACCTCCTAATGATCAAATCTGGACCTGTCTTGTACAACTCATTAGCAACCCATGAATATTTTGCACTGTCATAAATGATTTTTCTTTTATCCCTTGCATTCATTATTGAAGGAAATTTTCCTGAAACTAAATAATTAGCAATATCAGAAAACCATGGAGTTTGAGTAGAAATTGCAAAAAGATATTCATCAGGAAATTGATCTTCAACTGGAGTGTCATCTTTGATGTTTTGGAGTCTAGATAGGAAATCAGCTACTGTGTTTTGTTTTTCAGGCCTATCTAGAATGGTAATGTTGAATTCTTGTAAAAGCAATAACCATCTTATGACTCTGCCATTAGTAATTGATTTGTTCATTAAGTATCTAATTGCACAATGATCAGTGTGAACAAAAGTTTCATAGCCTGTTATATAGTGTCTGGATTTGTTTATGGCATGAACAACAGCTAAAAACTCTTTTTCAGTTACAGTATAGTTTAACTCTGCAGGAGTCAAATTTTTACTGGTGTAATAGATGGCATATGGAATCAAATCTTTTTGTCCCAATACTGCTCCTAGAGCTGTATCGGAAGCATCTGTCGAGATATGAAAATGTAACTTCCAGTTAGGTCCCCTTAATATAGGTGCTTCAGACATTTTGGTTTTCAGGGTTTCAAAAGCTGACTGGCAATCAGAAGTCCATTTGAATTCACAATCTTTGGTAAGTAATTTGAAGAGTGGAGATGCTATTTTGGTGAAGTTTTCTATAAATCTCCGATAATATCCTGTAAATCCTAGAAAACTTCTAACATCTCTTTGACAACTTGGAATAGATAAGTTAGAGATGACTTCAACTTTTGACTCATCAACTCTAATCCCATCCCCTGAAATGTGATTCCCTAAAACAATACCTTCAGTAAACATCATAAAACATTTTTCATGACTAAGTGAAATATTTGCTTCTTGAAATCTCTTTAAGACTTTTTCCAAGTTTTCTAAAGCTTCTTCAAAAGTGTTTCCATAAACTGTGAAATCATCCATGTACACCTCTACACAATCATGTATTAGATCTGAAAAAATTCCTAATACTGCCCTTTGGAATGTTGCAGGTGCATTGCATAATCCAAATGGCAATACTTGGTAAGCATAGGTACCCCAAGGACAAGTAAATGTGGTTTTGTCTTGATCTTCAAGTGCTACTTGAATTTGATTGTAACCACTAAACCCATCTAGGAATGAAAAGTACTTTTTGCCAGCTAATGTATCTAATACTTGATCTATGAAAGGTAAGGGAAAATGGTCTTTAGGAGTAGCTTTATTCAGTTCTCGGTAGTCAACACACACCCTCCATTTTCCATTTTTCTTTGGCACAATTACCAAAGGAGAAACCCACTGACTATCTGAAATAGGATAGATGAAATTAACATTTAACAATTTTTGCAATTCTTCTTTAACAATTTCCCTAAGATTTGGATTCATCTTTCTTTGAGGTTGTCTGATTGGTTTGTAATTTTCCTCTATATAGATGTGATGAGTGCAAGTCTTGGGGCTTATCCCTTTCATGTCAGTGTATTCCCATTCATATGCAGAAGAATGTCTCTGTAATACTTTGACTAACTCTTCTTGTTGGGATTTTTCTAGGTTCTTGTTTATGTTCAAAGTTTTGCCTGAGAAAATCTCACTTGTAGAGCTGCCAAATTTTTCCATAGAATGAAGAGACATCTGCCTTGATGACAAAAAATCAATATTGGATCCCTCTTGAAATGATTCATGTTTGTTTTCTGGAGAGGATTCAAAGTTTTCTAGAGTATTCAGAATTTGATTATCTTCACTAATTTCTGAAATTGTGAAGAGAGGTTGTAAATCTTCTTCATCCTCTATCCATTGAGTGTCACCTAGATATGTAATTGTCCTAGCTGGAGGATATAAAGTGAATTTCTTTGTTGAACTACCATCAGAGATATACATATCACCGGATCTAAAACTAATAAAAGCATCAGCTGTAGCCAACCAAGGTCTTCCTAATATAACAGGATGTCCTCCTAGATTATTCTTAGGAGTTAGGATCATAAAATCCACAAGGTACTCCCAAGAATCTAGGGACACTGGAATGTCTTCTATTACCCCATCTGGTTTGATCACATATCTATCTGCTAATTGTAATAGTGTGGGTGTAAAGAGAATATTAGGAAGTTTTAGTTTATCCATGATTTGTCTACTCATGATATTGATTGCTGCTCCTAAATCAATGAGTGTGTTTTGGATTTCAATTCCATTGATGTGAATTTTGACAACTGGATTTCCTGGGTCAAGATACTTTGGAATAGCAATCTTGCCCATCATAATGTCTGCTATCTTTCTTGCCAGTTGAATTTTCTTTGTTTCTCTTATTCTTTTTCTTGTTTTCTTCATACTCAACTCCTTTATTGTTTTGGCTAAAATTGGAATTTCCTTGATGGCTTGTTATAATGGAATTTTAATGCAAACATTTCTCAGCTCATCTAGGAAATCATAGTTAGGCACCATGATTTTTTTTTCTACACCTCTATCAATTTGTAATCTTTCCAGAAAGGGAGGTATAGAAGTAGATGTAGATGGTTGCTCTAATACAGGAGTTGAATTTATTGGATCTTTTTGCTTTAACTTTTCAGTGTTTGGGTCTTGAAAGGATGTATCTTCCTCAAGACTTTTATTCACCCGTAGAGAGTCTTCCTCAGAGTTATCTTGTTCTTGTATAATCATAGAAGGTTTCCTCTTTTCAAGTATTCTTCCAGACCTAAGTTGAACATCACTAAGGTCTAGAGGAGTAATTAAATAAGTTGGAAACTGTTGGCCTTCTATCATGTATGTGTTCTAAGGATTTTTATTATTGGGGTTTGGTATGGGTTGAGCAGGCAATTGATTTGATTTTTGAGGGAATGGTAATGAAAGTGGTTGATTTTGATGTGGTTGGTTCTGATGATGTTGTTGAGGATTTTGTTGAAAATTTTGTTGAAGATTTTGAGGAAATTTTTTTTGAGGATTTTGAGGATAAAAATGTGGGTATGGTGGATAGGATGGTGGATACTGATAGTATGGGGAGTATCTTCCATAGGGACTTTGTGATCCTTGTGCCCATGCTGGAGATTGATTTTGAAATTGAGGCCAAGGTTGCTGCCAAGAATTCCAAGGTGGAGGTTGATTATACATTTGATCATGGAATCCTTGTGTTTGAGGTCCCTGCCAAGGCCTTCTAGATACAAAAATGATAGACTCTGTGGAATCTATAGGAGTTTCCTCCTGAAAGACAGCTTTGAGACCAGGAAGAGAAGGACAATTCTTGGTCTCATGTTTTTCAGAAAAAATAACACAGGTTTCTACAACTTTTACATCCAAAGGACACTCTCTCAAGGCATGTTTCTTTCTACATTTGGGGCAAAAGATTGCCAAGGCATCAGATTCAGCTTTTTTCTTGTTTTGTATCTTAAGGGTGTCTATTTTTTCACTAAGACTCCCTAAGATTTCAGATTTAAAATCATCAAGCATGTGTCCTATTTCTGATCTACTTACTATCCCAGAAGCAGACTTACTTGCCCTTGCAAGAGCAGGATCTCTTGGACCTTTGACAGTTTTAGATTTCCCTCTTGAAAGGTTGATACATAACTCAGATATTTCAGGTAATGTGAGCTGTGATATATCCCCTTTTCCCATCATGTTAAGGACATCCAACCATTCATCCCTAATTGTTTTCAACAAAAGAGCTTTTAAGGTGTCTTGATCTAGGTTTTCCATTTTTTCCCTTTTGATGTTGTAATTAAATCTCTCCAACAAATCTTCCAAATTTTCATCTTCTTTTTGTAACATTTTAAACACTTCTTCCTTATGATTAACCAGCATACAATAATCCAAATATCTCTCTAGAAATGCTTGTTTCATGTCTTCCCATGTTCTAATAGAACTGCTGATCAGACTCATAAACCACTTCAATGCTGCTCCTTTCAAGGTTGAAGGAAATAATTTTAGTTTTTGAGCATCTTGTAAGTAGTCATAAGTTCTACACAGAACTTCGAATTCAAATAGGAAGGTTTCAGGATCTTCAGTTTTAAGTCCATAGAAGTTTGGAAGGACAAAGGGTGAAATGTTTTTCATGGTTGTATTGGTTTCTTCATCAATTATAGGGAACCCAAAAGAGCTTCCTATTTCTCTTCTACCTCTTCCTCCATCTACACCTCTACCTCCTTCTCCTCTACCTCCTTCTCCTCTACCTCTACCTCTACCTCCAAATAGTGTGTGTTCTCCATTGAAGACTCCTCCTTCTCCTTCTTCTGCCATAGTTGACTCTCCTGTGGAAGTAGAAAGGTTTGTGTCCCTACCAGGAGTCTTTAAATATTCTTCTAAGGCAAGTTCAGTGGATGAAGTGGAAGGTTTCTCTAATGGGATATCTGATTTCAGGTCTTCTAGAAGTCCAGGATTAGTAAAGGATGGAATGTGGGTTTGAGTTGAAGGTGTAATAGCTCTGGATCTAGATGAAACAAGTGGTGTTCTAGAAATCAAACTTCTGCCTCTGCTGCTAATAAATATTCCCCTTGAATCTCTCTCCCTACGCATATAATTGTTTTTGGATGCTAAGAAACAAAGGTTGCCTAGTTTTCACTTCCCCGGCAACGGCGCCAAAATGTTTGGTCTCAATCTAGTCTCCTAAATTGAGTTCATTTAATTGTCAACCAGGGTTGGTAAAATGCTGAAGTGAAGTGCACCGTATGTGCCTAGGTGTTTGTCTCTTAATGCGTTGTGTTTAGTGTTTTATGGTGTTTTTGGTCTTTTGTGATGATTTATGATGTTTTTGGCCTTTTTGGTAGTTTTATGTTCACAAGGACAATGACTAGAAAGCTAGTGAAAAGAATCTAATGATTAAAAACAGAGTGAAACCTAATTGGTTGATGACAAATGACTAATAAAAATGCAATACTAAAACAGAATCAAATCTAAACTATGACTAAGCAGAAATAAAGCTTGATAATTAATTTTAAGCAAATGATTCAAAACATAAACTCAACTTGTCAAATTCTTTCATCAAAGGTATTTTGAGAGAGAGCTTGAGACATGGTCAGCTAAGCATGCAAATTCTCCTAACTAAACAGTTAAACAACTAACTTATAATGATGCAACATGTTATCCATGATTAGAGATTTGTTGAAGCATATTTGGAGTAAAACATTGATACCATCATAAGATCTCTACTTTAATACTAGTTCCTAACTCTGTTCTGCAACTTAGTTTGATAACACTACACTTCACTCAAAGGTTATATATTTTTAAAATAGTCTTTTGAGGAAATGTTTGTTTGTGAGATGATAAGGAAGTTGCAAAAGTGCTTCAGGCCTTAAAATGATATTGTCTTCTGTTCATATGGTTATGAATCAATTATATATTTTAGAACAAGAAGAGGTTTGTAAATAATGAAGGCTGTTTTGTTAAGTTTAACAACTGAAGTAATCTAATATGCAGTGAATGACAACTGAATGTGGAGTGCAAATGAAATGAGTTAAGCTAAAACTGAACTTAAGATGTCACTAATCTAAAACAGTGCTGAACTAACAAGTCATTATCAAACTTAAAACAAAATAACTGAGCATGAGTTAAATGCAATTAGACTCCGGCGTATCCTAACTAAGCTATCATGCATTATTCTATGGAATCATAAAGTCTGTTTGTCCATCATGATTGGTATTTTGGAAGAGTTTCTTAGAACAATCCTAACCGTACAATTCAGTGCAAATGCAAACATAAAGACTAAAAGTGATGAAAAACTAAGATATCATAGCTATCTCCTACCCATCATTATGATATTTTCGAAGAGCTTTTTAAGAGCAAGAATAGATATGGTACTTAGTGCAAACACACAACTGAAACGTTCAATATCACAATCATGCTTAAGACATTATAGGGATTTTTTGGAAGAGTTTCTTCTTTTGGAAGAGTACTTAGCATAAGTATAACTGTGATGGTGAACAAAAGAGATTGCAATTAAATCCTACAACACTATAGCCATTTCCCATTCATTATCATAATCTTTTGGAAGAGCTTCTTCTTTTGGAAGAGTTTTTAGAACGAGTATAACTATAGTAGCTAATGAAAACAACTACGAATTCAACTTCAAAAACGTAAAGGCAGCTAGGATACTTATCTAAATTACGCAAGTAAAACCGTGCAGGAGGCAGGGGCCCTCTACCACCAGACGGAATCTAACTCCAAATCAAATCAACGCTTTCAAAACAATACTGTCTGCTTCATTAAAGGAGAAATAACTTGAACAGAGCAATCTGCGTCTTCAGAAATGTAGCACAGAATCTAAGAAAAATCTAGAACAAAATCTAGCCTAGCTCTCGGTTTCCCAAGTGTTTATATAACAAATGTACATAACAAGACTTGCAAAAATTCTAGGATCATTGTCTTTCCTTATCGAAATCACATTAGGACTCTTGAAGTGGAAACGTAAAAAGGAAAAGGACATCTGGACTAAGACAGTCCTATTAGAAGTCTGCCTTCCTAAATGTGTTCCCACGTACCAAAACCATATCCAGAATTCAGTTTTTCCTTCATGGTGAGCAACGAACAATGTAGACATGACGTGGAATATACCCATATGCGGTTTTTCTTGAGAGGCCACCTGGAACATGCCTAAACGTGAAGACAGCTGCAGAATTTCCGGTTAGCTACGGAATGTCTGCATTCTGCAGCTAATTCCGGTCAAAATGCATTACAATGACAAAAATCACAAAACTTAGCAAGTCAGTCATGTTAATCATTCTAAAAGTAATTTTAACTAAATTCATTGATCAATTGGGTCTGTGATAGCAATGGACAAAGGAAAATGAGGTAAAGTAAGATGAAAGAAAGCACAATCTTGAGGCTCAACAGTAATATAAAAGTTGTAGCTAAATTGATCAAAAATAAAAATGCAGACATTGCTGCATTAAAAAAAAAACTAAAGCTCCCCCCTACAGAACATCCTCAAGCAAAGGAAGTATTAGAGGATACAAATTAGAGAGATGAGATGATGAATCTCATTCTACAGTTTACTGCTTAGATAAAGGAAATGGAGATTGAAATGGAAAAGTTGGTCCAGGAGAAAGAATCCCTCAAAGAACTAGTCCCAGTCACTGTCATTCATGTAGTAACTACTATTGTACCTTCCTGTTACACAACATTTTGTCACTATCCCTGTAATCCCCATCTCGCCCATTGGAGGGTCATTTCTGTGATCAATCAGCAGTATCATTCCTTGTAAAGACCATCATTTCATCCCTTTACATGAGAGCAATATTCTTTCTGTTGACAACTCCATGAGAAAAGCTTCAAAAACCCCTGTTTTTTCCTTGGCACGAGTAGTCAGTTGTGCCCTCACGCTGATGAGGAAGATTAAAACTGGGTCGCACGCTATTTGGAACTCTGTCTCAATTAACCACCTATGCCAAGCTGTTTATGATTTTTTTTTAAAAAATAGAGGCGGATATTCCACTCCAACAACTTCGAGGATGAGTCATTGGGAGTGGTTAGAATAAATAACCACGGACTCCCTCCTTTATTTTATGGTTTCCACCTCTTATGGGAACCTCCTAAAGGATAGGCCTCCCTCCCACCTTTGTAGGGATCCTAACCTCCTCCTTTTCGTCTATAAAAAGAATCTATCTCTCCTTGCATAAGCTATCTGAACATGAAGAATTGAGTACACTATAGCTGAATTATTGAAGAGATGGAACAAGGAAGGACTTCGTTGAGAGAGCTTTAGCCATGCCTTCATCATGTTTGAATCCCGTGAAAAGTATCTGAGACGCACTTCAGCTGAACCCTGCTGGAGGAGACTGTGACGTCAAAGCTCTCATTGTACCTCTTCCTTCTATCAATACATACACGTGACTATTTTTTGGTTCCCATTTTGTGTTATGTCATTTGTTTAATGCAATATGCTTAGCCCTCTTTGACTTGCTAGTAGTTATGAATGAATTTATTATGTCATATGTTGTTCTTGTTTGCTTATCTATGTGCAGGTATCCGAGCATAACTGCAGAAGGATTGTGACTTGCCGAGGCAGGAGCGAGAGGCCACCACTACTACAGCTATGATGACAACATTGGATTCTAGGTAGGTCGATCTACTGTGTCCTCTTTTCATTCAGTAATTAGGAATCAACACTCTAGCATGTCTCCTTGTTTCTAGACCCACTCTAGGTCTAGAGGGATCACCTCTGTCCGCAGAGGGGATTTACTTGCTTAAAAAATTGGTGACTCCACTTGGGAATCAATGTGAGTTTGTCGTTTTAGCTTGTTTGGGTCAACTTCAGTCGTTGGCTTGCTTGTTTGTCTTTTCTAGTTTTCTTGGTTGTTTTCCATCCCCTGTTTAGCTCTAGAGTGTCAATATTTACCTCTACTAATTGAGTTTTTCCTTGTCCCATAGTTATCTGGCTTGGCATGCTTTTCGTTTGAACAATCACGCTAATTAGCACAGGTTGCTTTTGGTGCAGTCGCACCAACCCTTTTTGGCACTGAATATCACCTCACAGTCACGCTGAATCCTATATGGTTTGGTTTTCCCTCCTTGATGAGTCTTTTGGTTAGTTTTGCTTGACTCTGGGTTTATTTTTGTGTGTAATTAAGTCTTTGGGACTGTTTTGGCTGCTATGGGCCTATTTTCCTCAATCGTTTGTCTATTTTCCTATCAATGTAGATTAAGGCCTTCAGGTTTCGAAGTGTCTTTGTGCACTGAGCCTTCTGTTTGGAAATCAAGTCTCGTTGATTGTTGTCAGTCTCATTCTTGGGTTGATTGCACTTAGTTTTCTTGATCCTTTTGACTATTCACTTTCATTGAATGATCATTTCGTTTTCGATTGATTTTTCTCCTTGTTGCTCCAAGCATAGATTACATTGCTTGTTTTGGGTCATTTTGAAAGCTTTCTTTTGATTTGGAATGTTGTGGCATTAGTTTGAGTGCTTTCTTGTGATTGTTTTTCATTGTTTGAGTCATTCGATTTTGGTTCTTACATTTGCAATACTCAAGCTAGTGTTTATTTTGTTTTTCGTGTAATTAGTGCATTGTATGCTCTCTTCATTGAAAAACCAAAAAAAAAAAAACATTTTGCATTCTTTCCTTTGCATTGAAAGTGAGAATTTCTTTTGCATAACTAGAATTTGATAATCTAGGAAAGAATTTTTCATTTTCGTTTGATTGCATTAGATGCATTAGTGGATTTCTTTGGCATATTCTCATTGTTTTCTATTGTTTGAAAGATATCTATCCTTCTCGTAACTAGCATTCATTGAATCAAAGATGATGTTCATTTGCATATAGTTTGCATTTAGGAAATTTGAGATCCAAATTCGTTAGGGCCTTGAAACTAAAACATAATCCAAGATCAAATTTAAAATTCATTCAATTAACCTAAGGAAGCATTGAAACCTAACACAACATTTTTTCTAGTCTAGGCTAGAGACGTGTTACGGTGTCTTAAAATCTAGTAGCTGTCGTTCGCCATTTGGCTTTAGACAACGCTAGTACGGACTTGCACTCCCCGTACTGTTGAGTATATAAAGGGAGGCCCCTCTAGGTTGAAATCCTTTTAACCATAGGAAGCCGAGTATGCCACCTTGTAACCGTGATACACCGAAAACAACATTTGGGGAGATTACCTGCACATACGTTAAGTCCTTGGTAATATCTCTTTCATTTGATCACCAAGGTGTATATGGCAGTTCACGAAAACCTGGTACACCCTTTTGCTTAGAGTACCTGCGTACTCATTTTGATCTTTTCATGACTCTTTAAAAATAAAAGAGATCATCGAGCACTTGTCCTTTCACACTCATTTAAAATTGAAAGTGACTAGAGTCTTCTTTTGCCTATTTCTCGACTCTTAAAACATGAAACAACAAAATCTGGTTTCAGTGTCATAAAATTAATCACCTATGATCACACACCCATTAAAATTTTTATTACTTGCCTTGTTTTTGTTTTCCTTAGATTTCGATCTTGGAGCCTTCAATTGGTTTTATTTTTCCTTCCTATTTTTAAATACAGTCATAGTGGTGGAACCACCAGTTTCGTCGTCCTCACTGCCTCCTAGTGGTAGTTCTTTTTTGGACATTTCCTTTGAAACCCCTTAGTCTGCTAGGTCTGCCAAGTTTTCTTAGCCTATTCTCCCATCTGTTCAACCTCTTGCTACTTGATCTCCTCCTGAAGAGTCAGTTGAGTTCAACTGGCCTCCTTCAAGCACTTGGTCTGGTTTTGGGGAAGAAGAAGATTTTCCTCCTCTTATGTCGAGCTCACCAGTTTTTGCTGCTGCTATACCTCCTAGTACTCGTAGTATTTTTGAAGATCTTACAGCGGAGTCAGACATGGATTCATCCAGTCCTATTGGTAGTGAAGGAATGCTTGTTTCTACAAGAGAATATCATATTTTTATTAAAGATGTCCCTCATGTTTCTACTCAGTCTTCTCCACCATTAGTGTCACTTCTGCTTGGATATAGGTCCTTGAGTCAGATTATGTCTGGTGTTTCCTCCATAGCGCAATCCAGCACATTAACTCCTCCTCAGAGTTCGGTCCTCCCTTCGTTAGGACTATCACCTTCAACACCTAGTTCGTCGGTTACTATTACATCTGTCCTAGTCCAACCGACTGTCTATATGGCTTCATCCACACTGGTTGTTACAACTTAGTCGTCGGGATATTTTCATACTCGCAGGTCTATTTTTCTCAATCCTACGTGGCTTGTTAATCCCAGTCCTGGTAGATCACAATATAGTGCCACAGAGGGCCCACCTACTTCTAGAGTGGTTTCCACTACTCCAGTGATTCCTAGCAGCCTTACTTTTGAAGAGTATCTATTGGTTGTTCAGCAATAGAGCTCTCAGGGTTCTTAGTAGCTCCAAGCTCCTGGAAATCCTCGATTACATCACATGATGTTTTTGGTAATCCATTTTTTTCATTACCGCATCATTATGATGTATATGGTAATCTTGTTTATTTGCCTCCTATTGATCCTCATCAAGCTGTTTATGATCCTTATCCGACCGTTTCTCAAATTAGACCCACCTTATCTGTGCAACCCTCTGGCTTGCAAGGACAAACCTCATCAGGACAACCTTTGGGTCAACAGGGCTCTGCCTCTGGTCCACAGGGACAATCTTACGGTCTGCAAGGCCAACCTTCAGAAGGTCAACCTTTGGTCCAATAAGGTCAACCCTACGGTCTGTCTGGTCAACCTCAGAATCAACCAGGACCATCTTATGCTCCTGGGGGAAAAATTTATCCACCACAGGGACAACCTTTTGCACCACAACCACCACCAAATGTTCTGTATGGCCAAAAATTTGTGCAACAAGGAAAACCCTACGGTCCTCCTCTGGGTCAACCTGGTTATCAGGGACAAACTAGTCCATCGCAACCACTGGGCCAACCCCTCCTACAAGGGCAACCCAGTGGGCCTTAGTATTTAGTTCAACCAACTCAGCAGTCGGTTCAACATGCTCCTCAATCAGTTAAATTAGTTTAATAGCCAATTCTACCTGTTTATACAATTCATCCAAGTCCACCTACTCAGCAGCCCACTCAACCTGCTCAGTAGGACCCTCTTGCTCAACCACAAAGTGCTTATTACCCTCAAGGTCAATATCAATTGGTATATAGTGTGCCCCAAAGTTTTTACCCTCAAAATCAACCTTCATTGGTATATAATCAACCTCAAAGCCATTCTTACATTCCACAACAAAATCCATACATTGCTCAATAGGGACCTCAAAGGTCTTCTTAGACTCAATATCTTGGTCCTCAACCCTAGTATCAATAGAATTATCTTGCTTCTAACCCCTATGGTAGAAATCCTCTGAGGTAGAATATGTGGGGGTAGAATTCCTCTTGGACTGGGTGCAATGTAAACACGGGTCCTTATCAGCAACCTCCAATGACTTTCAATCCTCAATTACCATTTCTTGCAATGTTGGAGTTACCGGATGTGTCAAAGTTAATGAACGATCCCATTCTTCATAACCCATATTGGCCTCTGGTTCCGATCAAGATTCCTGGTGATTGTCCTAAATTTTAGGGCAAGTCTGGTGAAGATGCCCAAGCACATGTTATGGCTTACCATTTTTGGTGTTCCTCTAACTCTTGGGTTGACAATTCTATTTGTCTCTATCTTTTCTAGCGAACTCTTACTGGTGCCACTGCAAAGTGTTACATTAAGCTATCTCGTGGTGTCTTCCAAGATTTCAATTCTTTAGCCATGGCATTCCTTATGCATTTTCAGTTACCAGTCCATTTTGAGACCAGGACACACCTCCTCACTTCATTGAAACAGGACCGATCTACTCATATATCAGATCATATTCATGAGTGGAGACATCATTGTCACATGATCAAATTTGAAATTCCTGATCAGCTTCTGACTCATTGGTTCACCACCTCCTTTGTCAATCAGATTGTAAAAGACATAGCTATGGGGGCATGGGTAACAGAGGAAAAAATCATTGCTTATGCCCAGTACCTTGATCTTGTGTACTCTCAGTCTAGCGCATTGTATGATATCTTGCCTGATGCTCCCTGACCTGGAACTTCTAAACCACCAACGACTCCATCCATCGATGGTATTATTGGTTCTATGTCTTAGACTTCTTAGAAGCCTTATTCCTCAAACTCTGGGAAGCCAAAGTCTACTTCTTCCAACAATGTTGCTTCTCAGTTCACCTTGAATTTTGGTAAACCCGCAGAAGTTAATGACGTTCAGGCCAATCTGGTTGATAATGCTTCTAAAGGTAAAAATAAGGGTAAAGGTAAGGCCAAATTCGATACCCCGAAATAGAATTCTCAGAAACCTCGTGCTAATGATGGTTCTCAACACAAGCCAAAGTATGCTTGTTTGATTTGTGATGAAGAGCACTTAACCAAAGACTTTCCTAGACAGTTCGAAGTGAGTCGGTTGCCCAAAGGCACCCAGGGAACTCCGACCTTTCTTAAAGAACCTTTTCCATCTCAACAAACCTAGATGGTAGAGCAACCTCAGTCCTCTACCCCATTTGGCTCTCAGGTGTTCATGATGAATGTTTATGCAGTCGTACCTATTGCTACGTGATCAAAATATTATACCGGATTGCGTCAGGAAACGAGGAAAGAAATCGCTGATGGTCCTCCTCCTCTGCCTATTTTTGGCCCTCTTGAGATTGAAAGGCCCAGTTTTGAATCCGTTGTACGACCACCTTCCAAAGGTGTACTCCATAAGTCTTCTTATAATCCTAAAAGCCGAGCCGCTCAACATTACAGTATTGTTGAGGATTTGGCTCGGGGGCCATCTGCAATATCCACATTAGAAGTACTTCAGAGTCGCCCATCTCAATGGAAGGCTTTGTTTTCTGTGTTTGGTGGGGTTGATATTGCTGATAGTAGCCTTCTCTCTCTCGATTTAGAGAATTTCATTCCACGACCTCCACATCAAATTGCACTTATTATCCAAGTGGTTATTAATGGTCTCGATATCCACCGAGTATTTTTGGACGAGGGTGCATCAACCTGTGTCATGTCATCTTCTTGCTAGAAAGCTATTGGTTCTTTGGCCCTAAATTCATTGCCAAATTCCCTTGAAGCATTTGATGGAAGGGAATCAAAGCCTTTAGGTGTTCTCGCTAGTTTACCAATTACTTTGAAAGGGAATACAGTTAATGTCGAGGTAGAGGTAGTTGATGCTAAAATCAATTATAATCATCTCCTCAGTTGCAGTTGGACTCACGCCATGCTGTGTGTTTCGTCCACTCTCTTTTGTGTTCCGAAATTTCCACATGAAGGAAAGATTGTTAATTTTGATCAATTTTCCTTCTTCACCTCCTCTTCAAATAACAACGTTCCATATGTGGATAAGGTTCCTACTCCCTACAAGAGCGTAGGTCCAAGAATTCTCAAGGATCTTGCCCTCATGGGTATTTTTCCTCTTCCTCCACCAAACAATGTTCAGATCAATATGATCTCTTGGTCTGATGACCCATGGATTATCCCTTCACCTGAACAGATCAATTCCTTTGGAGATTCGATGTCGTTGAGTCTGATTGAGATTGACTACTGTGAACTCATTGTAGCTTCAAAAACTCCGTCCTCTGATCATGCTCCTTTGAGCATGTCTCTTGACATTTATTCTCAATCCCCCTGGCTTGGTGATTCAGATTCACCTGATCCCTTGAAAGAAGTGTTTCCCTCTGATGAGGCCATTGTGGAAACCATGTCTCTCAAAGAGCTACCGTGGGATGATAATCATCATCGTTCCTCATTCATGCCTAGTCTCGGGGCCATGTCTACATGTCTTAAGTGATTTTCATCTCAGGTTCCTTCTCCTTCGCTTCAAACACCTGTTCTGACACATGATGTCTTTATGGAAGGTAACTTGAGTAATATTACATACACGATGCCTATTGAAATTTTCGTTAAACCGAGAATCATCGAGAACATCCATATCAGGGTCAAATGTCATGATTGCCAGATCTACTAGCGCAATATATGTGCACTGCCTGTACCTCTTCATCCTGTCATTACCATTGGTCCCTTTGCGATGTGGGACATCAATTTTATGACGTGTAACCCTCACTCGGGTGAGGGGCATGCTTATATTATCGTAGTCGTTGGCTACTTCACCAAATGGGTCGAATAAATGCCTACACTTGCCATTGACGGTAAGAAAATAGCTCAATTCATATTCAATCAAATCATTTCTAGGTTTGGTGTCCCTCAAGCCATCGTTACTAATCATGGTTCCCATTTTCAGCATTATATGGTGGCGAAGTTGACTTCTAAGTTGGGTTTGCGTCACGACAGCTCAACGTCATAATATCCTCAGGCCAATGGCTAGGTTGAAGCTGTGAACAAAGTTCTTGTCACCATGCTTCAGCGTATGATTGGGATCCACAAGTCCAATTGGAATCTCATGTTATTTTCAACTCTTTAGGCGTATCGAACCTTAGTTAAGAATGTGATCGAATTTACTCCTTTTCAGTTGGTTTATGGTCTGGAAGCTACTCTCCCGATTGAGTGTGAAATACCTGCACTCAATTTGGCTATTGAATTGTTGTCGAACACTTCGCCAGAATAAGAGTGTCTCCTTTACTTAGAAAGTTTGAATGAAACCTGCCGCTTTGCTTCTTTGGTTATCAAAGCACAGAAAAAGCAGGTCAAAGCTCATTTTGACCAATCACTTTCCCCTCGTTCTTTTGTTGAAGGAGACCTCATCCTCCTGTATGACCAATCTCATGATAAGATAGGGGCAGGAAAATTTCAATCCATGTGGCATGGGCCCTACATTATTAAACGTGTGTTGCAGAATGGGGCCTATGAGCTCATTTATTATGAAGTTTATCCTCTAGAACAGCCCAGAAATGGGTTGTATCTCAAAACATATTATTCATGAGTCATTCATGCATGATTTGTGTACATAGGTGTTGTTTTCATTTCTGTACAAGTTTTGGTTTGGTGTGCTTTATGAGCGTTTTTCCTGCTTATTGGGTCTTGCTTATTGTGCAGATGTATATTACCCCTTATGTCAGTTTCATGGATGGTGCTTCCCGCAGTACCAGGAATTTGTCTTCAGCAGCCTGGGTAATTTATAATCCTATTGGTAAGTTGATAGATATGCAAGGTATTTTTCTAGGACGGACTACAAACAATGTGGTTGAGTATAGTGATTTTCTCAAACTATTAACTGAGGCAATCAACCTTGGCATACGCGCATTGCTTGTAAATCTAGATTCACAACTTGTTTTTCTTCAGCTCCATGGGAATTATTCGATCAGAAACCTACACATTCTGAGATTGTATTTACATGTTCATTTGCTAGAAAGACATTTTGATTTTATCACATATCAACATATTCATAGATGAATGAATGCATTAACTGATACAGTAGCTAACATTGTATTAGATAGACATTTGCGTAATCTATAAAATCATCACCATATGTAAAATATCCATGTAGGAAAATAGATGTATATATATATATATTGAATGTTTGCATCAATGTGCATCATAAACTCAAAAAATATGTGTGTTTATGTTACATACCGAGACACCATATCTCTCAAAATATGTAGATATAAAACCTAGGTGTCTAATCAGCGTGATGCTCATGATAGCATGTCACTGCCCGTACGAGATGCCTCAGTAAGCGGTGAATGCGGCTTGGAACCCCGATGATATGTCTCTGGTAGGCATGAGGAACATCATCAAATTATGCATAGTTCGGGACTCCACGTGTGATTCCCTCTAGGTTTCGCATGATCTCCTCCTCCTCGCCTCCCTCACCATGAGGGTCAAAATCGCGAGGGATTCGCCTCGCTATCGAAGACATGCCTGCGGTCTCTCTAGGCCAACATATGTAAGTGCATGGATTTAACGCCAGAACATACATAATTAAAAATCATAACACTGATGAAAATCAAAAAATGGGTCTTACCCAAATCTTCATCCCAATCCTCTCCCTCAGGGAGTGGGAGGTTCGGATCACCAGTAAAATTTGTACCAGAGTAGGGCTAGTCCTCCACGACAATCAACTGTCGGCGGAGCCAATCAAAGAACTCAGGTCACCAGGACATATGTTGGCCGCCCCCTGCCCTTGCCAGTAGATCTTCCCATCGGGCCATCCATGGTTCCCTCGCTGGTGATGTTAGGACTATGACCTCCTAATGCTGGAAGATTGGTAGTTGTTCCAGGAAGAATGATACCAGGATATTCCCATAACCAAATTGCTTCAATTTGGTCTTTTTGCACTTTGTCAGCTGGCATTTCATATTTATTGTCATGGCCTCTACCTAGTTGTAGATGGTCCGTGTCAAGCAGTCTACAGCAATAAGTAGTTGTATCTTTGTTGCTTCGTGCAGTGCTTGCGATCCCACAACTCGTGTGATGGAATGTAGCACTACTTTTAGTGCCAAGTCTGGGATAGTATAGATATCGACTTTCCCACTTCCTAATCCCTTCCGTGCCCCTGGACATACCCTATCAATCACCATGGACATGCTCTCCATACAAGGCCGAGTTCCAGTTAGGATTGGTGCTGCTCCCCTCCATGATAATCCTATTATGAAGTAGACATCAGAAAAATCAATCTCGAGTTCTTGATCTCGAACGATGAACTTTTCCTGATTCTCATCACATATGCTGATCAAATACTGTAGTAGCTCCAGTTGAGCTCATAGACACGGTTTCAAGAAGAACTTATTTTGTCCACAGTCTCTGAGAGCTTCCATGCATCTCTCATTTTCCATGGAAAGCTCATCCTCTTCATCGTGTTCCCGTTCTTTCCATTCGATTACCATTTTGCTGCTTCCTACCTGCAAACATGTTCATATGGATAGTATTAGCTATTTTTGAAACTTAGATTTGTGAAAAAATGGGTCTTTAACTTGCATTTTTTAACAAAAATGGTCTGCGTGGTTGGCGTGACTATTTCTCAAACATTTTCGCCCTAGTTCAGAAAAATGGGCGATTGGCGTGAGTCCGTGCCTGAAACTCACGCCAACTGTTGTGCCTTAAAAATTACATTTCCTCCCCCATAAATCAAAATTTAGGGTTGTAGGTAGTAAAAGAGGATTCAAAATGAAGGGAGAGATATCGACTCTTACCTGGAACTGATGGATTCGAGATTGGTCTGCCAAATCGTTTGCAATCGTGGCCGCAAGATCACACTGTAAAATGGGTAACTATTGCTCCAGAAGAGGTAAAAAGTGAAAAGTAATTATTTTTACCATTTTCGGAATTTTTATAACTTTTCACAACCCTAATTAGGTTTTAAGACATGTTTTTCATTTATTTTATTATATTATTTTTTAGAAATGGGTTTTACACGTCTCTCTTATGTAGCGACAGGTTTTTCAAGCCACAATGATGAAGTAACGAGTTATATTTTATACTTTTTCAGACTCGGTAAAAACACAAAAAAGTCACTTCAGGAGTCATCTTTCAGCACTTTTCTGACTCTCTAAAATTGAAAAGATTGCTGAGACTCTTATCGTTTTGAAATTGCTAAATGGCTACGAAGCGATATCTACCCAGTTTACGTTTAGCCCTTTTTCGGGCTGGGATGGATTATTTAGAAAAAAGGAATACCTTAGCCTATCACAACTAAGAGATTCTTTCAGATATTGTTTTCTACCTTTTCGGATCTGAGAGACTATTTACGAAAAGGGCCATGCTAGAGTTTTATTTTTTTCCTTCTTTTCAAACTCTCTAAACATTAAAAGATGTCGAGTTCTCCCTTTGTTAGACTCGTTAAATCTTGATGACATCAGACTTCGTCACTATGATGTTATTCGATTTCCTCCTTCCTAGGGCTCGTAAAATTTACCAGGTTGGATTTGTTCGAAGGACAAACTTACATCACAAGCATATGCTATCCCCTTCAAGATTGTTTTAAAAAAAATAATTGGGGTACTCACCAAAAATGGTGGGGGAAAATTGAACCAGATTTCAGTTATGTTGGCAGTATATCACTCTTGAACATGGCACTTGTCTGCATTCGTGTCGGGTTGGGGACATATCACTTCGTCATTTTTTTCCTCCATGGGTTTGGGTAATCCATTTTGACCTCTCATCTGCTCTTTTCCACGTCATCATGACCTCAAATCCCTTGATGTCAAATACTACCAAATCCAGTGTCGTATCACTGATATGTTCAAGATAAGTTTTCCTCTGCATTATTCAACCTCCCTCTAATTCTCTATTGGTCTTGATTCACTAACATCATGTTCCTCTGTCTTGTGTCGATGATGTGGGAAACATTATGCCCCTCCTCGACCAAGTCATTTCCTGTTGACTTCAACTCATTATCTAGGAATCTGATCTGGAGACTCCCTTCTAGTACCTTGGATCCTACATGCCTCAATGGCAGGTTATTCGCATTCCAACCAAGGTTCACATCATTGGCCTTTGACCGAGTGATTCTGCAGGTGTTCGACGTTAGCTCACTGTTCACATTTTGTGGATTTTACCTGTTGTACCTTGAGGCCCATTGTCATTATTGGTGGTTTCTCTCACGTCTATTAATAGCTTTTTTCATTGGCTAGTAATCAGACGATTTTTTTGCATGATCGACTTCAACTCATATATTCGCATGCTTGAATTTGTACTTGTTCGGGTCGAAATGGAGCATAAGACTTTGGGTTTTGTCTGATAAAATCCAGGTTGCTGGTTCTTGTGGATTATCATGACTCCTCGCATGACTCTTTTGATTGGATGGTTGCGACCATACCTGAGTCTATTTGTTGATCCTTATTGCTGGATGGTTGTGTCCATACCTCAGATCTCAGTTTTTATGTACTCTATTTTGGATGGTTGCGCCCATACCACATATTCATGTATCAGAGATATCAGTTGTATTTGTAATTGTAGGTTTCTGACAGTGGTGTTTAGTTCGAATGGGTTCTCATAAAGCATTTCACCCCTCCCTCTCCCTCAGATCTCATGCTTTAGGGGGCATCTGTTACATGAAATTTTGTCACTATCCCTAAAATCCCCATCTCACCCATTGGAGGGTCATTTTTATGATCAATAAGCAGTGTCATGCCTTGCAAAGACCATGATTGCATCCCTTTACATGAGAGCAATATTCTTTCTATTGACAATTCCCTGAGTAGAGCTTTAAAAACCCCTGTTTTTAGCTTGGCACGAGCAGTCAATTCTACTCTCACACCGATGAGGAAGATTAACACTGCTCCCCGTGCCAGTTGGCGCTCTGTCTCAGTTAGCCACCTATGCCAAGCTATTTATGGAATGTTTTTTAAAAATAGAGGTGGAGATTCCACTCCAATAACTTTGAGGATGAGTCATTGGGAGTGGTTGGATTGAATAACCACGGACTGCCTCCTTTAGTTCATGGTTTCCACCTCTTATGGGAACCTCCTAGAGGATAGGCCTCCCTCCCACCTTTGTAGGGATCCTAACCCCCTCCTTTTCCTCTATAAAAAGAAGTTGTCTCTCCTTGCATAAGCTAGCTGAACATGGAGAATTGAGTACACTATAGCTGAATTATTGAAGAGATAGAACAAGGAAGAACTTCATCGAGAGAGCTTTAGCCCATGCCTTCACCCCATCCGAATCCCCTGACAAGTATCTGAGACGCTCTTCGACTAAACCCCGCTGGAGGAGACTGTGACGCCAAAGCTTTGGTTGTACCTCTTCCTTCTATCAATACATACACATGACTATTGTTTGGTTCCCATGTTGTGTTATGTCATTTGTTTAATGAAATATTATTAGCCCTCTTTAACTGGCTAGTAGTTATGAATGAAGTTATTATGTCGTATCTTGTTCTTTTTTGCTGATATATGTGCAGGTATCCGAGCATGGATGTAGAAGGATTGTGACTTGTCGAGGTAGGAGAGAGAGGCCACCACTACTACAGCTATGACGACATCATTAGATTTCAGGTAGGTTGATTTACCATGTCCTCTTTTCATTCAGTAATTAGGAATCAACACTCTAGCATGTCTCCTTATTTCTAGACCCACTCTAGGGCTAGAGGGATCACCTCTGTTCACATTGGGGATTTACCTGCTTAACACTTCCACACTGGCATAATCACTGGCTCCTACAGTCCCCATAGCTACAACATTACTTGTCACTTCATCAACAACTTCAACAATAGAGTCTTCAACAACAGAAACACAGCATATAGATGAAGCAAGAAAGTTATTAAAAGCTATGCAAGATATGTCTATTGAGACCAATGAGATTGAAAGACTTAAGGAACAACTTAAAAGTCTTGAATATGAAAAGAAACTTGCCAAGATATTGCATAAGAATAAAGAACAAAGAGCCAACATATTGTATGAGCAATTGAAAAAGTTAGAAAAAGAACTAAATTCAAAGGACCAATGGCACATTTCAAGCAGTAGCTATGGGCCAATATCATTTAATATGTTAATGATATTTGGCTATCCATACAAGTTATTTATGAATAGAAAGACTTAGTCAAATCAACAAGAAAAGCTATTCAAAAGATCAAAGAAGAGTTTGGTAAGAAACCTGAAGAAGCTCTTGAAATCATCAAATTTCTTAATTTCAAAAATATAAAAGAACTTGAAGAAATTGAAATTAATGACAGAATAGAAACTATTCTAGAAGTTAGGAAGGTAATTTCTAAGAAGAATTTGATGATACATCCAGAGGAGAAATTGCAGAATATGGAGGTTTCCATCACAAGGTTCATGATCAAGTTTGATGTCCTAAGGAAAAAAGGCCTTCCCAATCCTCTAGTTATTAATGACAGATTAATGAAGCAAGATGATTATGATAAAAAGATAATAGATTTTTCCAAGGAGCAAGTGAACAATTCAGCCTTGCAGGGAATCCCATCAAGGAAGGTACTTTACAAAAGCTTTGAAAATTTGTTTTACTTGTAGCATGAGGTGAAACACATATTTGTTAACAATCCTACATTCTCAAAGTATACTAAATCAGATGAAACATTCAGAAGAATGATGAATATCAAATTTCCAGAGGAAATTTTTTGGGAAAATATGACTGATTTATGTGAAAACAATTTGCAGTAAAACAGAGAAATAAAGGTTAAAACAACATTTACAGTGTGCAGCGAAAAAGAGACAGTGAAAAAGTATCAGTAACAGTTTAAAGTGTATCAACTAAAAGGTTAGAGTGAAAGTCAAAGCAGAGACAAAGCTACCAGCATGAAAGACACTCAGCCACAACCTACGTTGAGAAACAACAAAGAGAGAAATCAGCAATCAATTGAAGACAACAAACAGTTATTTCAATAAAAGTAGGGGCAGTTAGTATTAGTTAGAAATTTGTCACTATCTTCTTGCATGAAGATATTTCTTTTTCCAGAAATAAATCCTAAGTTTGTTTTAGGATATTTTTTATGAGTTTTTGTATAGATACTTCTCATTTGGAAGTATTGAGGGTGGATGAATTGCTGAACATTTCTATAGTTGTACTATTCTGAACTTAAGGGTGATTGAACCAATTTCAAGTTAGCAGACTGGATTAAAGAAATAAAGCATCATATTACAGGATTCATGTGTTGGGCCACTATAGTGAAGTATTTTCACTTGTTTCTTTGTCAATTTCTTATGTTTTTCATCAATACTTGTATGTTGTTCTAAATCTAAATGATAAATTAGGATTGTTATTTTAGAATATATTAAAATAACTCTGTCTTGAATTGATTATCATTTACATGTTTTCCACTGATATCTAGACTAAGGAACCCTTAATTTCTCCCTAGTTTCGAATGAAATCTACCTTTTCACTCATTATCCAAATTTGAGAGCCCTTAATTTCTCTCTTATCCCGATTGAAATCATTTTCACCATCAACCTTGAAGATCTGAAGTAACTCAGTTATATTTCCCTATAAACATTTCCCTTTAGACCTTGATCCTGATTTGACTACTTGAAACATTGACTCCATTATCCCAATGGAATACAGACCTACATCTATCCATCTAAGTAAGTGATTTCACCACCAAATCAAATCAAAATCCAAAACTAATTTACCCTACATAACTAGCCTAAAATCAATTAAAATAAATAAAGATAAATCATATAGAGAGAGCCCTCTCTGAGCATTAGGAAGGCTAGATCATAAGGCTTAAAAATAGGTTTTTGGTTAGCTCTAATATTATTTAAACAAAAATAAAAAATCTCACAACTTTTTGAGAATTATTGGAGTGATAAAATACTGGCGACCATACTGGGGAACTAACCCATCCTCAGTGTTTAAAATTAATCTTAAAGGAAATATTTTTACTTATCTTTTCACCTTGATATTGTTTTAAATAGTTGTGAGTATATTTTCATAAAAAAATTGAAATTCTGGCTTCCATAAGAGTCTACTATACCAAGTCCAATCCAAATCCAGAACATGCTGTCATAGTAGGTAATCCTGACAGAATTGTAAAGAAAAGAAAAAATGTAGAAATTTTACGTAATAAAAATTCATTGATCAAAGCACATTCTCTTCCAAATAAATTATCAAGTTTACAAGACATTGAAATTGATCTAGCTTTTGAACAAAATTTTTTTATAACTAAAATAGAAAGTGAAATACATAATAATGTAATAGATCCTGACTTCATTTCATTCATTGAAAGTAAGAAGGAAACTGATTCACTAGATTCAGATGGAAAAGTCTTAGAATTTTATGATAAACTTGATGCTATAACTGCAACTTTGATTAAGGAAATTGATAAAAAAAAATTACAACATTTAGTTGAATTTACTACTTTATCAGCTTATACCCCTAAGCCTTCTACCAGTCATTTAGATACCAGTAATTTAGAATCTGTAGGTTCATCCTTATTAACTACAGCTTCATCCATTCTTTCCACCACACTTCATTCCACAGATTCATTTTTTCCCAAGATAAATTTTCAACCTAGAGTTTTATTTCCATCCTCAAATAGTTCAAGTTCATCCCCTAGCATTTATGCTGCATTTTCCAATACTTTATTCTCATTTTCAAGCTCTTCTTCTAGCATCCCAATTACATATTCTAATATCCCAATCTCATCTGCAAGTTCTTTAAATACATCAGCAAGTACTTCAAGTTCTTCACCAAGTACTTCAAACTTACCTCCTAGCCAACCTGGAATCTAAGCCATGGCTGCCAGATATGCCCCATTGGTCCTACAATCCCCTCTAAATGCCATGCCACAAGATTATCAAAGAAAAATCCCTCAATTGCTAGAACCACTCACTACACTGCACAAGAACATGTTAATAAAATGACAGACTACCTTTAATTGCATGAATTAGATGATGTTGATGTTCAAATGAGACTTTTTGCTCAAACTTTAGTTGGTGATGTTAAAAAGTGGTTTAAAGGTTTGCTTGCTGGTAGTATATCTGATTTAGCTATTTTTCATATAATGTTTCTTAATATATGGGAGAAGAAGAAGAATCCATTACAAATTTTGTCTGAATTTGAAAATATAAAAAGAGCACCAAATGAAACAGTTCAGGACTATTGTACAAGATATAACAATATTTAAATGCAATCCCTGCTAACCTTAAACCTCCTCCAGACTCTACCCTTATCGAATTCCCTGATGGATTTGATACAGATATGGCATAGGAACTAAGAGAGAGGAATCCTAAAACCTTAGAGCAGATGCAAAGTAATGATGTAAGTGTAGAGGCAAACTCGTTAGCCAAGAAAGCTAGATTAAGAAATGAAAGAAGAGTGACAATAAAAGAGGAAACATCAACCTCAAATTTGAAAATAGACAACTTAGCAAAAAAATTAGAAATAATTATGGATAGGTTAGATAACATGGAAAGGAATCCATAGTGTATAACCAACAACAAGGACCTAAAATTAGAAATCCCAATTTTAGGAAAAACACCAACACTGGTAAATCTAGAGAATCAGCACCTGATCAAATAATAAGACCACCTTTCCAAAAGAACTATGCTGAAATTTCTCACCAAAATGAAGATGATGAAGACAATCAGATCAATCTAATGGGCATTAATGACGATAAAACCATTTTTCTTACACGAGAAGAATAAGAGTTATATGAATTACAACATTTACAATTAGAATCTGGTGAATATTTTGATTACAAGCAAGGTTATGAGTTTGCAATTAATGAATTTTATAAGAAATATAGAGCCCTCTACTAAGAAATATGCCCAAACTCAAAAAAATAAGATAACAGAGATTCCTACAACTAAAGTTCTGCAAATCCTCCCTAGGGAAACCCAACAAAACTCTAGTTCAACTCAGAAGAATTCAAGTCCTAATCAGAAAATTTCAAGTCCCAAAATTTCACCTAGTCCTAAAATTGTTGACATAACAGATACTGTTGTTCAAACATCAGCATATCCTCAAAAATATGCTACTTCCAAGACAACAACTTCTGCTAAAACAACAATTATAGATCTAAAAACATTTGCTGCTGGTCCAAAATCAACTGATCCTAAAACAACCACTACCAAAATAGTTGTTGAAACATCAAAACCTGCCAAAACTTCCACTGCATCTCAAACTTTCCCTGAAAATAAAATTAAAAGCAGTAAAACAATGGAGCCAAAAATAGAAGATGAAAAAACAAATGTAGAAAAAGAAGATAAACATACCCAAACTGCAGTTAGAAAAGAAGAAGTAATTCAGTTAGGAAATCACAAGCACCATTCAACATCCAAGCTGAAATTGCCAAACTAAAGATACCAATTCCTTTGACAAAGTTGGTAAAACATGACCTATACAAATCACACATCACTGAAACTTTAAATATGAATGATGGAGAAGATTCAGTTAATTTAAGTGATCGTCAACCAAAACTAATCTTTAGTCCTGAAGTAAATGGAAAAATCAAGAAGGAGGATTTCCTCCTTTCTGCATTAACTTGACTATTCATGATTAGATTTTACATAATGCAATGCTAGATTCAGCTGCCTCACATAATTTAATGCCAAAAGAAATAATGTAAACCTTGAATTTAGACATCACACGACATTATAAAGATCTCTTCTCATTTGATTCAATTAAAGTGAAACAGTTAGGTTTAATCAAAGATTTGTGTGTCACTTTAGTTCAATACTCTCGAAAAAGAATAGTCATTGAATGTTGTTATCTCGCTCATGGGGAGATAAACTGCAGGGATCTCTACAACTAGACATGTCTTATGCAACAATATCAGTTTTTGGTCAACCCAAGAAACTTTATAGAGAGAAATTAGTGAAGTACATGGTTAGTAGTGTAGAAAGACCTCGAAATTATCCCATTTAGTTTAAACCTACTAATATGGACTCCTTCATTTTATGTAATTCAGATTCTGGTATAGAGAAAATCACTGAATTAAAACAAAAAGAGAAATACCGAGATAGTGAAAACATTTTTCATGAATCAAAGTGGAATTTATACTTTGATGGATCAGTTAATAAATTAGGAGCAGGAGCAGGAGTTTGGATACATAACATGGAACAAATTCATTCTGAAGGTCATGCCTTTAGATTAAATTTCAAATGTACAAACAACATGGCAAAGTATGAGGCTTTGATTTTAGATTGCAGATTATTAGAAATTTAGGAGGCAAAAGAGTTTCTATCATGGGAGACTCTGATTTAATTGTAAAACAGATTACATGAGAATATTCTGTATATAATCCAAGATTAACCCAATATAGAGAAACAATTTTAGATTTGATCAAAGAATTGCTTGAATGTGATTTTGTTGTAATTCCTAGAAAACAAAATGTGCAGGCACACAGTTTAGCAAATTTTTCTAGTACCTGTAATCTGCCTTTTTAGCCCAATCATCAATATACATTAGAAGTAAAACACAGGCCTACAATACCAGACAATCTAAAATATTGGCAAATATTTTCACAGGATGAATTGATTTATCTATAGAAATTATTATGCACTAAGCATGCATACATCCAGATTCCCCCGATCTCACAATATTTAACTTCTTGCAAAATACAGAATCATTCCACTATTAATATTTTGCGAAAATTAATTGCAAACACATGTGAAGCATAAATAAAAACAATCACTCATAACACAATTGTTTAACGGGAAATCCTGAAGCTGAAAACCCCAACTATCATATATTATGTATCATGGAGATCATGTAACAATCTCATAAAAATATTAGTACATCAAGCTCTCACTACAATCAATAGTCACACACTAACATAGAAGAAATCTGCAAATCCATGCACTGATCTTTGCCCTCCTGCTAGCCTACCTCCACTGCACAATCCCTACTGAAGAATAGCTCTGAATGAATTTAAATACCCTTGCCTTTATTGCGCAATCCTCATTGGCGAATCCAATTTGTGTGTGGTGCAATCAATGCATCACTATAGTCACAACAGATAGTCCATCTTTCCCTTTCACCTATCTCTCCAATGGGTCTCCACCGGAACTGACATGCACTGTAGTTAACTATTGTATTGCTCAGTTGATTAATGAGGTATTATTTGTGAATTAATTAACTAATTAATTCACTCCACTCTCACTAGTGTATCATTCAGTTAGACTAGATACAACTAGCTCAACCGAGTCTAATTGAGTTAAACTGAATAGAACTCCATGAACTACTCTTCCAAATCTATCATAACTTTGCCACTTCAGTTCTAACTGAGTCCTCCATGCATGAACCAACATTAAACCCTAGGAATTGCGTAATTCCTTCATACCAATGATTTTCCAAATCTGTTCACTGAAATTAAGTGCTCCAAGAGAATAAGTTGATGTTTATTGTCGGATTATTATTAAGAGCTAATAATAATCGACACTTCTATTTTTAGATCGACGATCTATAAATAGACTTCGCCCAATATTCTAAAAACATAATTTCATCTATTTTTCCAACTTGACCAACCATCCACGAATAGAATCCTGTAACTTCTGAAATATGATCACCATGTTTAAAAATAGACTTGCGCCAAAAATAGCCTGCGGGCCCACTTAGTGAAGTCGACTCTTTTCACTAAGCTCATCATCTTGTTGAATCTCAACATTATCATTTCATGAATGTTGAAGGAGAATTTCATAATTGTAACATAGACACAGATTGTACAATAGATAAAACCATAGATAGTGAGATAAATGTATATAATTTAGATTTTACTAAACCCACTAAATTTACATGAGTAGAAATAGATAATTTAGAAAAATTAGAAATAGAAGAATTAGCTGATGATGATTCTGACATCAGATATTGAAGAATGCAATATAGGAACTGAACTAAAACCTAAGATGATAAAACTTTCAAAAGCCTTACCTCAAGAAGAAAAATTGAAATACATAGCTCTGTTTAAGGAGTGTCAGGATGTATTTGCATGGAGTTACGAAGACTTAAAATCTTATGACACTAGCATAATACAGCACAAAATACCCATTAAAGAATATAAAAAACCTTTCAAACAAAATCTCAGAAGAATCAATTCAGTTTTATTACCTTTTATTGAAAAAGAGGTTAAGAGAATGTATGAAGCTAAGATAATTGCAAAATTAGATATTCTGATTGGGTTTCAAACTTAGTTCCCACTAGGAAAAATATAGGGGAAATCAGACTTTGTGTTGATTTCCAGAATTTAAACAAGGTATCCTTAAAAGATAATTAGCCTCTACCCAAAATGGATCACATTTTACAGAGGGTGGTTGGCTTATCTAGGATTTCATTGCTTGATGGATTCTCTAGACATAACCAAATTTTGGTTCAAAAAGAAGACCAACCAAAGACTGCATTTACTATTTCATGGGGTACTTTCATGTATGTGAAAATGTCTTTTGGATTAATGAATGCATGAGCTACTTTCCAAAGAGCTATGGACATAGCTTTTGCTAAATAAATTCATGATTTTCTTGTGATTTATCTAGATTATATTACTGTATTTTCAAAGACTGGCAATGAACATCTAGATCATCTCAGACAAGTGTTTATCAAATGCAGGAAATTTGGTATTTATTTAAATCCCAAAAATACTTTTTTTGGATTTGAAGTAGGCAAAATATTAGGGCATATTATATCAAAATAAGGAATTAGGATAGACCCAACTAGAATAGAGGCCATTATGATTTCAGGCTTTCTTAGGTAAAATAAATTTTCTCAGAAGATTCATTTCAAACTTAGAAGAATTAATTAGAGAACTAAATACCATGTTGAAAAAAGACTCGGCACTTAAATGGAAAGCGGAGGAAAAAAAATCCTTTGAATCAATCAAACAAGCCCTTACAAAAACACCAGTCCTAATAAGTCCTGATTTCAAAAAATATTTCATTATTTTTTTCCTTTTCTTCAAAACATACTATTGTTGCAGTCTTACTGCAGAAAAATGATCAAGGCTATGAGCAGCCCGTTGCTTTTTCAGCAAATCACTTAGAGATTTGACTATGAAATATAATATAATGGAAAAACATGCACTAGCTTTAGTGAAGGCCATCAAGGACTTTAGAGTGTACATCTTATATTCACATATCATAGCTTATGTTCCAAATTCAGTAGTGAAGGACATTCTGCCTCAGAATGGACCTGATGGTAAAAGAGGCAAATGGATTGCCACCATTTTGGAATATGACATAGAAATTAAGCCCACCAAACTCATTAAAGGTCAAGGTTTAGCCAAACTCATGGTTGAATCAAACTGTCAGGCCTTAGATATTAATTTTATTTCCCAATTAGATGGTCAGTAAGAGATGGTGACTCTAGAGATCAGTGAAGCCTTTTCAGACTCACCATGGTATGCAGATATCATATTTGTATTACTAAATTTACAGGCTCCTCCTAGATTGTCAAGAACCAAGCTAGATTTTTAAAGTTAATGGTAATGAAATTTTGTATCATAGATAATGCACTGTTTTGGAAAGATCATGGTGGAATTTTATTGAATTGTTTTCTTAAAGAAGAAGGTGATAAAGTTTTGGAAGAGTTTCATGAAGGTGGCTGTGGAGGACACCTTTACTGGAAGTCAACTGTATATAAAATCTTGAGGGTTGGTTTTTACTTGTCTACACTTTTTGCAGATGTGAAAAAGTATGTGACCTCCTATCACAAATGCCAAATATTTGAAGGGAAGAAAAAACTACTACATTTACCCCTTAAAACCATCTCCACATAATTTCCTTTTCAACAATGGGGTCTTGACTTCATTGGTGAAATTCACCCTCCATCCTCAGCCCGACACAAGTGGATTTTGACAACCACAGATTATTTCACCAAGTGGATAGAAACCATTCCTTCTAGGCAAGCCACTAATACTGTCATAATCTCATTTTTAGAAAAAAATATACTGCCTAGATTTGGATGCCCCCAAAATCTCATTACTGATAATGCATATTCTTTCAAGTCTAAGAAGATGATTGACTTCTGTAACAAATATCACATTACCCTTGGCCACTCCACTTCTTATTACCCTCAAGGTAATGGTCTTGTTGAATCCTACAATAAAAGCCTTGTGAATATTATAAAGAAACTACTATAAGACAATAAGAAAACCTGGAACAAAAGATTAGTCAATGCCTTACTGGCAGATATACTTACCACAAAGAAATGTATTGGTACATCCTGTTATCAGCTTGTTTATGGGATGGATATTGTTTTTCCATCCTCTCTAGGAGTACCAGTGATGAAAATAATCCAAGAACTCTAGGTTGAAACCAATGATATCCAAAGAAGGATAAATCAGACCATACACTTGCAGAAAACCAGGGAATATGTCTATCTCAAGTCTCAAGTTGTTCAAGAGAAGATTAAGAATATATTTGACAGGAATACCAAGGAAGATGATTTTTACATAAGTGACAAAGTTCTTAAGTGGGATTCCAGGAGAGAAGAGAAAGGTAAACATGGGAAATTTGATTTCTTATGGAAAGGCCCTTATGTCATTTATGGTTACAGAGGTAAGAATGAATTATTTTTGAAGGATTTGGATGGATCAGATCTGCCAGGTGGACCTATCAATGGTAGAATGTTGAAGCATTATTATTCCCAAGAATAACAGTAGTTCACTTTTTTTACTTTACTCATTGTACATAACATTGTAGATTTTAGATTGCATTGGATGTTTTTCTAGAAAATTTGAAGCCCAGAGAGAAGGCCCTAAGATTTGAAAGATAAAATATCATAAGTATGAATAATGCAAAGCTCAAAAAATAGTTTCAAGGCCAGCATAGTCAAATTCAAAGGCTACTAGTCTCAAAGTTCTTGATATTTCACCAGGAAATGCCATCCCCATGTGGAGCCAATGCTAAGGTCCTATAATAATAGGATTCATAATTTTGAATTGATTTTGATTAGTCTTGTAACATGTACATACTTTTCTTTCTGCAAATTTCTTTCCCATATTAGAAAATTTAAAAAAATGTAAAGAGGGTAAAAAGTCCTAAAAGAAAAATCAAAGGACTTGAAAGAAAAAATATCAAAAAGAATATAAAGATGGACCCCAAAACAAAAAGAGATAAAAATAAAACATGAAAGTGATGCAAATCCAAATTCCACTACTATTTACTTTTACTGCAAAATAAAGATTGTGTGTAGCTTGTCAAAAATGCCACAATCCATGAAGTTCAAACTGCTTAATCTTGACCTTTCATGCTTTAAATTTCATGTTTTTATTTAGAGAATAAAGATCTCGCCAAGTAGTGTAATCTTGGAAGATCAGTATTTTGGTAGAAAATAATAAGGAGCTCAACAATTTAATTTGAGCCCTTGGAAGAAATAAGGATAGAATTAGTTAGTTTTTGTTTAAAAGAAAAATGAATAAGGTCTGCAAGCTCAAATGCACCCATGTAAATGAAGAAAAAATGTTAGGGTAGTAGATGGGTAGGTAGAAATAGTTTTTTACAATCCTGGATAAGTAGAAAATTGGTCATTTCATTTACTAACTTCCTTCCAAAATCATTCCCTTGGAAAAATACCTCATCCCCTCCATTTTTACTCTTTCCCCTTATTTCACTCTTTTCCCCCTTGAAAAAAGCCCCTTTTCCTAAGTTAAAAACACATTTTATTTAAGAAAAGTGAAACCCCTTTATTAATTCCCCTTTCATTAAAAAATACACTAAAAACCCATAAAATACATTAATACTAAGTTTGAAAACACATATTGGGTCCCACTATAAAAGCTTACCCCGATGTTACTTTTTTACTTAGTGTATTTTTATATTTCCCTGTGTTATAAAAATCTTGCACTTATTCACATTTGTGCATTATTAACATTTAACATAATGCATTAGCTCCCTTTATAAACCTTTACCCTGTATTTTAATTAATTCCTTTTTGTATATTATTCCCCACCCATATTTTTTATATAACCAATGGTGTAAATTCCCCACATGTTATATATCACAAACCCTGACTATTTGTATTAAACCATAGTTTTAATACATATAAACCTACCGCATATCATAAGCCCTGGGCCCCGGGCCCCACTCCTATCTGATCCCGCGACTCCATCACATTATCCCATCCATTAGATCATCACCTGCTAGATCTAACAACTATCAAATCCTATCGCACATTCCTTTGCCCTATTGTTAAAATACTCCCAACCATGCAAAATGGGTGGTTTGAGGGGCTCTCCTCTCTGCTACGTGGCATGTTTCTATTCGATTGCATCAATCAGAGTAATTTCGCCAATCACTTTTGGCTCATGCGAAAACCACTGAGTGGTTTTCCCCCAATGCCCAAACCACCCGCCCGTTTGAAATGACCATGCATTAATGCAAAACATTGTTGGTTTAAAATGCATATATGCTGCCCTTTGTTAGCCTTTTTCACCTTTCTATTACATTTTGCGCTGAAGAAGCACTACCGACCAATTTTTACGCAACCATATCACATTGACGACCTCATTTTAAACCCAATTCACTATAATTCAAGGCCTTTAATGATGCAGAACATTTCATAACCGAATTGAAGCTTAGAACCTCAAAAAGCTTTCTACAACCCTAGAAACCTTTTGTTCAGACAAAAATCTTCATTTTTCCAGGTATTCTTTAAAAGAAAAGACCTATTCCTTGATCTAAATAAATAATACAGCTAATTGAATTATTTAGGAGCCTTTTGCAAACCTAAATATAACCATGTTTCTTCCTAAATCCTTTTTCTGCAATCCATGGAATTATTTTCACAGATTCACAAACTCTTGAGATTTATTTTTGGACATAGAGATCACAGATTGAATAATTAAAGAAGTTTAAGCCTTTGTATTCTTAAAGAAAGCCTTCTTGGCTTCCAGTCCCTCTCTACAGACCCTAGGCATCCTTTTGCAAAATTATGAGGTCCTAAAAAACTATTTTTAAGCACAAAGATTGAAAATTTAATCAAGTAAACCTTTGCAGACCATAGGATAAACCCCTATTTCATCCTAAATTAGTCTGCAAACTGTTATAATATTTCTAAGGTGCTCCTATAGGCCTAAATCAGTTTTTCTAAAGACAAAAGAGTAATGAAATTGATAAATCAAGCAAAGCAATGGCTTCCAAAAATATTGTCGTTGTTAATCCTCTACAACCCCCTGTTGTAGATGTAGAGCACATTCCATTGGCTGACAGAGACTTAAAGATTACTGACATAGTCAGAATTTAACCTTCTTGATCTCCATTGCTGGAGCCAAGAAAAATCCATAGATCAAGCTGATGAAGTTTTTATTTGGGAATCAAATTTTCCAAAATATGTTGTCCCACAAACCTTCCAGTGCCCATAAGTGATTAGACTCTATCAATCCTGCTATTTCCCTGATCAAAGAGCCATAGTGAACTTTGAAAAAAGAATTTATATTTACTATTACAGTTGATTCAATCAATCAAGTGCTCCAGATCCAATCCAGACTAGATAAAGTTCCTTTATTCATTGAGGCTCTCACACAACTATACCTGAATCTTGACTTCCCCAAGAGGTTCTAGATATTTCAAAATTTCATGCCTTCTTCTGTAGAAATTCCCAGGATAAATCCTCCATACCCTTCTGCAACATTTTATAAAAGGACATGATATATCATCTCCATGTTGTCTTTCATTCTTGGTTATTTTACAGATGAACATGTTGATGTTGCAGTGCTAGGTTTTTTGTCTACTTTCACACCTGGTCAACCTCCTGCTACCATTTCTAATTTTTCCCAATACCTTGCTGACAATATTCATGAATAGTTGGTCAAAATGCCTTCTAAATGTGTTTTCAAGTATTTTTCATTCCTATTCCACGTGTTTTTATACTTTTAGTCTGAGAAATTTTCTATAAACCTTCAAAAGCTTGATGTGTAAGGAAACCCACAATCGGTCATCTTTTGGACTTCCTTGATTAGGAAAGACTCCAATGAGTTCACTTATACATATTTTACTAATTCTTTCATTCATCCTATGGTCAATTTGTTGAACATCAGCAGGTAGCCCTAAATTAGTGAATAAATTAGGAAGGTCCTACAATTGTCAGAGCATAATAGGACAGGTGATTGGTACTTGTACCAAAATCATACTGAGATTAGATTATATGGATCAATTCTTGCTTCATATAAACTTCCCAAATACCTCCCTATGAGGTTATTTTCCCTTGAGTACATAAGGCAGATTCTTAATTCAGATGCAATTAATTTCTTGGCAGCAAAGAAAAAGACACAGTTCAAATTGAAAAATCAGGTTGGCCATTTTTCTGTAATAATAGAGATGTAGGTCTAGAGGCTGAAAAAAATTTGCAGGAATTTAAGTCCAGTCACAGTTTCCTATGATATTATGACCCCCTAGGAGTTTTAATTAGAATTAGAGTTAAATGCAAACTCACTCCTTGTGTGCATGAAAAGAAACCAGAGATTGAGAAATTCTCCAACCATTCTGAATGGTTGGAGAACACCTTGGTAGAGGCAGAGAAACAACATGATACTAGAAAAACCTTGCAGACTCCAGCCTAAGAAGACAAGAATACAAAGATAAATAGAGAGGAAGGATCATATACTGCAGAGACTACAACAGAAACTAAATTTAAATTGAGGTACAGTAAAAAGCCAAAGTTAAATCCTGCTAATAAAGAAGTGGAAACAATAGAGGTGATTGATACAAAAACAACAAAAAAGGACAATTCACCTCCTACAGTGATTGAAGAATAACAACAGCCTTCAACTTCAAACACTCAGCTTATACAGAAGCAACACAATATTGAAGTTTCCTCATCCAAAAAAGTAGTAGAAAAGGAGATGGATATCAAAGAAAGATATAAAGAAATCAAGAAATTAAAACTGAAATATGTTCCCAATATCTGAAAAAAAATCTTGGCATCCAGAATAGGCTACTTTCTACCTTTGACTATAAGAATAAAAATATGCAGATGACATTTCTTCAACCTACAGTTCAAACTCCCAAGTCATCTTCTGATTATAAAAAGATAGATTTTGAAGTCTTGGCCCAAGATATTTATCCTCTAGACCAAATTCAGTTTCATAAGAAGGCAGGGGAGATGATCTATTCTACAATGACCACCAAGGCCATGAGTGTACAGAAGCTACAAAAAACTCTTGCAAATACCAGAGATCAGCTCAAATTGGAAAAAACATCTTCACAGGCAAAAGACACTAGAATTAAATCTTTGGAATAATTAGTAATTGAACTAGGATTTGATCCTAGTAATGTAAAAGTTGTATATGAACTGATCAAAAAGAAAAATGCAGAAATTGTTGCATTAAAGAAGCAACTAAAGCTACCCCCTACAGAACATCCTCAAGAAAAGGAAGTATTACAGGATACAAATCAGAAATATGAGATGATGAATCTCATTCTACAGCTGATTGCTTAGATAAAGGAAATGGAGATTGAAATGGACAAGTTGGTCCAGGAGAAAGAAGCCATCAAAGAACCAGTCCCATTCACTGTCATTCCCATAGTCACTACTACTGTACCTTCCACACTAGCGGAATTACTGGCTCCTACAGTCCCCATGGCTATAGAATTACCTATCACTTCATCAACAACTTCAACAACAAAGTCTTCAACAACGAAAGTCCAGCATATAGATGAAGAAAGAAAGTTGGTAAAAGTTATGCAAGTTATTTCTATTCAGACCAATGAGATTAACAGACTTAAGGAACAACTTAAAAGTCTTGAAGATGAAAAGAAACTTGCCAAGATAATTCATAAGAATGAAAAAAAAAGACCTAACTGATTGAATGAGCAATTGAAAAAGCTAGAAGTAGAACTAACACTAAAAGAACCAATGGCACATGTCAAGCAGGAGCTATGGGCCAATATCATTGAATTTGACAATGATATTTGGCCATCCATATAGGTTATTTATGAACATAAAGACTTAGTCAAATCAGTAAGAGAAGCTATTCAAAGTATCAAAGAAGAGATCGGTAAGAAACCTGAAGAAGCTCTTGAAATCATTGAGTTTCTTAATTCCAAAAACAGAAAAGAACTTGAAGAAATTGGATTTAATGACAGAACATAAACTATTCTAGAAGCGAGGAAGGTAATTTTTAAGAATAATTTGATGATACAGCTAGAGGATAAATTCCAGAATATGGAGGTTTCCATCACAAGTTTCATGATCAAGTTTGATGTCCTAAGGCAAAAATGCCTTCCCAATCCTCTAGTTATTAATGATAGATTAATGAAGCAAGATGATTATGATAAAAAGATAAGAGAGATTTCCAAGGAGCAAGTGAGTAATTTAGCCTTGCAGGGAATCCTATCAGGGAAGGTACTTTACAAAATATTTGAATTTTTTTTTTACTTGCAGCATGAGGTGAAACACATATTTGTTAACAAGCCTACATTCTCAAAGTATATTGAAGCAGATGAAACATTCAGAAGAATGATGAAGATCAAACTGCCATATGTAGAATTTTGGGAAAAGATGACTGGTTTAGTGTGAAAACAATTTGCAGTAAAACAAAGCAGTGAAGGTTAAAAAAACATTTACAGTGTGCAGTGAAAAAGAGATAGTGAAAGAGTATCAGTAACAGTTTAAAGTGTATCAGTTGAAATTTTAGAGTGAAATTCAAAGCAGAGACAAAGTTTCCAGCATGAAATACACTCAACCACAGCCTATGTTGAGAAATAGCAAAGAGAGAAATCAGCAATCTATTGAAGACAACAAACAGTTATTTCAATAAAACCAGGGACAATTAGTATTAGTTAGAAAGCTATCACTATATTATTGCATGAAGATATTTCTTTTTCCATAAATAAATCCTAAGTTTGTTTTATGATATTTTTTATGAGTTTTTGTATAAATACTTCTCATTTGGAAGTATTGAGGGTGGATGAATTGCTAAACATTTCTATAGTTGTACTATTCTGAACCTAAGGGTGATTGTACCAATTTTAAGTCAGCAAACTGGATTAAAGCTATAAAGCATCATATTACAGGATTCATGTGTTGGGCCACTACAGTGAAGTATTTTCACTTGTTTCTTTGTCAATTTCTTATGTTTTTCATCAATACTTGTATTTTGTTCTAAATCTAAATGATAAATCAGGAATGTTATTTCAGAATATGTTAAAAGTGCTCTGTCTTGAACTAATTATCATTTACATGTTTTCCACTGATATCTAGACTAAGGAACCCTTAATTTCTCCCTAGTTTCGATTGACCTCTGACTTTTCACTCGTTATCCGGATTTCAGAACCCTTAATTGCTCTCTTATCCAGATTGAAATCACTTTCACCATCAACCTTGAAGATCTGAAGTAACTCAGTTATCTTTCCTTGTAAACATTTCCCTTTAGAACTTGATCATGATCTGACTACTTGACACATTGACTCCTTTAGACCAATGGAGTATAGACCTACATCTATCCATATGAGTAAGTGATTTCACCACCAAATCAAATCAAAATCCAAAACCAATTTACTCTAGATAAGTAGCCTAAAATCAATTTAAATCAACAAAGATAAATCATATAGAGAGAGCCCTCTATGAGCATTAGGAAGGCTAGATCCTAAGGCTTAAAAGCAGGTTTATGGTTACCTCTAATATTCTTTACACAAAAATAAAAAGTCTCACAACTTCTTGAGAATTATTGGAGTGATAACATACTGGCAACCATACTGGGGAATTAACCCATCCTTAGTGTCTAAAAATAATTTTACTTATATTTTCACCTTAAGATTGTTTTAAATAGTTGTGAGTATATTTTCATAAAAGAGTGTAATTCTAGCTTCCAGAAGAGTCTACTATACCAGGTCCAATCTAGATCCAAAACCTGCTGTCATAGTAGATAATCCTGACATAATTCTAAAGAAAATCAAAAAATTAGAATGTTTAGGTAATAAAAATTCATTGATCAAAGCGCATTCTCTTCCAAATAAATTATCAAATTTACAAGACATTGAATTTGATCTAGCTTTTAAACAAACTTTGTTTAGAAATAATTCAGAAAGTGGCATACATAATAGTGTAATAGATCTCGATTTCATTTCATTCATTGAAAGTAAGAACGAAACATCTTCACTAGATTCAGATGAAAAAGTGTTAGAAGTTTATGATAAACTTGATGTTATAACTGCAACTTTGATAAGGAAATTAATGAAGCTTATTTACAACATGCAGTTGAATTGACTGCTTTATCAGCCTATAACCCTAAGCCTTCTACCGGTCATTTAGAATCTGTAGGTTCATCATTATTTACTACTACTTCATCTATTGTTTCCACCACACTTCATTCCATAGATTCATTTTTTCCCAAGCAACCTTTTTAACCTAGAGTTTTATTTCCATCCCCAAATAGTTCAAGTTCATCCCCTAGCATTTCTGTTGCATTTTCCAATACTTCATTCTCATTTCCAAGCTCTTCTTCTAGCATCCCAACTACATCTTCTAACATCCCAATCTCATCTGCAAGTTCTTTAACTACATCAACAAGTACTTCAAGTTCTTCACCAAATACTTGAAACTTACCTGCTAGCCAAGCTAGAATCCAAGCCATGGCTGCCAGATATGTCCCATTGTTCCTAAAAGCCCCTCTAAATGGCATGCCCCAAGATTATCAATGAAAAATCCCTCAATTTGATGGAACCACTCACTACATTGCACAACAACATGTTAATAAAATGACAGACTACTTTGAATTGCATGAATTAGATGATGTTGATGTTCAAATGAGACTTTTTGCTCAAAATTTAGCTGATGATGTTAAAAAGTGGTTTAAAGGTTTACCTGCTGGTAGTATAGCTGATTTAGTTGTTTTCCATAGATTGTTTCTTAATATATGGGAGAAGAAGAAGAATCCATTACAATTTTTGTCTGAATTTGAAAATATAAAAAGAGCATTAAAAGAAATAGTTCAAGACTATTGTACAAGATATAACAATATTTACAATGCAATCCCTGCTAATATTAAACCTCCTTCAGACTCTTCCCTTATCAAATTCCCTGATGGATTTGAGGCAGAATGGCATACCATCTAAGAGAGAGGAATCTTGAAACCTTAGAGTAGATGCAAAGTAATGATGTAAGTGTAGAGGAAAACTTGTTAGCCAAGAAAGCTAGATTAAGAAATGAAAGAAGAGTGACAATAAAAGAGGAAACATCAACCTCAAATTTGAAAATAGATAACTTAGAAAAAACATTATAAGGAATGATGGATAGGTTAGATAACATGGAAAGGAAGCTAGAGTGGGAGAACCAACAATAAGGACCACAAATTAGAAATCCAATTTTAGGAAAAACACCAACACTGTAATTCTAGAGAATCAACACCTCATCAAAGAATAAGACCACATTTCCAAGAGAAATATGCTAAAATTTCTCACCAAAATGAAGATGATGAAGACACTCAAATCAATATAATGGGCATTAATGATGAGAGCACCATTTTTCTTACACAAGAAGAACAAGAGTTATATGAATTACAATAGTTACAATTAGAATCTGGTGAATCTTTTGATTACAAGAAAGGTTTTGAGTTTGCAATTAATGAAGTTCATAAGTAATATAACCTTAGGAGCAAGAAAAATGTAGAGCCCTCTACTAATAAATCTACACAAACTCAAACAAATAAGACAACAAAGGTTCCTACAACTAAATTTCTGCAAATCCTCCCTAGGGAAACCCAGCAAAACTCTAGTTCAACTCAGAATAATTCAAGTCCTAATTAGAAAATTTCAAGTCCCAAAATTTCACCTAGTCCTAAAATTTTTGACATAACAGATACTGTTGTTCAAACATTAGCAGATCCTCAAAAATATACTGTTGCCAAGACAAAAACTTCTGCTAAAACAACAATTTCAGATCCAAAAACATCTATTGCTGATCCAAAATTAGCTTATCCTAAAATAGCCACTGCCAAAACAGTTGCTGAAACATCAAAACCTGCCAAAACTTCCATTGCATCTCAAATTTTCCCTAAAAAGAAAATTAAAAGCAGTAAAATAGTGGAAACACAAACAGAAGATAAACATACCCAAACTACAATTACAAAAGAAGAAGTAATTTAGTTAGGAAAATCATAAGCACCATTCAACATCCAAGCTAAAATTGCCAAACTAAAGATACCAATTCCTTTGACAGAGTTGGTAAAACATGACCTATACAAATCACACATCATTGAAACTTTAAATATGAATGATGGAGAAGATTCAGTTAATTTAAGTGATGATCAACTAGAACTAATCTTCGGTCTTGAAGTAAATGGAAAACATCAAGAAGGAGGAGTTCCTCCTTTCTACATTAGATTGAATATTCATGATCATATTTTACATAATGCAATGCTAGATTTATGTTCCTCGCATAATTTAATGCCAAAAGAAATAAGGAAACCTTGAATTTAGACATCACAAGATCTTATAGTGATCTCTTCTAATTTGATTCCAGTAAAGTGAAATTTTTAGGTTTAATCAAATATTTTTGTGTCACTTTAGTTCAATACCCTAGAAAAAGCATAGTCATGGATATTTTAGTAGCTGACATTCCTCCCAAGTATGGAATGATGTTATCTCACTCATGGGGATCTAAAATCTAGGTATCTCTACAACTAGACATGTCTTATGCAACAATATCAGTTTTTGGTCAACCCAAGAAACTTTAAAGATAGACATTAATGAAGTACATGGTTATTAGTGTAGAAAGACCTCGAAACTATCCCATTTACTCTACACCTACTGATATGGACTCCTTCATTTTATGTAATTCTGATTCTGGTATAGAGAAAAACACTTAATTAAAACAAAAAGAGAAATACCCAGAGAGTGAATTTTTTTTTCTTAAATCAATGTGGCATTTAGACTTTGATGGATTAGTTAATAAATTAGAAGCAAGAGCAGGAGTTTGGATACATACATGGAATAGAACCATTCTGAAGGTCACGCCTTTAGATTAAATTTCAAATGTACAAACAACATGGCAGAGTATGAAGCTCTGATTTTAGGATTGTAGATTATTAGAAATTTAGGAGGCAAAAGAGTTTCTATCATGGGAGACTATGATTTAATAATAAAACAGATTATAGGAGAATATTCAGTATATAATCCAAGATTAAGCCAATATAGAGAAACAGTTTTAGATTTAATCAAAGAATTTCTTGAATGTCATTTTGTTGTAATTCCTAGAAAACAAAATGTGCAGTCACATAGTTTAGCAACTTTTGCTAGTACATGTAATCTGCCTTTTCAGCCTAATCATCAATATATAGCAGAAGTTAAACACATTCCTACAATACTAGACAATCTAATATATGTGCAGATATTTTCATAAGATGAATAGATTTATCATTTCATGAATGCTGAAGGAGAATTTCAGAATTGTGACATAAACACAGATTGTACAGTAGATCAAACCATAGATAGTGAGATAAATGTATATAATTTCTATTTTACTAAACCCACTAAATTTACACAAGTAGAAATAGATAATTTAGAAAAAGTAGAAATAAAATAATTAGTTGATGATGATTCTGACATTTTAAACCTTAAGAATAACTTTTTACCAAAGGGATTAGCCTCTTTAGAAGATCATTTTGATTCAAATGATGTTTCAAGAAAACCAAAGATGGAACCATTAAGATCAGATATTGAAGAATGCAATATAGGAACTAAACTAAAACCTAAGATGATAAAATTTCAAAAGCCTTACCTCAAGAAGAAAAATTGAAATGCATAGCTCTGTTTAAGGAATTTCAAGATGTATTTGCATTAAGTTACGAAGATTTAAAATCTTATGACACTAGCACAATACAACACAAAATACCCATTAAAGAAGATCAAAAACCTTTCAAACAAAAGCTCATAAGAATCAATCCAGTTTTATTACCTTTGATTGAAAAAGAGGTTAAGAGAATGTATGAAGCTTAGGTAATTGCACCAATCATATATTCTGATTGGGTTCCAAACTTAGTTCCCACTAGGAAAAAGATAGGGGAAATCAGACTTTGTGTTGATTTCCGTAATTTAAACAAGGTATCCTTAAAAGATAATTACCCTATACCCAAAATGGATCACATTTTATATTGTTGGGTGTGGAGCCTGATTATCTTGTTTATTTTGTATCACAGCGTTGGACCCCTGTACCTTAATGGGGCGGCAACACTGCCCAAAATTAAATGCTGCTTGGGGGGTTCAGGGGGGGCGGCTGCGACTTTATGGAGCCCCCCTTGGCAAGGGGTTTTGGGGGCAACACCCCCAAAGCTAAAAACAGATGTAAAATTTCCTTGTAAAAGTATAGTAATTTCTAGTCAATCTAGGTCGTTCATTAGGCATATGATCTAATGGTAGAAGTTATGTTTAGTTTAGGGTTTTTTGCCCTAGAAGGAAACCCATCGCTTTGTACGAGGGTATTGCATTGTGGCTGTGCTATGTAGGTGTATTCTCAGAGAGAGAAACAGATAGGGAGACTATGAGAGAGAACAGAGGATATTATGGCAGATCTGTTGTAGGTTTTGTCTCTTCATTTTGCTGGATAATAGAAAGGAAGGACAGGCTGTTCGAGGTGGACGTAGCCCAAATTGGGTGAACCACATATATCTGTGTCTCTCTAGTTTTATGTGTTTTGTGTGCTTGTGTCTTTTTCATATTTGATGTGTTTCATTGCTCTGTAATATTTGTAATTTTCTAACAACTGGTATCAAAGCAGAAGGTCTATTTGACTGATAAACTCACAAGAAAGAACGGTTACTGGTTCAAGTGGGAGAAATGGTGGAAGATGGTATGTTTAGGGTCGATAAATTTAACGGCCAAAACTTCCCACTGTGGAAGATCCAGATGGAAGATTATTTGTATCAGAAAGATCTGTACCTACCATTGAGCGGAAAAACAAAGAAGCCGATGGCTATGAAAGATGTCGAATGGGAGATTCTTGATAGAAAGGCACCTGGAATAGTACGGTTGTGCCTCGCGGCATTGGTAGCCTTCAATATTTCGAAGGAAACAACAGCAGAGGGTTTGATTAAGGTGTTGGCGAAATTATATGAAAAACCCTCGGCCTCAAGCAAGGTATTTATTATGAAACGTTTATTTAATATGAAGATGTCGGAAGGTGGATCTTTTGCAAACCATTTAAATGATTTTAATACAGTTACCGATCAGTTAAGTTCTGTAGGGGTAAACTTTGATAATGAAGTTAGGGCTCTTTTATTTCTGTGCTCATTGCAAGAAAGCTAGAATGGTTTCGTTATGGCCATTAGTAACTCTGTCTCTAGATCTAGTACTTTAAAGTTTGATGATGTTGTTGGTGCTATCCTTAGAAAGGAAATGCAACAGAAAAGCTCCGGTGAGACATCAGGCAATGCTTTGAGTGCAGAGTCTAGGGGAAGAAGAATGGAAAGGGGAAATAGCTCAGGATATCGCAGTAAATCAAGGAAAGGCAGATCCAAGTCTAGATCCGGGATAGTGTGCTAGAAATGTGGAAAGAAAGGACACCTTAAGAAAGACTGTAGATCTCGAAAGGGAAAAGAAGGAGACGCACAACAAGAAAAAAATCATGAAGAAAATGTGACAGGTGATGTGATACAAGATGCTTTGATTATTTCTTTCGAAAATGTTATTGATTCCTGGGTAGTAGATTCAAGGGCCTCTTTCCATGCCACACCTAATAAGAAATATTTTCATGACTATGTTCAAGGAGATTTTGGACAAGTTCGTTTGGGTGATGATAAACCCTGTAAAATTGTTGGAATGGGTAAAGTTCTTGTAAAACAACAGAATGGAAACCAATGGCTACTAAAGGAGGTAAGGCATGTTCCAGATCTGAAGAAAAATCTAATTTCAACAGGGCAGTTAGGCAGTGAAGGTTGTGTGACAACTTTCACAAATAAAACTTGGAAGGTCACCAAAGGAGCGCTGGTAATAGAAAAAGGTGAAAAGGTTGGTACATTGTATTTATGCAATGGTATTTCTAACTCTGTTAATGCTTTAACTTCCAAAGGAGCAGATGCAGCATTATGGCATCATAGGCTCGGACACATGAGTGAGAAGGGGATGAAGATTATTCACTCAAGAAATTTGTTGTCGGGTTTGAAGAATGTTGATTTGGATTTCTATGAGAATTGCATTTATGGAAAACAGAAGAGAGTCAGATTTCTCAGAGTTGGGAAAGAAAAGAAGAGCGAAAAATTGGAGCTTGTGCATACAGATGTATGGGGACCTGCTCAGGTATCATCTCTCGGTGGATCTCATTATTATGTTACTTTTATTGATGATGCAACTAGAAAAACATGGATTTATTGTATTCAGAATAAATCTGATGTATTTGATAATTTCAAGAAATGGAAAGCTTTGGTTGAGATTGAGACAGGAAAGAAGTTGAAGTGTCTCAGATCAGACAATGGAGGTGAATATTGCAGCAAAGAGTTTGATAGGTATTGTTTAGAGCATGGAATTCGCAGAGAGAAGACAGTTCCAAGAACACCACAAGAAAATGGTGTGTCAGAAAGGATGAACAGAACAATCATGGAGCGTGCAAGGTGCATGAGATTGCATGCAGGATTGCCTTTACAATTTTGGGCAGATGCTGTAGATACTGCTGTTTATCTAATGAACAGAGGGCCTTCAAGTTCCTTGGATGGTGGTATTCCAGAGGAAGCATGGACAGGTAAAAAGGTAAACTACTCTTTTTTAAAGCCTTTTGGTTGTGAGGCCTTTGTCCATATTAATAAAGAAAATAGAACAAAGCTTGAGGAAAAATAAAATAAATGTACCTTTATTGGATATGGTGTTAATGATTTTGGTTATCGCTTATATGATTATGAAAATCACAAAATCATTAGGAGCAGAGATGTAATATTCAATGAAAAGGTTTTGTATAAGAATCAGTTGCAGGAAAAGAAACAGGAAAAAGAAAACAAAGAATACACAGTTCTTGATGAGATCACAGAAAAGGTAAAGGTGCCTGAAAATAATAATAATCAAGAGCCACAACAACAACAACCACCACAACAGCAACAGGCACCTCAAACACCTGAAAGTGGTGTTAGAAGATCTACCAGGATAAGTAGACCCCCTGAACGATACTCTCTTTCATTATATTATTTATTGTTGACTGATTTTGGTGAACCTGAATGTTATGAAGAAGCAATGCAGGTTGAAAGTAGGAAGAAGTGGGAGCTAGCCATGGAAGAAGAGATGGACTCCTTAATGCATAACCAGACTTGGGACTTAGTTAGGTTGCCTGCAGGTAAAACTACATTGCAGAATAAATGGGTTTACAGGCTGAAGGAAGAAGATGGAGGAAAACAGAGGTACAAAGCTAGACTTGTGGTGAAAGGGTTTGCACAAAAGAAAGGTATTGATTTTGATGAAATATTTTCTCCTGTTGTTAAGATGAATTCAATCAGAACTATCTTAAGTCTTGTAGTAGCGGAAGATTTACATCTTGAACAGTTAGATGTAAAGACAACATTTCTCCATGGAGATTTGGAGGAAGAGATATACATGCAGCAACCAGAAGGATATGAGGTAAAAGGGAAAGAAAAATTGGTGTGCAGGTTAAAGAAGAGCTTGTATGGTTTAAAATAGGCTCCAAGGTAGTGGTATCTAAAATTTGACAAGTTCATGTCTGAACAAGGTTATACTAGATGTCACTTTGATCATTGTGTTTATCTAAAAAGGCAAAATGATGGCAGCTATATTATATTGTTATTATATGTAGATGACATGCTTGTTGCAGGGTCTAACATGCAGGAAATAAATGTGCTCAAAAGAAAATTGGCAAATTCATTTGCAATGAAGGATTTGGGAGCCGCAAAACAAATCCTTGGTATGAGGATAACTAGAGACACGAAAAATCGCAAATTAACACTGTCTCAGAATGAGTACATAGAAAAGGTGTTGAAAAGATTTAATATGTAGAATGCAAAACCAGTTAGTACACCCTTTGCTAGCAATTTCAAACTTAGTAAGGAGATGTGCCCAAAGACCCAAGAAGACATGGATTATATGTCTAAAGTTCCATATGCATCAGCAGTTGGAAGCTTAATGTATGCAATGGTCTGCACAAGGCCTGATATTGCACATGCAGTGGGATTTGTAAGTAGGTACATGAACAATCCAGGAAAAGAACATTGGATGGCAGTAAAATGGATTCTCACATATTTGAGAGGTACCACAAATCAAGCATTATGCTTTGGTGGTTCAAACATTGCTCTACAGGGATATGTTGATGCAGATATGGCAGGTGACAGAGATAACAGGAGGAGCACTACAGGATATGTATTTACCGTAGGTGGAACAACTGTCAGTTGGGTTTCAAAAATCCAAAGTGTTGTTGCACTTTCAACAACAGAAGCAGAGTATGTTGCTGCTACAGAGGCTAGTAAAGAAATGATTTGGTTACAAAGGTTTATGGATGAATTGGGTAAGAAGCATGATATGGACACACTATACAGTGATAGCCAAAGTGCTATTCATCTTGCAAAGAACTCAGCATTTCATTCCAGGACTAAACACATACATCTCAAGTACCATTTCATACGGTCAGTATTGGAAGATGGAGAGTTGAAGTTGGAAAAGATACACACTAGCCAGAATCCTGCAGATATGCTAACAAAATTTGTAACCAGGGAGAAACTGAGAATGTGCTCAGTTTCAATTGGTCTTCAAGGATGATAATGAAGATGAGAAACATCCAGGTCCAAAGAGGAGTCATTGTCCAGCAAATGAAGTAGCGGTGGAGTTGCTACAATCAGTCTCCAAGTGGGAGATTGTTGGTCATACCTGGTCGAGCTTATCTTGTTTATTTTGCATCACAATGCTGGACCCCCCGCATCTAATGCGTAAATTCCACCCACAATTAAATGTTTCCCGTTCCGGGGGGGGGGTGGTCACACTTGATGTGGAGCCCCCCCATGGGGGTTTCGGGGGAAGCGCCCCCAAAACTAAAAAAAGATGTAAAATTGCCTTGTAAAAGTATAGTAATTTCTAGTCAATCTGGGCCGTTCATTAGGCGAATGATTTGATGGTAGAAGTTATGTTTATTTTAGGGTTTTTTGCCCTAGAAGGCAACCCCTCGCTTTGTATGAGGGTATTGCATTGCGGCTGTGCAATGTAGGTGTATTCTTAGAGCGAGAAACAGATAGGGAGACTGTGAAAGAGAACAAAGGATATTACAGCAGATCTTCTGTAGGTTTTGTCTCTTCATTTTGCTGGATAATAGAAAGGAAGGACTGGCTAGTCAAGGTGGACGTAGCCCAAACCAGGTGAACCACATATATTTGTGTCTCTCTGGTTTTATGTGTTAAGTAAGCTTGTGTTTTTTGCATATTTGATGTGTTTCATTGCTCTGTAATATATATAATTTTCTAACATATAGAGGGTGGTTGGCTCACCCATGATTTCATTTCTTGATGGATTCTTTGGGTATAACTAGATTTTAGTTCAAAAAGAATACCAACCAAAGAGTGCCTTTACTACTCCATGAGGTACTTTTAGGTATGTGAAAATGCCTTTTGGATTAGTGAATGCAAGAGCTACTTTCTAGAGAGCTATGGACATATCTTTTGCTAAAGAAATTCATGATTTTATAGTGATTTATCTAGATGATATTACTATATTTTCAAAGGCTGACAATGAACATCTGGATCATCTCATACAAGTTTTTATCAAATGCAGGAAATTTGGTATTTCTTTAAATCCTAAAAAGACTCTTTTTGGACTTGAAGAAGGAAAAATATTAGGGCATATTATATCAAAAGAATGAATTAGGATGGATCTAGCTAGAATAGAGGCCATTCTAAACATTAGTCATCCTAGGAATATTAAAGAATTGCAGACTTTCTTAGGTAAAATCAATTTTCTCAGAAGATTCATTTCAAACTTAGCAGAATTAATTAGAGAACTAAATAACATGTTGAAAAAAGAGTCGGCACTTAAATGGATAGTGGATGCCAAACAATCCTTTGAATCATAATCAACCTATTGAATTAACTTTTCCATTTCTTCATTCTCAAAAGAACCACATATATTCTGACTCTTTATCTGATTAATAATTCCCCTAGGGTCATACATGACTTCCTTAGCTTCCTTGAAATTCATTCCTTTAACAATTTCCTCTATGATTGGAAGAGTAGAAAAATAAGAAACTACAAAAGGTTCAACTGTATATTTGATTTTTATACTAGGTCCCTTTTTGTGCTTGACAAAATGATCTTTCGCAATGAATAACCTTTGCCTCAAAAAATCTAGAGTAAACAATATTTGGACCAGAAAAGAAGGCAACATGATAGGTGCCTTTGTGAATCCATAAACCCTGATAACTGTAAAATCTTTGTACAAAAACCAGTATACAATAGGATCATTTGTCATTTTCATATTACTCCTCATTTCCTCATAAATCCTAGACAGAGTTAAATCATAAAACAATTGATACACTGCAGCCATAATTTCATTAACAAATTTGAAGAAGGAAAAATCAACTACTTCCAATAAGCAAATAATATCCCTAATGAAAATATCTGATTTTATCTCTTGCAGTGTAATTTGATTCTCATGCACCAACTTAAGTAATAGTGTTTGATATATAAAATTTTGTTCCCTTAAAAAAGAAACCATGTGCTATTACATCCTCAAATCCCTTTTAAACTAATACCTCTTATCCCATGGTATATCCACCCATAAAAATATGTGCAAATTCCCTTTAATAATCCATTTGACAAATGACTTTACTTCTTGAAATAACACATGGTTTAAAAGAAAACCATGGGAATGAGCCAATTACATCTTCCATATAAAATAAAACCAGTATAGACCCATCTAATTATGGTTCTATGAAGCCTCAAGAGGGATCAAATCCCTTGAGGTGCAAACCTATCCTCACTTTTTTACTCAAAAAATGGGTTTGAACCTCAATGGATATGATCCCTATCGACGCTTCTTAGAACCGGAATTATATGGGTCTATATTGGTTTCTATTTATTTTCACTATTACATGTTCATATTATTAAACTCATTAAATCTATGCAATCAGATTGGTTTTTTAATATATTAAATGCAATCATTCCCATTAAGGGTATTTTTACTTTGATTATTATGAACGTGTAAGTTTTAAGTTGAGCCATATGAAAATGATTAGTTAAATATATAAGTTGTCTTTGTCTAGCACTTTGTTGCATTTGTTTTGCTATATTATATATGTAAACATTTCTATCGTTTAAATATTGGAAATATCTGACTAATATTATTTTATTGATTGTAATTGTCTATTATGGTTCTCCTAGGGCATTCCTCGATGAGGAAGAGGTCATTGTAGTACAAGCGCTTGTTCAAGAACATGAAGCGAATATTGAGCTGGATCAAGCTAATGATCCTATAGAAGAAGATAATGATGTTGATAACTCATTGGATGAATATGGGATGAATAGATTGATCCAAGAGACATTTAATAATGTTGTGGGAATGGATGATGATGATGACCCGTATTTTGGTGGTTATGATATAATTGTACTTGAGAGGGGAACTCAACCTCTTTATGAAGGCCCAAAAATATCTCTTCTCTCTATTGTATTTCTTCTGGTCAACTTAAATTTGGTGAATGGTTTGTTAAACACATGTGTGACACAACTCTTGAGGTATGTAATATATTTTGTGACATTTAGTACATCATGATAAAGAAAAAAAAAAATTCCTTTGCTTTCAATGTTAGTATGTCGATCACCATTTGCAAAATTATTATAATGCAATATGTATATTTTTTACATTAACCAGCACTACTAATTTTTGATGTTGTATATTTTTAGGTGAATTTATGTTACCACCGTCAAATGTTTTACCTCGCACGTACTGAGATTTACATGCCATTATGAAAGATATTGAAATTGAGTATCAAGCTATTCATGCATGTCCTAATGACGATATTCTCTATTATAAAGAACATGCGTTGAAAGACAAATTCCCAAAATGTGATGATAGTATATATCAAACCGATAAAGTAACAAAAAAGGTGCCTCGCAAGGTTCTTCGTTATATTCCCATAATTCCAAGTGTGCGAAAATTGTTCAAGTGAAAAGCTTAACACAATTTATGGATTACCATGGAACAAAAAATAAGTCAAGATGTTTTTCTTCAAATGTCAGCAGATGGATTTGAATTTATGAATATAAAGGAAATATAGCCAAAGTTTAAAGAATAACCTCGTAATCTTAAGCGTTCATTAGCAACTGACAGAGTCAATCCATTTGGAGAGCTAATATCTATTTACTCGTTGTGGCCTGTTTTTGTTATCAACAATAACATTCCTCCTTGGATGTCAATAAAGAGGGAGCACATAATGTTGAAAATAATTTTTCTAGGTATTATTTTTTTTAGAATAAATATATTCGTTTACACAATAACATATCACGATGTTTCTTGCTTGTTTCATACTTATGTCTTATATTTTTTTGTTTACTCATATATGTTCAATCATGTCTTATAATTATGTCTTTTTTTTGTTACTCATATATTTGGGAATTATGTACTACGTGTTTAATCAATTAGGTTAGTACTAGGTCAAAGATATGAATGTATATATCGAGCCTTTTATCGATGTTTTATTGGACTTATGGAAGGGCATCACTATGTATGATATCTCCAGACCAACATATGCACAATGGGAATTTGAATTCCATGCAATGCTTGTATGGAAAATTCATGATGCCCTAGGGCTAACACATTTATGTGGTATATTATAACATTAGCATGCACTTTAATAGTGTTTACTTGTTTTATGAAGTTCATTTCATGCATTTTTTTTGTAAATATTCCATTCCTTATACATACTTCAATTAATAATTGAAATAAAAATTAATCCATCTCTTGCAGGTCTTCAAACAAAGTGTAAATTTTCTTGTATATTATGTGGTCCTAAATTGAAATATCGTCGTTCAAGAAGCCTAGGAAAGAAGTTTTTTGATGATTGTAGGCACTTCCTCTCTAAGAACCATAGGTACCGAAGAACCGAAAAACATCTTTTCAATGGGAAAGAAGAGACTAGATTAAGACCATGGAGAATGACACATGGTCGATGGAAGTTGCAATATAATGGAATCTCTCAAGGTATGGATTAAATCATATATTTGTCATTATACATGAAATTTTTGGATTATTTTATATTTTTATTGCATTTTCTTCATTGTACTATTTGACAATTATTGTTGTTATAATATCTTAAACTATGATTCACCCTATAGGTCGGAAAGGCATTAATAATAGGGCACTACCACGAGGAATGAAAAGCTATCCTAAGAAGTTCAGTAGTCTCCCCTACTATGAGAACCTAGAGATTGTTCATTTTTTTGATACAATGCACATAGGGAAGAATGTAACAGAGACCTTATGGCAAATCTTAGATGGAAGGAGAGATAAAGAAAAAAATTGTCAAGATTTGTAATGACATTAAGGAAGCCAATCATGCAATGCAAAGTGCGATTCATTCAAATAGTGATAGAGACGGCCAAAATATAAGCACCCTTCCATGGTTATTTATGGAGCAACAAAGCAAGGATGTTAAAGAGGTTATTGAAAAAATTAAATTTCCCACTGGATTTTCTTCACACATAAAGAATATCCTAACAAAGAAAGGTGAATTAGGTGGGGTAAAGACTGATGATTGGCATACATTCATTAAGGTAGTTATTTTGGTGTATATATTTGTATATTAATGGTGAAAAATCTTGTTAGTATTTTTTTTTTATACTTATTTCAAAATAATAATCATTGATTATTTTTTTTGTTATAGTATGTTCTACCTCTATCTCTCCCAGACAACTTTGACAACAATGTCAAAAAAGTTATGTATGATCTTGGAAAATACATGAGGTAAGTGGTGAGTTATATGAAAAGTGTAATTTTTTAATAATTTGTTGTACATTAAATTATATTTGACTGCATGTGTTTTACTTGCAATGTACTATATATCTTATTGTTGAAACTTGTGATTTTCTTGTTTCATTTGTAGATGGTTGTTATCTAAAGAAATCAATAAAGAAGATATAAAGTATTGGAGGAAACAAATTCCTCATCTAATGTGTGAAATGCAAAAGTATCTACCTCTGACATTTTTCAATGCACAAGAACACTACCTCATACACCAAGTTGAGCAGATTAAGTGTGGACATGTACACACAAGGTCAATGTGGATGGTTGAGAGGCACTTGAAATATTTGAAGGATTTGGTAGAACAAAGAGCACGTCCTAAGGCTGTTGTGGTAGAGGGATATATGGTATATCAAACCATGGTTTATATTAGTCAATATAGTTTGACAATAGGAAAAAGTATCAAAGTATTGGATCGCATTTGGGATGTCAACTCCATGGAGAAATTTGAAGGGGAGCACCTATCGGGGAAAGGTACAATGAGGAAAGTGAGATGTAAGTATATAGTGGAGATTTATAGTACATTTTACTTTTTTTTATGTATATTTTACTTATTTAGTTTTTAATCTTCATGCACAATCCAATATTATAGTGGTATAATGTGTTAACTAATTATATATAAGCATGTGAAATGTTTTATTTTAATATAGTCGGTAGAGAGTGGGATGCAATACATTTATACATTGCAAACAACGTTGTTTGGATGAAGGTATGTATTGAACGATGCAAAAAAGTTAATAATGGTAGGTTATCATGGTATGGTGTGTCTACATTGGTCAAAGAAATTGATCGTAGTGGAGATACCAATCCTACACAGAGGGAGATTGATTTAGCACATGGTTTAGTACATTACCAGGCAAGCATATAATTCACCTATACTAATTTTTTTTACAATTATATTGATGCATATGGCGTGATTTTTTATTAATTTTTAAAATTTCCAAGTATAAATACGTTTATCAGATAATGAAAATGTATTTTTTATGTGTTTTTCATATTGCAGTTGAAACACCACAAGGAAATGTGGTTCAATGGTCGCAAATTTCACATCAAAAGGTTCGATGAAAAGAGGAAAAATTCAGATGGTGGGATACCTGTAGTATTTTAGGTAGATAAAATTGCATCTAGAGGTGACGAACATCCAAAATCATCTACAAATGAATACTATGGGTATCTGGATGATATACTTTGATGTGACTTTAAATCCTTCAAATTAGTTGTGTTCGATTTCAAATGGTATAGGATACGAATCAATGAATGTGATCTCGATAGAACTGTTATTCAACATGATAACAGATTTTCCATGGTTAATACAAGGAATTTTGATAGAGGATAAGAGCCCTATGTTCTTCCAAGACAATGTGAACAAGTATTTTACTCAGAGGTTCCAGGTAAAGCAGGCTGGTCCTATGTTGTTAGATGTGATCCAAGAGGAAGGTCGGTAAAGTATGATGTAGCGGAAGAAGATGATATTGAAGAAGAATATGATGTAGAGGAGAAAGAGGTTCATCCGTCAGACTAATATGTTGAATAAGTTCAAGTATATGTTAATCTAGAAAATGTTCTCAATGAACTAGACGATATTGAAAATACGTTGGACGAAGAACTTGAAGAGGTCGAACCAAATGTGGGAGAGGATGTTTCGAATGATGATATAGACGATGATGATCATGATGCTGACATGGCCAATCCTTTGAACATGAATTCTAAACACGATGATATGGATGATGAGTTGGATGAAGAAGAACATTAATGATATCAAATTTTTGAAATGTACAAGGTATGTATTTACATGTTTTTAATTGGTTTGTTCTCTTTCATTTACCTTCAATAGTATATAACTTTGTCTAAGAAATTTTTATGGAAATTTATTTTAACTTGATCTTCATATGGAAACTCATCGAGCTAGAGGTGAGAGGAAACAATGCAATGGAAGAACTATGAAAAAAATAAACTATATATAAAATATAACTATATATAAACTTAAACTATATATGAAATTAAACATAAATATAGCTATATATATTAAATAACCAATATTAAAAATATAAAATATAAAACAAAAAAATATCTAAAAAAATTTCAAAAAACCAAAACTACTAATTCCCGCGCGCTATGAATTCTTCCCAACCCCACACCCTTCCCATCAACCCACTAATTCATCACGTGCATTGGCCTAGTCTCCTTGCACTCAAAATTTATCCCAACCCCACACCCTCCTCCCAACCCTACACCCTTCCCCTCAACCCATTAACTCATCACCTCTCTCAGCCTGGTCTCCTTGCACTGAACACAAATACCCCACCAAAACCCCACTCTCGCAGTACTAGCACATTGCAAACACTTACTCAGCAGAGGACTCACCACAAACAGTGACCGTGATTCATCCATAGGTGATGGTGATGGTTCTTCATCCACAGGTGATGGTGCTTCATCCGGCCACTCAGCAGAGGACTCGTCGCATCAACAGACCTCACTCTATATTCAACCAATGGCCATGGTAAGTTTCATTACTTATTTAGACTCACTCTGTGGAAACTGAAAAACAAAATCCATTCTTATGTGTTGAAAAATCCACAAACACTTTCCCTAACCAGAGGATCCTCTTGTGCAATCTTCAATACTTGTTCTCCCCATACAAGAAGAAAATTCATAAGGAAAAAGAAATATCCCAAGAAATTTCTTGCTCAGAGAGGACCATATCTCAAACGGTTCATCAAGAAGGATAATTGAAGCCTTTCCTCAATGTACAACATTTTACATATGATTAGGCTGAGTCTTATTTGAATCGATCTAAAGAAGACATGGTTAAAAAATTATCTGATGAAAGAAATTTGTCTTTAAATGAAATTTACAAGTTGATGTAGGAAGCAATGAGAATTGCACCCACAAGAGTCTCCTTACTTATTGTAAGAGAGAAAGATAGTAGCACTCTAATAATTTCTATAGATTATGATACTAGGATGTCACAAGGCAAAGGAAACCTACACCTGATAGTGATTTTATTGATGGCCCTTGAGTCAGTTCACATCCTCCATTTACCATATTTTTTTGGACTTAGCACTGTTGGGATAACACATGGACTTAAAATTTCCTTAATCAGACCCTTGTCCAATAATTTTTTAACCTGATTTCTAACTTCCTCATTTTCCTTTAGGGTCATCCTATAAGCAGCCTTGTTTGGTAATCTTGCTCCAGGTATCATATCTATGTGGTGATTGTTACTCTTTTAGGTGTCAATACATTGGGAAAATCATCAAATACAATGTCTTGATAATCCACTAACATATTTTTAATTTCTATTACTAGATCTAAAATGGAAATATTAGTAGATTCACTTTTTGGCTTACAAACAATGGCGTAACTCACCTCTTCTTATGTCATCTGATGTAAGAACTATTTTCCACCAAGAAATAGAGCTTTTGGATCACTCTTTGCAGATTCATTACTTTCTTGCAAAGGAAGCAAAGTATGTTGAATACCACCTATCTCGAACTTATAACAATTATTTCTTCCATCATACACTACTTTCCTGTCAAATTGCCAAGGTCTGCCTAGCAGCACATGACACACATCCATAGGCATGATATCATAAGTCACTTTGTCTCGATATATTCCTATTTGGAAAGCCACTTCACTTTTCTCATTAACCAGAAATTGGTGTCCTTTATGCAGCCAGGACACCTTGTAGGGTGTTGGATGCTTGACCTTCTTAAGGTTCAACATTTCCACCATTTCAATGGACACCAAATTGTCGGTGTGTCCACTATAAATAACTACTTTGAAATTTCCGTTGGACTTTGCATGTAGTTGGAAACAAATATTCCCTTTGTGAAGACTCCACCACTTCCTTCTCTGTTTTCAATACCACCTTGCTCATGAGAAGAGATTCTCCAACCTCAGGTACATTCTCCACTACAGGCTAGGAGCTTGTGCTTCTTCCTACACTCCTTGTGCAACATAGTTTCCTTTGTGCCCTGCATTCTCATTATCAGGAAACTCATAGGATCAATGGCCTTGTTTGTTACATTTTTAACATCTGTAGATTGACTCTCTACCTCTACCTATACCTCTACCTCATTGGTAGGGTCTTCCACCTCTAGGATCATATCCTTTCCCTTCTTGTTCTTACTAGTTAGAACCACCAACTTCATCCTTATAAGTTGGAGCCTTCCCTCTATTACACTAAAATTTGTCACCATGAAATTTAAATATCTATATGGGTTCATAATTACCTATATTATGCTCCCTTAGAGTTCCAAAACCATAAATTTCCTAAACCAAGTCTTGAAATTGGAGAAAAGCTCATTAAAACCGTAAAAATCATAACTCCGCACTTTTCCTATTTCTTACCTACGGTACCACAGTTTCTTGCTCTATAACCTGTGGCACATCTTGCATGTTCTACTTACTAAAACTACAGACCCTCGTAAAAGGTAAAATAAAAGAAAATTAAGTTCTAGATTCCCAGCTGGTCAAATATTCTCCCAGCTGGAGGCTTCTAGAAGCATTATGAGGTCGAGCTTCATCCCTTCATTCATGAACCTCTATCCCTTCATTAATGGAGCTTATACCTTGGTATTTACAACTAAAATCCCTTTATGGGAAGACTTTATACCCCTCTTTATGGAACTGAAACCTCCTTCATTCTCCTATAAATTGAACTCATATTTTAGTCTCAAGGGTACTTCTCAACTTATAAAAGAGAATTTCTAAAGAAATTATACTCTCCATACCTGGCATCATTGGTATGGGAACGATCACATACTCATATCCATAGTTTCATGCTAGTTCAGAGAGGAGAAGGCTTGACATAACGAATGAAAACAGATGTTCAGGACCCCGGAAGAACCTGTATGACATCAAGGCGACAAGGTTGTAAGGTTACTTCTTATCATACAAGTTAATAAAAATGGATTCTATTTTCTCAATAAGTTGTTCATGTATCTCTTTGAATAATTTAATTCTTGGATTCCTTGATCACTGAGATAGATTAGTGTTTTTGGATTATTATATCTTGCATGTGATTTTAATCCCTTTTCCTATCTTTGATTGTAGGTCTTACATGCTAAATTGATCCCTTTTGGAGCGACTGGATAGAAGATTTCAGCAAGCGTTGGACTTCAAGTAGGGGCTTGTCCTCATACTTTGTTATTTAATAATTTTGAATCACAAATAATCTAGATAAAATGGTTTGCATTTTGATGTTTGTTTCTAGATATCCTTAGGATACTAGGGAGATCGTTCTTGTTCACAAGAAGGATTTATCGTGTAAAAAAATGGTGACTCCGCTGGGAACAAATGAACTTAGTTTTCTTTTTTGATTTTCAGTTTGACTTTTGGATAAATTCTTTGATTTTGATTTGTCCAAAACTAGGTTGGGTAAATGACTCATTAGAATCCCTAGCTGTAAGTCTGTATTTTTATTTTTTATGTGTTTTTCTTGGATTCTGCACTGTTTGTTTAAAAACAGAGTGGTAGACTCCACAGATTTTAGTGAAAAATAGTGTTGTACCACACCTTTCTCCATTAAAAACTGTGGACTTCTAGAAAATTTTGAAAAAATAAAAATTCTATGTTTAGGAGTCCGATTACTTGATTCTCTATAATTACCCCAACTTGTCCTGACTGTCAATGTATTCTATGTGAGTTTCTTTCAACAATTTCTATCTTTGAAGTGATCTTTTCAGCTGATTTGCATTTTATGAGTGAGTGTTTGCCCTATCTTCTTGTTGCTCTGAATCAGAAACTTTTATATAACTCAGCTAATTGGTATGTCATCGTTTTCTTGTTGAGCCATTGAACTTGATGCAAATCTTTCTTTTATGAAAATTCATTTTTATTTTCATTTGCAAATTTAGAAACCCTTTTAGCTTGATAAGGTATGAATTTCACTTTAAAACCATTATTGGATGTTTTTTATTTCTTGCTGAGATAAGCAGAAAGTTCTTGGTTAGATTACAAACTAAGCATAAACATCCTGAAAACCTTTTAGATAGAGTTCAAAATTAGAGTTTTCTTTTGGATTTGAATTTTGTGATTTTAAGAGTTTTAGTTTTCTTTTGGAAGAAGTTTGATTCTAGTTTCTTATTTGAATGATATAAGGAATTTCATTTTGAACAAGTGAAATTTTTTCTGTGAAATTGGGTTTTCAAGAAATTGTCTTCTTTTCAAAGTTTCTTGTTTATCAAAGAAAGAATTGATGTTTTGAAAGTTATTGGAATCTCTCAAATCTTTCCTCTAAATAGGTTTCATTGAAAATAAATGAGTTTCTTTTCATATAGATGCATCTTAGCATATTTTTGAGTCGGGTCATTAAACATCATCGAAGTTTCACTCCCATACCTTTTGTCCTAAGAAATAGCCAAACTAAAAGTAACACTTAATTAAAATCAATATAGAAATTTTATATTTTCTAGGGCTCTTTCCACCAACATAGCTCAGGCTAGTGTCTTGGAATAGGTTGAATTAACATTCCAAGGCAGTACAAACAAACAAGTAGTAAATCTTACGGTAGGAATATCCAATTATAGCATGTATGCTCTGGGAACCTCTTCTTAAAAGAGTCAATCACGAGTTCATGTTTGAACCAGTGAGGTAATCATACCTATATTATTGGGAAAGATAGCATATGTGCATGTATTAAAAACAATAAACCTTGGATAGGCCATTATCGAGGAGCCTGGGGTCACTTGTCGGTAAACCTTGGATTATGTCAAGGAGCCTTCAAGGGGATTGAGCTAGTTACTCTACCCTTGCATGTATATCGGATCATAGACTATTCTCACAGGTATATTTTTCCCAATTGGTGACCGTAGTGGCTATAAACTTTAGGATTCTTTCCCAAGGTGACGATGGAGGGAAGGTCCCACTGTACCTGGAGCAGATGTCGGTTAGACTCACTTGGACTCTCCAGAGGGTTCTCTTCACTCAAGATGGTTTAAGTGGAGAAAATTGCACCGGTCTGTTTCATTAAGCAATTTTTCAGGGTAACTGCTCCAACCGCCATTTCTGCATTAAAATTCTACGATGTTGGATTTCATCACCAAATAGTTTTTTTAGTGTGGGAATCTACTGTTTGTGTGTGGTTTGATCTCTTATATTTTCTATGCTATGATCAATTTGGTTATTTCCTTAGAAACTTTAGGATATTTTGTTGAAATTTTCTTTGATTTCGTGTGTTAAAAGTTTTAATCGTGGCTTAATTACCTAGACAATCATGTAGAATGCAGGGGAAACCCCCTGAGCACACACCAAGCCAATTAGAAATACTTAAATCTGAAAAATGACAAAAATCAGAGACTAGATCAACTGAACACGAAGAAAAATCTATAATTATTCATCCTGAATATGAAGTAGATCAACCTCGAACAACAAAGAGTACTCCAAAAAGAGTTTCAATTTCTAAACTCGCTGAACTTGTCTCTACAACTAGTGAATTATCAAATTCGAAACCTAAAATTTCTCAACCAGAACCTATAACTGTTATATCTAAGATTACTTCTCCATTCCTTGATCCAACCCCTTATCATCCTCATTCACTCAGAGTGAAGTATCAGATCACAGAAAATCTTCCTCCTGGTCTCATTAGAATTGAAGAAGTTACTGATACTGAAGAATAAGTAGTTATTCCTCCTACTTAGGACTCTTTAGATCTTAGTCCAAGTGAATCGATTTATTATAGTCCTTTCAAACGAGATCCCTAGCATTCTTAGTTGGCAGAATTTCTACACATTACTGGTCTAAACTATTCGCCACCCCAAATTCCTTTTTACGTTATACCAAGAGGTTACAAACCTCCATTAATCATGTCTGGTGAGTCATCAATGTTTTCTGTAGCTCCAGAAACATATTTATATGGTGGTCCGTCTATCCCTGCGGGATACCAGTCCCTTTCTAGTACTTTCTCAAGCGCATCTCCTTCTCCCGAAAAACTTATCATCTGGTCCAAATGAATCAAATACTAAAACTATAAATGCGGAACAAATTTATATGATGTCTGGAAATATTCCAAACCCTGACCCTCAAGGTAGTAGTTTACTTCTTGGGGGGCAACCTCAAGGTCAGTACATACCTCAGGGTCATTATCAACCTCAAGGACAATACATACCTCAAGGTCAGTACATACCTTAGGGCCAATATCAACCTCAAGGTCAGTACCCAACTCAAGGTCCACAGCCTCATTTAGGGAAACAGTTCTACCCGGAACAACAATTGTTTCAAGGAGGTGGGAATTATCCAGCTAATTAGCCAACATATGTTCCAAATTATCAACCTGGTTATGGTCCTTTCTATCAACAACCTTCAATGGGACCTTCGTATCCCAAAACTAATATGGTGTGGGATCCTTCCCAAGTTCAATATAATTTTCAACCTAATATGAAAGTACCTTATTATCAACTTGGACAACCGATTGGTTATACTCAAATCCAACAACGTGTCCAACCTGTTCAACCTATTTTTCAGGTACCTTCATCAGGTACAATTCAACAACCTGATCCGAGTACACCTAGAACTCCAACCCAAACTGTTGCACCAACTTTTGTTCAAGCTACCACACCTATTCTTGGAGTATCTACAACTCCTATTTCTACAGCTCCTCAGGTATCAGTACCAATTCCTCAGGTTTCTGCTCCACAGTCTAGACATATAGTCTAGACTACTATTCAGATACCTGTAGGTCAACCTAGTACAAGTACAGTTATAACAATCCAATGTCAGTTTGGTTACCCACCATACCAAGGGCACTATAAATATGGACCTGTAACACAAAATCTAGTATATCAGCATCAACCATACCCTGGGTACACGTATCTGATACCTACTCAACCCCAGTATGGTGTGGTTAATCCTAGTTATCGAGGGGATATTCCGATTCCAAATGCACAGGCTATTCTAGGATATCCTGGATATCCTCCTCCTAGAACTGGTAGAGTTTCACAAGGTTATCAATTTAATTAGTAGGACCCTAACTGTCGATTGCCATTCATAGCAACTTTGGATTTACCTGATTTATCACGCCTTACAAATGATCCAATCTATTATCTTCTGTATTGGCTACCAATGCCAAATAAGTTTCCTAGTGATATCCCGAAATTTGAAGGAAAATCAGGAGAGGACCCTTCTAACCATGTCATGACTTATCACCTATGGTGTGCATCCAACTCTTTGATTGACGATTCGATTAGATTAATACTTTTTCAGATAAATCTGATAGGATTAGCAACCAAATGGTACATTGAATTACCACACGGCTCATTTAACAATTTCAATGCCTTAGCAACCGCCTTCTTAACTCATTTTCAGTTGCCAGTCAAATACGACAATGGCACAAAATTATTAAATTCACTAAAAAAATCTACGTCTATGTACATATCAGATCACATACATGAATGGAGACGTAGAAGACGTTTGGTGAAAGTTTTTATTCCAAATCAGATCTTGGAAAAATGTTTTATAAAATAATTACTACCAAAAATCACTGAATATGTAGCTAAGGGAGGAGTTGTTAGAGAAGAACAAGTCATTGCTCAAGCTCAGTACCTTGACCTAGTATATGCACAGTGAGGTACTTTGTACGAGAAAATTCCAGATTTACCGCATCCTGGTCAGATAACATCAACTCCCTCGGGGTCTCATGCTGCTGATGGTGTAATTGGTTCAGTTAGTACTAATAAGACTAAAAATAAATCTTCAAAGATTACTTCTCCTATAATAACTTTACCTGATTCACCAAAAGGAGATTCTCCCCTTGAAACTTCTGCCGACATTCACATTGTGGATTCATCTACAACTACTTCTAAATTTGGAAATAAGAAGAAAGGGAAGAATAAAAGTAAACAGAATTCATCTCCCAAAGAAAAAACTGAGAAAAATGAGCCATCTGATGATAAACAAAAACCTCATTATCCTTGTCTTATCTGTGACGAGGATCATTTCACCAAGGAATGTCTGCATAGGTCTGAGGTATCTAAGTTCATCAAAGGTTCACCCACACTCGTTGTCTTGAAGTATCCTTTTCCTATTTAAGATAGAAAAATGATTAGATCTTCTTCTAATACATCAACAGATATTTTGATGATGTCTCAAGTAATGGTTTTGACTCGATCACAAGACTATGGAAGTAAAAATCCTGTTACTGGTAAAGAAGTAGAAAATTCTAATTCAGTACTAGCTACATCTCCTTCAATTTTTGATCCACTTCATATCGAGAAACCCAATCCTGATCTAGTAATTAAACTACCTGCTAAAGGTGTACCTCATAAATTAGCTTTCAATCTACATGCGAGAGCTTCTTAGAACTACAACATTGTTGAGGATTTAGAAATATCTCCTTCAGAAATGTCAACCTTAGAAGTGCTACAATCATATCTTGCACAAAGGAAATTACTCTTATCATCTATTGGAGCTATAGATCTTCAGGATTTGAACCTTATGGTCTTCGATTTAGAAAATTTTACACCACAACTCCCTCATCAAATGGCTTTTCATATTCCAGGACTAGTCAAAAATAGACATTGCTTTCGTACTGTAATTGATGAAAGAGCATCTACATGTATTATGTTGTTAAACTGTTGGAAATCACTTGGTTCTCCAACACTTAATCAATCCCGACAATCCTCAAAGCTTTTGACGGAAGAGGATTCCATCCATATGGAATTTTGCAAGATCTACCTATAGAGGTCGAAAGTAAAACTATTAATTTAGATGTGGAAGTCATTGATGCCCATTTGGATTACAACCTTCTTCTGGGTCGAAGTTGATCTTATGCTATGACTGTTTTCATGTCATCTATCTCGATTAATCATGTTTCCTCATCAAGGAAATATTGTGAAAATCGATCAGCTATCATATTATTCGTCTGACCCAGCTTCTACAGATAGCATTCAACATGTTGGAAAATCAACTATCCCTTATGAGGATGTTGGAGTAGGTTTAATCAAATATTCTGATTTAATGGGAAATTTTTCTATGCATCCAACTAATGTACGGCATACTATTTCTAATATCAATATGATTACATCAAGTACTATTCCATTTGATGACCCTTGGATAGTAACTTTAGAGTCAAAATTGGATTCTTTCAATGGAGAGATGCTTTTGAGTCCTTTTAAGATAGCATATTAAGCAGTACAGTCATTTTTCAATCCTTCATCAACTGATTCTGATCCAATGAATGTGATCAATAAAGAATCATTTTCATCATCAAGCTCAATTACAACATTAATTCTTGATCCTTTTCAACAAGTGTTTTATACTGATGAAAACATTCATGAATTCTTATCCATAAATGAGTTACCATGGGATGATCTACATCATAGGTCATCATTTTTACCTGAGCTTGATAAATTTTAAAATAATTTTTCATCTATTTTTACAATTGACTATGTTAAGGAACCCCAGAGTCCAATATCGATTACAAATCTGGATTCTAAAATCAATTTGGGAAATATTTCTTCGACGGTTCCCATTGACATATCAGTTAAACTAGGAGTTGTTGAAAACATTCATATAGGCACATCTTGTACATTAGATGAAATTACTACATATAAAGCCCTATTTCAATAAATCCGTGACATATTTGCCTGGTCTTAGGAAGAAATTACAGGAATTGATCCGAATATTGTCGTTCATGAAATAAAAACTTACCCAGATGCTAAACCTATCAGACAAATATTACGTCCGATACATCCACGAAAAGCTGCTGCTATTAAAGCCGAAGTTGAAAAATTACTAAAAGAAGGTTTTATTTATCCAATTCCTTTAACAGATTGGGTATCTAGTATCGTTCCTGTTACTAAAAAATAAGGAACTATAAGAGTATGTATCGATTATAGGGATATTAACAAAGCTTGTCCAAAAGACAATTATTAAACTCCCTATATCGACCAAATCATTGATGATTGTGCCAAAAATTTATGGATGGATTTTCCAGATACAATAAAATAAACATAATCCCTGTTGATCAACCAAAAACAACATTCATTTGTCCTTGGGGAAATTTTGCTTATTGTAAACTACCCTTCGGATTAAAGAATGTTGGTGCCACTTTTCAAAGGGAAATGTTTTACGATTTTCATGACATTAAACATATTTTGCAGCCTTATCTCGATGATTTACCTCCTCATTCATTCTACAGAGAAGATCATCCTACTCATTTACGAGAAATTTTTATGAGATGTAGGCATTATAAGATTCGGTTGAATCCCCACAAATGTGTTTTTTGTGTGCAATCTAGTAGATTATTGGGATTCGTTGTTTCCAAGACTGGAATTTGTGTTGACCCTTCAAAGGTTGAGGTTATTATCAATTTACCTCCTCCTTCCACACTTCGCTAACTCCAAAGTTTGCAAGGGAAGGAAAAATTTCTGCGTAGATTTATCTAGAACTATGCTGAGTTAACAAAAGGTTTTACCAGGTTGTTGAAATAGAATGTTCCTTTTATTTGGGATGAGATCTCTGATCGATATTTTGATGCTTTGAAACATGTGTTAACCCATGCACCATTATTGCATCCACCAAATTACATCCAAGATTACTTTTTATACCTAGCAACCTCTGATTCCACTATTGGAATGGTATTAGTTCAAGAGGATGATTTCCACAATGAGCATGTGATTTACTATCTCATTCAAAATCTCAATCCGACTGAAATTAAATATTCGCATGTGGAGAAATTAGCCTTGGCAACAATTCAAGTTGTCCAAATATTTCCTCATTACATGTTGTTACAAAAAACAACTGTAATATCTAATTTCAACCCGATAATGTACATTCTGACTAAACAATTACTCGAGGGAAAATAATCTAAATGGATTTTTATCTTTCGGGAGTTTTATTTAGAATTTGAAAAATCCAAATCAAATAAATCACTGGTGTTTGCAGAACTTATGTGTAACTTCCCAAATACTGAGATGGAAACTGTGGTAGAGCATCCAATCGCTAATGAACCTCTGTTTCTTATCAGTACATTAGATCCATGGTATGGAGATATCATCATTTATCTTCAAACCCAAACTTTTCAACCTGAACTTTCATGTTCAAATCGATGAAAGATATGTTACCAATCTCAGCAATACAATATTGTTGGAGACACACTTTACCATCATGGTGCGGATTCTGTATTTTGACGATGTTAAACTTATGAAGAAGCTGAAAAAGTTTTGAATGACTGCCACTTTGGAGCATGTGGTGGTAATTTTTCTGGGAATGCCATGACCCAAAATATATTACACGCTGGTTATTTTTGGCCATCATTATTCAAGATTGCTTTCTCGCAGTCCGAAAATGCCACAACTGTCAGATATTTGATCGAAATATGCATGCACCACCATCTCCTCTTCACCCCATAATTATTGTCGGTCCTTTTGAAAAATAGGGCATTGATTTCATTACATGTAACCCTCACTCAGTCGGGGGGCATGGGTATATTATTCTTGCTGTCGATTATTTTACCAAATGGGTCGAGGCGATGCCTACATTTGCGGTATATGGAAAAATTGTAGCTACGTTTGTATTCAATCATGTAATTGCTCGTTTCAATGTACCCCAAGCTATTATTACTGACCATGGGAGTCATTTTCGAAATATAATGATGACCGAAATTTCCGATCAACTTGGCCTCCGCCATGATAACTCTACTCCATATTACCTGCAGGCTAATGGTCAGGTTGAAGTTGTTAATAAAGTTTTAACCACCATGATTAAAAGGATAATTGGGATTCATAAATTGAATTGGCATACCATTCTTTTTTCAGCACTATGGACATATCGAACCTCAGCAAAAACTGCAACAGGTTTCACTCATTTTCAACTAGTTTATAGTTTAGAAGCTGTGTTGCCTATTGCATGTGAAATATTGTCACTCCAATTAGCCATAGAGTTACTACCAGCTACCTCTGAAGAGGAAAAACGCTTTTTGTACTTATCACAATTAGATGAGACTCAGCACACCCCTTCATTAGTAGCCGAAGATCATAAAAAACGCGTTAAAGGTCAATATGACCGAAGTGTTACACCTCGTGTTTTTTCAGAAGGTGACCTAGTCTTGGTATATGATCAAGCTAATGATAAGATAGGAGCTGGGAAATTTGAACCAATGTGGCATGGTCCTTGCATTGTCAAGCGAGTGCTTGCAAAAGGGGCTTATGAATTGACTGATTATGATGGGGTCTCTTTAGATAAACCCAGAAATGGACTTTATCTAAAGATATATTATGCTTGATTCTTGTGGGAAGATCTCACTTGTACATTAGTTATTTTTCTAGTTAGATGCCTTAGATTAGATGAGTGTGTCTAATTTAAGTTTTCTTTTACAACTATCACTGCTTATCTTGATTACTCTTGATATTGTAGATGTTGACATCCCTTCAAACGTACATTGGTTTTGTTGATGGTTCCTATCGTAGTACACAGAATATTTCTTCCGCAGCCTGGATTATTTATTCACCCACTGATGAGTTAGTTTCTATGCATGGGGTATGCCTTGGTCAAACAACGAATAATGTTGCAGAATATAGCGCAATTATTGAGTTATTATCTGATGCCATTTCATTTGGCATTCGACGTTTGATCATTAGGCTAGGTTTAGAACTCATTGTATTACATTTAAACAAAGTATACGCGATTAAAAATCCAGTGTTATTGAGATTATTTTTGAAGGTTCGTCTCTTGGAAAGGAAATTTGATTACATCGAATATCAACACATTCCAAGAAATTTAAATACATTGGCTAATGCATTAGCTAATAGTGTTATAAATAGACAGTTGCAATGTTGAAACAATAAACCAAAACAACATTCAATTTGTGTTGAACAAGATAGCTAGAGAAAGTAGTAATATCATAGATAGGAGTTTTTGTTTTAAAAAATATTACATCGTCTGTGATCATAGGTTTAAAACACCTTATGATATAAAAGATAGTGATATTAAAAAAAAAAAATACAACAGTCCACGATGATCATCCATTATCCGTGGTGATGATCATGGTAGTAAACTATCGCCTGCGCCACCCTGCGCAGGAATCTCCTGAATTGGCAAGGAACACCAATAACATGTCTCTGGAGATGGAGAGGAATATCATTTGTCGATGTCTCTGGGATATATATAGTCAACATCTCTAGGTTGTGCTCCAAGTCAGTAAGGATTTATGTTGTCTGATTTTGTGGCTGTGCAACAGGCTCTGTTGGCTTCCTTTCGAAGTGGCGAAGAGTGGCTAGCATTCGTGACAGTCATCCGCATTGGCCTTGTTTTATTTATTAGATGATCAAAAGCTTCTAGGGATAAAACATCAAAATGATTCATTTACCTGATTCATCCCAATGTGTCCCTAGAGGTAAGGACATCTCCGAATCTTCATGGCCCTCCATGCACTGATTGCGGGAAATCACCACGAGTGTGCTAGATTTCAGTACCAGCACTGAGGAATCGAACTACCATACAGCCATCGCCACCATGGCAGACCATCAGTGCAACCCAACATACCATATGAGGCTCTCTAATTTCACTAGAATCAACTGAGATCAGCTGAGGGGCGAGAGATGGAATCCTCTCCAAAGCAAAAGAAACCAAGATGGCACCATACCCAAAGTTTTTCAAATTTGGGTTTTTTTCTTTGGTCAATTGGCCTTACATATTGGCCAATACCCCTTCACACCAATTGAAAATGGTACCTCTATAACATTCGACTGATGTCTGCATCTAAGACTTGGTAGCCACATGTGGAGATGTTCTCCCACACAACCTGGTCATGGTGAACGCAATGAATTTAAGATCAAGATGTAGGATAGTATTTATATATATATGGTTATCTTTGGGATCAGCTTCTTCACTACAGAACTCTTGTTTATAGCTATCAATAGGCAGGCCACCTTGCCTAGCTCCAAATAAAGAGATATGTTCACCTCTTTTGGATAAACCAGTGAGAAAGTAAATTTCTTCAAGCTCAAGTTCTAGCTTGTGATCACCGATGATAAAACATTATTCTTAGATGTCCCATTTGTTCACCAGCCAGGTCATTAGTTCCACTTGTGCCCTGATGCCTTGAATTGTCTAGAATTTATACAATCCAAAATCTCTCAGCACATGCATTATGGCTAGATTATTCATATCCGCATCGTCTACCTCTTCGTGCTCGCATTCTCTCCACTCCAACATTGTGGAATAGTATGAAAATAGATGCATTTAAAGGTTAGAATATTTTAGAGTGAGAATTTTTAACCATTTTTGCGAGAATTCAATAATTTTCCTTTTCTCACTTGCCTCTCAGCTTAATTCGATGCCTTTGGTGGGACCTCTGCATACCCTCTTCATAAAACCATGGTACCCACAAGTAACCAATATGTGACCTGCGGACCCCCGAGAGCAGAATTTTGAACCTATTTTCCCCTCAAAAAATGATTTCAAAACTTAAAAAGAGAATTAAAATGGATGAAAATGAAGAGAAGAGTGTTGTAGATTACCTGGATTCGATTATTTTTTTTTTGAGTGATTAGTTCTCCCGTTATCACCTCCAGAACTTTTTCTGCCAAGAGCTCTCAACTTTCAACTTCGAATACAAAAGGTGGAAATGACTTTGTTGAGCTGCTTTTTGTAAGATTTTTTAAATGAATAAAATATTATTTTATGTTTTTTTCCACTTTAAAAAGTTATTCTTCAAACGTTTTTACTTATTGGAAACAAGTATGTTTAATCTTTCGATTTTATGTGCAGAAAACAGGATTTTCGGGTGAAAAGAATTATTTTGATGATGAGTACACTTTTATCACTTTTTCAGGCTCTTGAAAATTATGAAAAAGCGAAACCCTAGAGTTCTCTTTTAAGCCCTTTTCAAACTCTCTAAACATGAAAATATTTTTGAGTACTTGACAAGTTGAACTCATTAAAGGAAATGAACAGTCGTCCTTTTAGTATAAGTTTACCCCTTTTCTGGACTGAAATAGACTATTTACGAAAAAGGTATACGTTGACTAATTATGGTCAATAGATCTCTCTCCTGCATTATTTTATCATTTTTCGGGCTTGAGAGACTAAATTTACGAAAAAGTACACCCACAGAGTTTTCTTAAGTTTTTCTTCTGACTCCCTAAAACTAAAAAACACCAAGTTTCACCTATACTAGACTCGTTAAAACTTAAGAGTAAAGGACCTGTCGATTACAAACAAGAACAACCCACTCCTACTTAGGGTTCAATTTTAATATACTCATACGAAGGATGAGCTTATACAACAAGAAAATGTTATCCTTCTCAAGCTTGTGAAAAATAAAGAGGTACTTGATAGAAATGGTGGGGGAAAAAGAGAGAAAATGAATCCAGTTGTCACACTTTATTCCAAAAATTAATATACCACTCTTGAACACGACACTTTTGTCACAGTCATACCTGGGTTGGGAAAATCGTTTGTCTAATAGTTAATCAAACCACATTGAAAGTCTTCAGTCGATTTCTGGGTATTATCTTTAATTCAATTGTCACCAAACCATCTGTAGTGTCGCTATGTGTTCAAGAGACATTTTAAATACACCATTCATTGCAAACATTTGTCTCCATTCATGTTGACCATCCCTGAGTCAGTCCTTGCTAAAATTTCTTCAAAAATTGATCTAATGGTTTCGTGTCGTGGGCTTTCCTATGACAGGTCACTTTCTATTGACAATAGCACATCATATAGAAAGTTGATCTAGAACCCTATCAGTATTTTGGGATCTGCATGCCCTAATGGCAAGTTTCTCGCCTTCGACGATAGGTTGCATAATTGACCTTCGATCAAATTATTCTATCAAGTGTTCGACTTAAAATCATTCATTCACACTTCATGGATTGTACTAATTACTTTGAGAGCCATTATCATTATTGGTGGTTTCTCTCACACTTGTTAACAGTTCACATCATTGACCGGTAATCAAGTGGTTTCTACCATGTTCGACTTCGACACAATCAATCACATGGATAGAATCGTACTGGTTCGGGAAGCTGAAATCAAGACCCTAGATCTAGTTTCTACCATCCAGGCTGCGAGGAGTTTTATTATTCATGATACAGTAGACTACTTATGGCAGATGATTGCGTCCATCCTGTGTCTACTATTGATGTAATTCTAAAATCATTTTTGTATTAGAAAATGTAGTTAGTTTTGATATGAGTATGGGAATTCCTACCTCAGTGATGATATACATATATATGTTTGCATTGAATTTTTTTACAGGTTTCGACCAATATGTCCAAAACCCAATCCTCGAAATGATAAAGCACTTCACTCTTCAAAACTACTTCAGACTTCTCGCTTTAGGGGGAAATCTGTTACACTACAATTTGTCACCATGACATTTAGCTGTCTATATGGGTTCATCATTACCTATATTATTCTCCCTTAGAGGTCCAAAAACATAAAGTTCCTAAACCAAGTCTTGGAATTGGAGAAAAGCTCATTAAAACCCTAAAAATCCTAACTCCACACTTTTTCTAGTTCTTACCTACGGTACCACGGTTTCTTGCTCGATAACCTATGGCTATTAATCTAGGTTGTCATTGATGTTAATAGTTGATGTAAGTGTCCAAGATGGAAAATATTCTTGAAGATGCTAGAGGATGATTACAATGGAAAACTACCTTATGACTGCACATTATGAAGGACTAGAAGACATACACATGATGACATGTCCTACCTCCAATGATCTTGGTGATAACAATACATGATTACATGTCATACCTCTGATAATTTTCTGATGACATGAAAAATCTCCAATGATGTGAAGTTTTTTGTCCTTATGACGAAGACTACATAATGATGCTCCATTTGATTTATGAAATATCTCTGCACAATCTTAAGGATAGCTGACCTAGTGACCCTATATTGAAGAAGGTAAGGACATGATGATGGTGATCCTATGTTGAAGAAGGCTAGGACATGATTATGAAGAAAATCAATGAAGAAATCAAACCATGAAGAAGCCCTACACTCAAAGGAATTCTTCTTTTCCTCCATTTCTGCACTCATAAATAATCAATCACATTAAAAAATATTGTTTGCTACCTTAGAGGGAAAATTCCTTAATTAAACCTACACCATATTTAAGAACATAATTTTTCCTTTGCAACGAGATATTACTCAACCCGAAACTCCAAGCGGTTTGAAAGTTATAAATTTTTCAGGTTTAAAGTAAAATTCTGTCAGTGAGCCAAACTTACCTTAGTAAATTCATGTCAGCCCTTCTTGAAGACATGTCTATTCATTTATGGACAAGAATTTGTATATATATAAGAGGTTTTTGACCTTCTTTTAGAATATAATTTCAGAGGAGATTAAGGAGAAAAACAATGAAGTAAATAACATAGAAAATCAGAGAAAAGGGCAGAATTGTAAAAGGACGCTAAGAGGGATATACTTGGGAAAATATTTTTCTATTTTGATACCTTGTAAACTCGGATTACAACAAATTTTCAGAACCTGTTTGGGTGCCCAGTGTAGCTGTTTTTGAGTTCGGATTATAGATTTTTTTTTTTTGGAGACTCGAACCAAGGTTGTAGCAGTTCACATTTTTTCTTAAGGAGGCCCAGAATTGTCATCAAAATAGTGGAAATCTTTTTACAGGACTTGTGGAGAAATCACTACTTAAAATAGAGAAGGTTTGAAATTTAAGGCATTGCATCTCTGAAAAATCATGTGGATCTGAGGAATTTTGTTTTTGTGGAATAGTGTAGATATATCTCTGTTTTGGATGAGAAAGATAAGGAGATCAAGGACGCAGTTCAAAAGAAAAATACTTTCCTTCTAGATCTACAAAAGAGTGCACATTTTGAAGGAGCTTTGAAACTAGTTGTAGACCTGTAATTTCAGTTCTTACAGGCCTGCACCTTGGCCCCTGTGGAAGAATGCAACTAAGTTATTACTGAGGCAAATTCAGGACCGTGTTTTGGCCCAAAAATTATTTTGTGAGAAGCTCCGACTTTTGAGATAAATTACAGACCTAAGACATCAATTTTGGACTTGTGACAATATCATAGACTGTAGCTTCTCAGAACTGTGGCTTAAAGAATATGTAGTCAAGAGTATTTTAGGTGTTACCCTAGCTCAGGGATAAGGAAGGAAGAATTGTAGAAGCAAACCCTCATAGAAGCTTGATTGAAGCACTCCTGAAGATAATATGAAAACATATTTCTGGAGTAGACTTGGTGCAACATAGTAAAGAATCTTGAAGACATCTTGGAGTAATAGACTACTACAAAAAGTATTGAAGAAAGCATAGCATAATTTTAATGAATAATAGTGCAACTGGGACATATAAATAAATGGATCTGAAAAGATCATGCTCATACAAGGCCAAAAATGGAGATCTATGCTCCCATACACTTTTCCTAGAAAACCCAGGAAGGGTTTCTGGAAATACCAAAAATATAAATGGTGGATCTAAAGCCCTAGGGCTGAAGATGCACTGCAAATGAAGCACATAAAAGGAGGTGGCTAAATCTGATGTAGATCTGAAATAACTCCTCCAAAAGAACCCTCTCAATGAAGGGTTGATCCCTTCAATGGAAAGAAAACACTCCAAATGGAGAATTGAACTTACCTCTGCAACAACTCATGAAAATAACACAGATTTGGAAGTAAATTGCACTGTAGGGGATAAAATCAACTTGTCTTGATTCCATAGATGTCAAAATAAGCCCAAGGGTCTCCTTTATTAGCCTCCCAATGGAAGGAAACCTTCCTCCACTGTAAAACTAGCTCAGAAAACACCCAATAAGATCTTCCACTGCGGCACCTTGCAATTCAGCACATTTCTCAATAGAAACCTCATTGTACCACAAGACTAAATCTTGGTCTGAATCCTAAATGTGGAAATTCAGTGCAAACTCCTGCAAGAGCTTCTCAATGGAAGAGGTGGGATTCCCAATCAGGAACACCCGGTGCTAAACAACACTCAATCTCATCTAAATAGCTAGAGAAAGATATATGTCTAAACAAACCATATAATCTAAAACATAACATCTAATAACATGGATAATATGGTTTCCATCCTCTTCCTTTAATAAGATATGAGATTCCAAACCCTAAGCCCCATCCATTAATGACACTACTTCCAGGCAATGTGTCTCCATCTAAAACTGCATTTTCCCTCATTGAATGCCACTCCTCCATAACAGCGCTATTGATTTGATCAAAAATGACCCAGTCCACATGCTCTAGCCCCTATTCACACCTTAGGGTGCTTTATTAAGCTGAAAAGATGATCCACTTTCACATGAGAAGTTTTTTTATTCCTAATAAAGAGATTTATGGGTCTCCCTACCCACTTATTCATCAAACGAGAAAGAAAAATTAGATTTTAATATTCCAATTAGCTACATGTTAATTTAGGAATATTACAATCCTCCCCTCCCAAATGTTGCTTTTCCTTAAGCAACTACAAGGATAGATCTAAAAAATATAGGGAACCTTCATCCCCATGTTAAGCTCCATCCTCCAAGCTACCATCCATATAAAATGAATCACCCTCGAGAATGGTAATTCATAGAAAACCTCCTCCCATCTACTCATGAGAGGCACCTCCCAAGAGCTCAAGTTACCCAATTAACTCATCCCATAAGGAAAAAAGAGACCCAATGTAACAATCATGGATTTTCCAATGCTCTGCCAGAAATATGAAACATAAGAACCATGGAGAATTTCTTTCCCAAAGGGCACATCTAATCCTTCCATCCTCCCTCCAATTATTCCCATAAAAATAATAGGTACATCATCAATATATGGGATCAAAACCAGTGATACATAAAGAACCAAATGCAACAATGGAGGTGGATCATAGTCCCACATGTGGAACCAGTGCATTATATCTCCTGATTTCCTCAGATCATGATATGGTAAGTGGTTTCCCCACCACTTACTTGCTGCCATATTTTTCTCACAACTTCTGAAAAGGTGAGAAGTGTTTGGTGCCTTTGGTGCACACCCAGAATGATATATCATCTCCCTATATACTCCTAGGGAGTGGCCATGTTCAGCAATTTTTATAGCCCAAAGTTGGCCATGAATTTTGTATGGAAGAATGCTCCTGCTTGGATCAATGGCTTGCATATACATGGTAAAGGAGTGCAAATAATCATGAAGTAAAACATCATGCACATAAATATGTTCCTTACCATAATCTCTGCTCATAAAAATGGAGTGGTCCATAGGTAGATCCCCTCTCATTCCAAAAGAGGAAAGAGATGGTTTTGATAACTCCTCCATAGAGTTATGTATCTCTCCCATATCCACATGGTCCACACATCTCCTCAAATGTTGATATACCTCTTCTTCAAGGCCTTCCCAAGTAAACTCCTCCATGATAGTGTTGTATGACTTCATGGAATAAGTGTGGTTGAAGAGAAAATATTCATGTGCCCTTTGTAGTAACTTCTCCTTGAGCTTGGAAGCTCTATACGAGAATATCCTACCATGATAGTAGATGACCTCATCTCTAACTAAATATCCCTCCTCTTGTAGTTGGTCATCAAGTATCATACAAGTGAAAAGATCCTTGGAATAATCCACCAATAGCTTGCATTTCCAGTATGGATCTATCCTCCAAAGTGATAGGGCTGATGATCTATCATAGAAAGCCTCTATCATGTATTTGTCCTCCTCTTTGACATATTCTATCCCAAAGTGACATATTGGAAGTTTGTTATCCTCCCTTTGTTGCTCCTTTCTCAGCACAGAATCTGAAATGAGAGTAGGTAATGACGATGTTGGGAGAATGTCTCCCTTCTCCTTGAGTCCACCCAAGACTCTCAGCGTTATACAATGATCTCCCAATGCTCTCACTTCTCTTGGATCTATGAGTGGTGCAACATGTTGTGAGAACTCTTTGATTTTCCTCCAATCAGGGGGTCTCCCTAGTGGAATGCCTCCATGTAATGAAACATGGAGGCCTAGAGCAGGTTGTACATGTGAGTGGACTAGTTTTTCCCTGCCCTCACTGTGAAAATCATCCTTCTACTTCTGTGCATAAACCTCCCGAAAAGTATGGGTGTATATGCTCTAAATAATTTGGTGTTGGCCCTCCTTCTCATCTTCTCCTACCTTTTGCAAGATCTCACAGTCTAAGGTGTCTTCATCAGATGTAATCAACCTATGTACACCCAACATCTTATTGGTGTCAAGAGTATTGATCACAAACAAATGATCTATCATAGTGTCTGCCCAAAATACTGCATTCAATGTTGGAACACACTTCCTCCATTGTTTTGTCTCATTTCCTATCAATATGGACACATGCTGCTCATGATATTTATATGTAAGACCCTTTAGAACTTTTTGTAAAGATACAAGAGCTCCTCTAGTTGAAGCAATTGCTTCATCTCCATCTCTAAATAGAATTAGATTTCCTCTTGTTGTCACAACGTTGGAGGATATTTTCAGCTCTTCCTCTCTTCCTCTTCTTTCTCCTCATCACTGGAGAATACCTCATCATTAAGAAATCCTTTGTCTTGATCTCCTTTTGAAAGAGGAATCCTCATGTCTTCTTCTTCAGAAGAAAGTTCTTGCTGAAGTGGGATTTTTCCCTAGGAAAAGCATGTTGCATATCTTTAACCCCCTCAACAATATTCTGAAATGGAGTTGGTTTTATGGATCCTTCCAACTTATGCAAAGGTTTTGATTTCTTGGGCTTGGTTTTCTCTCCCAAGGAAGTTTCAGATTGTTTCAAATCAAATATTTTCACTAACCTCCTAGTGAAATTTTCATAAGTAGATATATTTGCATTATTCAATGAAGAAGATGCAAATAACCACCAGGCATAAGCCTTACCTTCAAGATGAAGTGCTGCTACTCTAATGGCTTCCTCTTCTGAAACTTGATGCAGATGGAAATATGTGTCTAGCTTCCTTACCAAAGCCTTGGATGTGCTCTTGGGTGACCCATCAAAAGTATGTAGAAAGAATCTACCCAAAGTGTGCTGCATGCACCCTCTTCTTCTCTTGTAGTTACTAAGTCTTCTATCTTCCTTGATTTGACAAAACCCTTGGAAGCTTAGATGTTCCTTGAATTTTCTAGACTGAGATTCATATTCTTGGAGATAGTCACCAAGAGTCTCCTCCTTTGGTGTTTCTCCTTCTTCTTCTTCTCTTTCCAAGAATGTAGGCATGGTACCATGTTGTAGATTTGATTTTGTGGCTGAATTATCAGACACATAATATGAAGAACTGGAGATTTATTCATGTGTAATTCTTCTTGAGGGATCTTCATGTCTTTCCCCCCTCATTCCCTTGATTTCTCTTTTAAGCTCATGCATAGTTTGGAGAAGAATTTCTGAAAACCTCTTTCCCTCCATTTCTCCAAATAATGGAGACTTTCCTTTGTCTCTTATGTGAGCCTTCTCTTTTCTGTGAGAAGCTTCTTCTTCTTCTGATAAAATAGATGCAATTTCTTCACAGGCTGAGCCAAGATTATGCTCTGGTAGCATTATAATATTCCCAAATGGGAAATGCAGGAATATAGCTCATAATAATGGAAATAGCAGCAATTATTAACACATTACATGTCAGCCAAATGATATATCCATGGTATTATGTATAATAGCACTAAGTAAGTACAATATCTTGGGGATCAAGCCCCTCAAGATAGGAAAAAGAAGCCTCCAATGTCAAAATGCACTAAAAAAAGAAGACTCCATACACAAAGTAACAATGAAGTATGTGATTACAGGCTTATTAATTAATAATAATAAATATATAAAAGTAGTTATCCGAAACGATCATGCTCATACAAGGCCAAAAATGGAGATCTATGCTCCCATACACTTTTCCTAGACAACCCAGGAAGGGTTTTCGGAAATACCCAAAATATAAATGGTGGATCTGAAGCCCTAGGGATGAAGATGCATTGAAACTAAAGCACATAAAAGGAGGTGGATGAATATGATGTAGATTTGAAATAACTCCTCCAAAATAACCCTCTCAATGAAGGGCTTATCCCTTCAATGGAAAGAAAACACTCCAAATGGAGCAATGAACTTACCCCTACAACAGCTCATCAAAATAGTGCAAATATAGAAGTAAACTACGCTGCAAGGGATAAAATAAACTTGGCCTGATGCCATAGATGTCAAATAATTCCAAGGGGCTCCTTTACTGGCCTCCCAATGGAAGGAAACCTTCTTCCACTACAAAACTAGCTCAGAAAACACCCAATAAGATCTTCCATTGCTGCACCCTGCAACTCAGCACATTTCTCAAAAAAATGGCGTTGTACCATAAGACTGAAGCTTGGTATGAAACATGAATGTGGAAATGTAATGCAAACTCTTCCAAGAGCTTCTCAAGGGAAGAGGTGGGATTCTCGATCAAGAACACTCGGTGCTAAACAACACTCAATCTCAGCTAAACAGCTAGATAAATATATATGTCTAAACATACCATATAATCTAAAACATAACATATAATAACATGGATAATATGGCTGCCATCCTCTTCCTTTTATAAGATATGAGCTTCCAAACCCTAAGCCCCATCCATTAATGACACTACTTCCATGCAATGTGTCTCCATCTAAAACTGCATTGTCCCTCATTGAATGCCACTCCTCCATGACAACGTTGTTGATTTGGTCAAAGTTGACCTAGTCCACATGATCTAGCCCCTGTTCACACCTTAGGGTGCTTTATTACGCTGAAATTATGTTCCACTTTCACATGAGAAGTGTTTTTATTCCTAATAAATAGATTTATGGGTCTCCCTAACCACTTTTTCATCAAACAAGAAAGAAAACTTCAATTTTAATATTCCAATTAGCTGCATACTAATTTAGGAATATTATAAAATTCCATAATTAATTTTTGATATGCCAACATATACTCACAACCCATATTTAACCCAATTTCAATCAATTCGTCTGATGGTTCTTATTTGTATGTTAGCACCTGTTTGAAGACATCCAATGATGATTTTTGTAAAACAACTTAAAAAATACAAAAATGAAATCTAGTTAAGTTGTTATAAGGAAATAACAATTACTCACGAACTTAAATATCAACCCTTTTCTTCCTTGTCGTCCTATTTTATGTACTGAATGGGTTCAATATTCTTCTATTTTCTACAAGAAAATACTTGAAAATTAATCTTTAATGCTAAATTGTTTATTTATTGTACTTAATGATTGAAAAATTTAATGATTGCATATTACATTTGAAGCACGTTTTTGTTGAGATGGATCCTCCTGCGATGCAATTTTTTTTTCCATTTCTTTGACTATCTCCTTGTGCACCCTTTTGGACATTCCTACTGGCATATTTATGATATAAAATTGTTCATGTTTTGAGATTTTCATAATCTTCCTGAAAATGTAACATGACAATAAAATATTTAATTTTTATATTGATATATTGATATATTAAAAGTAAATATAATAAAAGTGATATTTATAAATAATTCTAGACAAACATTTAAAGGAATATTAATTTTTCATTCCTTTTTTTTGTTGTTGTACGTTTTTGCTATTAAAAGTTTGACATGTCTCATTGACCAATTCTCTGGAAACTCTTCCTACAATTTAGATAAAATTTGGTTTTTGGAATAATTGGATTGATTTTTGTATTGTAAGTGGAAAGAACGTCTATACATTCGTTCCACTAGATCCTTCAAACTTTTGTAAAAGTTTTCCCCCCTTTTTTTAACCTCCAGCACCACTCCAGATGAGCTAAGGAGAAAATCATTTTCATTTGCATGCTCTATTTTTTTTCTTTTCATAGAACAACATTTCTTTTCTCAATTGTTGGTATCTGAATAACATTAAACAGATGTGAATTAATAGATGTCTTGACACATGTTATCTAATAATTTTAAATATATTATCAATGAAAAATAATAAAAGAAACTCATATTGGATCGATAGTATTTTTTCATTCACCTGATTCATCCTTTTGCAATTTTTCCATCAAGATTTTATGTTATTCTGGTCCTAGATAATAAATAATCTTTTCGAGCTTCATCATTTTGTGGCTCTGCATGATACACAGTAAACAATACATATTAGTTAAAATTACATATAGTTCAAAAATAATATTTTTTGTTAATAATTTTCAAAGAACTTGCCTTTTTTGTTTTTTTTGATGTGTTATCAGTATTTTTGTTATTTGATCTCTTGTCATCCATTTCATTATCAATATGAAACTTGTACCATATCATTCATTAATATATTTTATAAATAAATTGTCAACTTTTCAAGTAAAAAAAAAAATTCTCAAGAAACCGGTGTGTCATTGATGGTGTACGCACCGACTTTGGTGTGTGGGGGTATTATAAATGCACCGCACAAAACGTATAATAGACCGTACGATGCTCTATGTCAACAAGGAGCACCAGTGTGTTACATGTTAACCACTGCACCGATTAAAACAGAGAAAATAATAAAAATAATCAAGTGTTAGTTTTTGTAGCATAAACACCCCGTGCAAACAAGGGACCACCATACGGTGCTCTTTGTCTACTAGGAGACTTGGTGCAGTGCGTTATATGTTACATGGTGCACCAATTAACACAATAAAACATTTTTTTGCAAAACAACATGTTCGTTGTCCGCCATAATGAAATAGTGCATCGGTGCCATATTTTACATATGGCACACTGACAAAAAAAAAATGTTTTTTAATTTTTTATCACACAGTACTTTCACGGTACGCTGGGATAATACAGCGCACCGGTGTGCTAGGTTACATCGGGCGCACTGATGAAAAAATATATATGTTTTTTTTAAATTCACACAAGGGTCGACATTGATTAGGATCTGACTATGCAAGTCGTCCCATGGGTTGGATGTCTTAGTCCTATATATAGCAATAGAAGCCCTATAAATCTGAAATGAAAATCCCTAATTCTGAAATCACAGAAAGAGGGAGAAGAAAGGGTAGAAACAAAAATAATGTAGGGTTTGTTTCTAAAAATGGATTTTTTATTTTTTTATTTTTTTTTATTTTGTGCAAAACAACACGTTCGCAGTGCGCCATAATGAAATAGCACATTGGTGCCATATTTTACACATGGTGCATTGATAAAAAAAATGTTTTTAAATTTTTTATCACTCAGTACTTTCGCGGTGCGCTGAGATAATCCAGCACACCGGTGCGCTAGGTTATGCGGGGTGCACCGATGAAAAAATAAATCTATTTTTTTAAATTCACGCAAGGGCCGACATGGATTGGGATCTGATTATGCAATTTGTCCTGTGGGTTGGAAGTCTTAGAACTATATATAGAAATACAAACCATATAAATTTAAAAGAAAAGCCCTAATTCTAAAATCACAGAAAGAGGGAGAAGAAAGAGCAGAAACAAAAAGAATGTATGGTTTTTTTCTAAAAATGGATTTTATTTTTTTTGTACAAAACAACACATTCGCAGTGCGCCATAATGAAATAGCGCACTAGTGCCATATTTTACATATGGTGCATTGATTAAAAAAAATGTTTTTCAATTTTTTATCACTCAGTGCTTTCGCGGTGCGCTGGGATAATACAGCACACTGGTGCGCTAGGTTATGCCAGGCGCACCGATGAAAAAATAAATCTAGTTTTTTACTTTCACGCAAGGGCTGACATGGATTGGGATCCAATTATGTAATTTTTCCCATGGGTTGGATGTCTTAGGCCTATATATAGAAATAAAAACCCTATAAATTTAAAATGAAAAGCCGTAATTCTAAAATCACAGAAAGAGGGAGAAGAAAGGGTAGAAACAAAAAGAATGTAGGGTTTGTTTCTAAAAATGGTTTTGTTTTGTTTTGTTTTTTTTTTTTTTTTTTTTTTTTTGCGAAACAACACGTTCACGGTGCACCATAATGAAATAGCGCACCGGTGCCATATTTTACATATGGCACATTGATTAAAAATAAATAAAAAAATAAATTTTTTATCACTCAGTACTTTCGCGGTGCGCTGGGATAATACGGCAAACCAGTGCACTAGGTTACACCGGGCGCACCAATGAAAAAATAAATCTATTTTTTTTAAAATTCATGCAAGGGCCGACATGGATTGGGATCCGATTATACAATTTGTCCCGTGGTTTGGATGTCTTAGGCCTATATATAACAATACAAACCCTATAAATCTAAAATGAAAAGCCTTAATTCTGAAATCACAGAAGAGGGAGAAGAAAGGGAAAAAACAAAAAGCATGTAGGGTTTGTTTCTAAAAATGGATTTTTTTTTTGTGCGAAACAACACGTTCGCAGTGCGCCATAATGAAATAGTGCACCAGTGCCATATTTTACATATGGTGCACTGATAAAGAAAAAATTGCTTTTTAATTTTTTATCACAGTACTTTCGCGGTGTGCTAGGTTACATAGGGCGCACTGATGAGAAAAAATCTTTTTGTTTTTTTAATTCACGGAAGGGCCGACATGGATTGGGATCCAATTATGCAATTCATCCTATGGGTTGGATGTCTTAGTCCTATATATAGCAATACAAACCCTATAAATATAAAATGAAAAGCCCTAATTCTGAAATCATAAAAAGAGGGAATGTAGGGTTTGTTTCTAAAAATGGAATTTTTTTATTTATTTTGTTTCTAAAAATGAAAAAGAAATTGAAATTTTTTTCTTACTGCAGAAAAAAGTAAAAAAACAATAAACTTTAATCACAAGATCATTTGAAATTCTATGCTACAGGGTCTGAATCACCAGAGGTTTGGAATTCTGATTCTCTGAATACTTATGTTTGAACGTATTTCCCTGCTCCACAGTGCTCTCATGCTCTATTTGCTCCATGTATGTCTCCTGCAAATATCTAGCTGAAATTTTTAAAAAAATAATGAAATAATGAAAAGTGTTTAGTATTTAAAGAATTGTTTTATGAATTTAGATTTTCGAAAATATTTTGCTGCCCATTTTTTCAATTTACCGCATTTTTCACTTAAAGAAAATAGAGTTGCGCTTTTTTTATTTGCGGTTTTTCGTCACCGGTGCATCACTTAATAGCATCGCACCGATGTGTCCATTTATAAAAAGCAACTATGTGCAGTAACGAAAACACACCAGTGTGGTGATCTGTACATTAGCACCGATAACAAGAAGTCAATTTTTAAGGCACCGAAATTACTTTTAGGTGTGTGCACCAAAATTTATTGTTGATTTTGCTCAAATGCAAGGAGAAATTATCATAATTATATCGAATGGAAAATTCTTCAAAATCAAGCTTGTTCCATAATATTTCTCAAAGTCCATCGCGGAGTTCTCACTATCCATCTCGAGACATAATATTTACTTCAGATTTTATTTATATTTTCATTATCTAATTGAATTTATGTTTTTTATCCGTGTCAATCATGCACAACTTAATTAAATTTATAATGTATACAAATTTGCAGGTTCATGTAGATTCAACATCGATTTCAAATGCAGAAAATATTCAAACAGCTCCAAAATGTCGGAAGCTCTTATCAAGAGCAGCATATCGCAAGGCGCATTTGGTAGATGAAAATGGACAATCGCTTCACCCTGCTAGTTGTAACAATATTTCATCTTCTAGCCACAATCCTGGGACAATGATGGTAATAATTATAATTTTTTGGTATATTTATTATTGTAATTATTTCAACATCAAACCAATTAATCATGCAATATTGTCAATGTGGTTACTAATTGATATCATATATTTTGTACTAATCATGTTCAAATATAATTTTTTAAATTATTAGGATGCTAGTGATGATGAGAGACCTACCTACCATCTTCCGTTGCACCCCATGACAATGTCAAATCGAGAAAAGACTGAATTAAGAGAAAAAATCGGAGAGGAATGATACCAAGAATGGTTGAATCAACCACCAATTCAATTCCCGCTACGTCCAGATTCACCAATTAGGAATGACTACAACAATAGTAGTTCCTTACAAGCTGGCAATGGAGGAAATCAAATAGAAGTTGGTATTGATGATTACTTAAGGTATATTACTTCCATCGAGACAATGTTGTTAGATGCATTCCAAAACGATGATCAGCTAGGGGATGATGCTCATATCCCTGACACCATTTTTGAAAGCCTTAAATTTTCTTCCACCACCACTCTCTTTGGACCTGGCGGTCAGTCAAATTCTACCCAGTTGGGGACAACAATGTTACAATACAACTTGAAAACAATTTTTTGCTTTTCAAATGCATGTTTCTCGAAAATTTTGAGGTAAGTTACCATAAAGTACTCCCTTATATAAATTTGAATATAATCAGCACACTGCAATGACAATTACAAATGGTAAATGTTATGAACATTAATAATTATATCGACATTAAAGTACATTTATTAATATATTTTTTCATGATCACCAACTACAGGCTATTCAAAGATAAGGTTCTTCCGAGTGATAATGTCTTGCCTGGTAGTTGCGAAGAAGCAAAGAAATTGTTGAAAATGTTGGGTGTTGAGTACACATCATATCATGCATGTCAAAATGATTGTATTCTATATAGAGGAGAATATGCAGACAAAGAGATGTGTCTGAAATATGGGCATGATAGATATGATAAATAAAAAAAGAAGTGTAAATCACGTACTGGTCCTCCTTTTAAGATATTGAGGCACATGCCTATAATCCCAAGGATTCAAAAGCTCTTTTGTTGAAATAATTATCTATGTTGCATGGATGGCATGCCTCACACATAAGTGAGTTGGGAGTTATGTGAATCCCAACTGATTCAATAGCCATGAAGCATATAGAGGATACATGGCCCGAAAAATTTAAGGATGAAGTACAAAGTCTATGACTCAGCATAGCCATGGATGGCTTCAACCCATATTCCCTCCAAAACACCAACTATTATGTTTGGCCTGTAGTAGTGATCAATAACAATATCCCCCCCATGCTTTTCCATGAAGAATGAACATATTATATTGGCTCTCATAATCCATAGTAGAAGACAAGTGAAGAATATGGATGTCTACTTACAACCACTGGTAGATGAATTGAAGGAAATATGGGATGGGATAAATGTATATGTTAGGTCCCTATATTACTAGTATAGTCTCTTATTGTTGTTAGTGTAACCCCCTTATTGTTATTATTGTACCCTTGTAGCCCCCATTTTATTATTATTGTGCCCTTAAATTATTAATGTTAGGTCGGCTAGGATTACATTGTGGCCCGCTAGGATCATATTGTGGCCCCATGGACTCCTATATATAGAAGGAGGTTTTGTTCATTTGTATCATCCAAGAATTTTTCATTTATGTAATGTATTGGAGGTTGCCCCCTCAAAGTGGCTTATTTCTAAGGCGTTGATATCTCTTTTCTTCTATTTTTGGAGCTAGTTACACAACATTTGGTATCAGAGCTTTGGATTCTAGGGTTTCGCTGCTCCAAACAGGTCATTGTGGCATTTTCGCTATAAATTGTTTTCTACGAAGTTTCAGAAGCTGAAAATTTTAGGGTGTGAAGCCGAAATCTTGAGGAAGATTTTCTAACAAGTTCAGAGCTTGGTTCACAATATTTTCAGAGATATGATCTATGGAAGTTAGGTCTTTTTTCAGGCTCGTAAACAGGTCATCGTGGCATTTGCGCTATAAATTTTTTTCTACGAAGGTTCAGAATCTAAAATTCATATGGTGCGAATCTGAAATCCTGCGTAAATTCCTCAAAAAATTTCAGAGCTTGGTTCGCAATATTTTTGGAGATATGATCTGTGGAAGGTAGTGCTTTTTCAGGCTCCTGAATTTCATCTCAAAGAGGTGATCGTGGGAAAAGTTCAATAACTCTCTCTCTGGGCATCGTATTGGAGTGCCGTAAAAATTGGTCGCAAGTACACGGACTTTAGTTTCTTGGCTATCAATTTCAGAGACAAAGGACAAAACAGTGACACGTGGCAAGTCGTACAAGTTCGCTCTACTGAACCAGTCCAGAATTAGGTCATTGTTGGAGATTGGACACAACTTTGTCTTGGAGAATCCAAATCAGGTCAGACCACTGGAATTCAAAAGAGAATTCAGAGGGCTACTTCAGTGCTGAAATTCAGATATTGAAGATCCGCAATCACAGAGATAATTTAATTTCAATATCGAGCTCCTCAAAGCAAGTAAAAGGTATCAATATTGGATTCTAAAATGGCGCCTAAAAAGAATTCAACACCCATTAAGCCTTCAGAAGGCTCTACCATGACTCATGAAGATGAAGAATTGCAACATTATCTATCAAAATTACAAGAGCAAGTGCAACAAATTTCACTCTCGCAAAAGGCAACAAAAAATGAAATGGAAGTTTTGAAGAAAGGCGTGGAAGTGAAGATGGACAGTTTGAAGAAAGGAATGGAAGCTAAGATGGATGGTGTGGAAGTGAAGATGGACGGTTTGAAGAAAGGCGTGGAAGCTAATATGGATGGCATGGAGGCTGGCATGGAATCTAAGATGGATGACATGGAAGCTAATATCGATGAGAAAATGGAAAACATAAAGAATTTTCTAAAAGTAGACATGGAAGGTTTGACAAATTTGATACAAGAAAGGTTTCCTAATGGTGAAAAGATAGTAGAAGAACCTCATGATGAGAACAAAATAAATGTTAATTTTGACTTCATAAACTCTAATGTTGGCGGGAAGAACCACCATATTCCAAAGATGGATATAAGGAAGTTTGATGGAAAGGATCCTGTAACATGGATACTACAGATGGAGCAATATTTTGATCTCCATAATGTGCAAAACACACAAAAGGTACGCATTGCAACTTTACATTTATATGGTATCGATGGCTTTGCTCCCGTAAAAAAATTGTCACTTGGTCAATTTTTACGGAGGAAATGATAGCACATTATGAGGATACAAAGAGCAACACCTTCTTTAGCCAATTGATAAATCTCAAACAAAAGGGTTTAGTGGGGCAGCACATTGAGGACTTCCAAAATTGAATATAAGGGTAACTAATATTCCAGAGGAACACAGGATTGATCTCTTCTTAGGTACTCTAAAGGATAACATCCAACATGAAGTTCGTGTTTTGGAACCTGATTCATTGGAGAAGGCATTCAGGTTGGCAAGAAAAGTTGAATGTAAAATTATGGCGACAAGGAAGCCTACCACTCAATTCTATAAAGAAGGAAGTGTTGTTACGCCTAGATTTCCACAACCTACAAGGTTAACACCACAACAATTGGAAGAAAAAAGAGCAAAAGGGCTTTGCTACAGTTGTGATAGCAAATACACTAAAGGTCATAAGTGTGCTGAAAAGAAATTATTTTACATAGATTGTGAAGAAGAAGAAGAAAATCAACAAGAAGAGGATATACACCAGGAACCGGCCCTAGATGAGGAAGAAATGAATCCGACCATATCATGTAATGCACTGGCAGGAATTACCACTCCTCAAACTCTCAAAATAGCAGGACAGATTAAGAAGAAAAAGGTAATAGTGTTGATTGATTCAGGTAGCACCCATAATTTTATTCATTGTAAGGTAGCCAAGGAAATAAATTGTTTCCTATACCCAGCACTAGAATGTCAAGTGATGGTTGCAAATGGAGGAACTATAAATTGCTCTGGAAAATGCCATAATATCAAGCTAACCATGGGGGAATATGTATTGACTAGTCCAATGCTTTCCATTCCTATGGGAGGTGCTGATGTAGTACTAGGAGTACAATGGTTACAATCTTTGGGGACGGTAGCTTTTAATTTTCAAGAACTTTTCTTAAAAAAAAATTCAGAAGGAAAGGAAGTCAAATTACGTGGTATTGAAGGGAAACCGGGAAGGATAATAAGCTCTAATGTCATGACAAAGCTTCTAAAGAAAGAACAACGAGGCGTAATTGCACAATTATGCTCACTAGAAGTTCCGACATCAAAATCATCTATTTCTGCAGATCTCCAACAAGTCTTGGACAATCATTCCAACGTGTTTGAAACTCCGAAAGGACTCCCACCTATTCGTGATCATGATCATGCTATTCATTTGATTCCAAGAAGTGTTCCTCCAAACATCAGGCCTTATAGATATCCTTACTTCCAAAAGAGCAAAATTGAACGTATGATTGCAGAAATGTTAGAGGCGGGTATAATTCAACCTAGTCAAAGTTCTTTCTCTGCTCCTGTAGTATTGGTACACAAGAAGGATGGATCATGGCGAATGTGTCCGGATTATAGGGAACCCAATAAGCTCACCACTAAAGACAAATTTCCCATTCCTGTGATTGATGAATTATTGGATGAATTACATGGAGCAATTTATTTTACCAAGTTGGATCTTCTTTCAGGATATCATCAAATTAGAATGAAGACTAAATATATTCCAAAAACAACATTTCGAACTCATGAGGGTCATTATGAATTTTTGGTCATGCCTTTTGGCTTTACCAATGCACCTTCTACATTTCAAGGGTTGATGAATTCCATTTTCAAACCCTTCCTTAGAAAATTTGTGCTAGTATTTTTTGATGATATACTAATCTACAACAGGTCTTGGAAGGATCATGTTGAACATGCTGACAGGGTGCTCAAACTATTGCAGGAGAAACAATTATATGCAAAAAAATCCAAATGTTTCTTTGGAGTACAAGAGGTGGAATATCTGGGTCATATTGTATCTCACGAGGGTGTTAAAGTAGACCCTAACAAAATTAAAGCCATTAAGGAATGGAAATTCCCCACAACCATAAAGAAGTTATGAGGATTTCTCGGGTTAACAGGGTATTATCGCAAGTTTGTTAAGAATTATGGGAGAATAGCAGCACCTCTAACAACATTATTGAAGAAAGATGCATTTTCATTGACTCCTAAAGCAACTAAGGCCTTTGAACGTCTTAAAGAGGCAATGTGCCTAGCACCGGTCTTAGCTACACCAGACTTCACAAAAACCTTTATTGTGGAATGTGATGCCTCAGGAAATGGAATTGGTGTGGTTTTAATGCAGGAAGGAAGACCCATTGCTTTTGAAAGTCGTCCAATCAAAGGAAAGTATTTACAGAAACCTATTTATGAGAAATAAATGTTAGCAATACTGCATGCACTAAAGAAATGGCGAACTTACCTAATGGGAAGACACTTCAAGGTAAAAACTGATCATGATAGTCTTAAACACTTTTTGGAACAAAGACTATCGTCAGAAGAACAGCAAAAATGGGTCACAAAGATGTTGGGTTATGACTTCGAAATAATCTACAAAAAAGGAAAGTTGAATGTTGTTGCAGATGCACTCTCAAGAAAGAATGAAGAGGTGGAAGCATTTCTTTGTGCCATTTCTATTATCCAACCAGATTGGATAACCGAAGCAAGAGATGAATGAAAGAAGGACAAAGATGTATGGACACTCATTCAAAAGTTGCAGCAAGATCCTAGTACATCTGATACATTTAGTTGGAAAAATGATTCCTTATGGTACAAAGATCGCTTATATCTTTGCAAGAATTCCCAACTAAAACAAAAAATTCTTCCGGAATTGCACACTTCTCCTTTAGGAGGACACTCAGGATTTTTAAAAACTTACCACAGGGTGAAGAAAGAATTTTTTTGGGATGGCCTTAAATCCGATATTCAAAAGTTTGTGGCGGAATGTTTGGTTTGCCAGCAGAATAAAGTGGAAACAATTAAGACCCCAGGACTTCTACAACCTTTATCCATTCCAAGTCAACGTTGGGAGGAGATTTCAATGAATTTTATCACAGGTTTACCTAAGTCCGAAGGAAAGAGTGTCATCATGGTGGTAGTTGATAGACTTACCAAGTATGCACACTTTTGTGCATTATCTCATCCATTTAAAGCAAGTACAACTGCTACTACATTTATGGACACAATTCAAAAGCTACATGGAAACCCAAGGGTTATTGTGAGCGACAGAGATCCCATTTTTACTGGAAATTTTTGGACGGAGTTATTTTCTTGTCTGGGTACTCAATTAGCTCATAGCTCATCTTATCATCCTCAATCTGATGGTCAAACTGAGATAGTAAATAAATGTTTGGAAGGATATCTTCGTTGTTTTGTATCAGATAAACAAACACAATGGGTCAAGTGGTTACCTCTTGCTGAATGGTGGTATAACACTTCCTTCCATACTGCAGCAAAAATGACCCCATTTATGGCACTTTATGGATATAATCCACCATCCATCACATCATATTTAAGGGAAAATTCGAATGTTCAAGCAGTGGAAGATCACATCGAGCATCAGCAAGAAGTTCTCCAACTCTTAAAGGATAACCTGAATTTGGCACAAAATCGAATGAAACAACAGGCAGATCAACATCGCAGCCAGAGAAGTTTTGATGTAGGAGATTGGGTATTTTTACGGCTACAACCATACAAACAAATGTCCCTCAAGCAAGCTAAGAAGGATAATAAATTATCGCCAAAGTACTATGGTCCTTACAAAGTGTTGCAAAAGATTGGTACTATGGCATACAAATTGGAGCTTCCTGCTTCTTCGCAAGTACATCCAGTTTTCCATGTTTCATGCTTAAAGAAGGTTATAGGTGAAAATCTTCTGGTTCAAACAATATTGCCAGAACTTGATGAGGAAGGAAAAATCATATTGGAACCTAAAGCAGTCATGGAAACAAGAACTCGACAGCTACAGAATCGATCAATTTCAGAGTATCTCATCAAGTGGAAGAACTTACCCACTGAAGATTCTACATGGGAGGATGAGAATTTTATACAGAAGCACCCAGAGCTACTCAAGTGTTGAGGATAACACTTTTTTGAAGGAGAGGGGCATGTTAGGTCCCTATATTACTAGTATAGTCTCTTATTGTTGTTAGTGTAACCCCCTTATTTTTATTATTGTACCCTTGTAGCCCCCATTTTATTATTATTGTACCCTTAAATTATTAATGTTAGGTCAGCTAGGATTACATTGTGGCCCACTAGGATTATATTGTGGCCCCATGGACTCCTATATATAGAAGGAGGTTTCGTTCATTTGTATCATCCAAGAATTGTTCATTTATGTAATGTATTGGAGGTTGCCCCCTCGAAGTGGCTTATTTCTAAGGCATTGATATCTCTTTTCTTCTATTTTTGGAGCTGGTTACACAACATTATACGATGTATCAATACCCATCACATCAGAGAGGAGTTTTATGTTGTATGGAATATGTGCTTACACGACACATGATTATCCAGGCTTAGGAGTTTTCTCTGGTAAATTACATGTTTAATTTATTGATTTGTTTATATACGTAACACTATTCTTTCACATATTAGTTATTTAATTCATTGTAATTGTTTTGATCTTCATGATATTCTTTAATGTGTCATGCATATTAATTGTATACAATAATCTCACAGGTCTGGTAACAAAAGGGTATTTTAGATGCAAATGTTGTGGACCTTCTCTGAAAGCTAGATGGTCCAAGGACCTACGAAATCTGGTGTAAGATTTCTCCAGAGTATTCTTCCTAGAAGAACACCCTTACAGAAGAGAAGCTTATGCTTTCAATGGTAAACGAGAGAGAACCCAAAGGCCTCCAATAATGACACCAATTGAATGGCTTAGAGGATATGAGAGAGAGAAGGAGAAGGAGTTAATAGAAATTTTCGATTCAAATGGGGAGCCTATGTTTGATGATCCTGAATTCTTCGACACCTATGTTGAGAAATTTCCCATTGGGATGAAAAGGAAATCTATATTTTATAACCTCCCATATTGGGAGCATCTTAAGATTACCCACTTATTAGATCCCATGCATATATTTAAAAATGTTTCTTCTTCTTTATGGAGGCACGTATCATCGAAAAAAAGTGACACATTGGCTGTTAGAAAAGATCTTATTACTTCAAAAACTAAAAAGAAACATTGGCCAAGACGATTAGAAAGCATGGGATCAGAGGTAGGTGATCATCCCTCTAATTCATGGTTTTTCAAAGAAGGTGATGTCCCATGGATTTTAAAAAAAATGATCTTTCTTTGGCAAAGGAAGTTATAATGGGTGTGAGGGTGCCAACTTCATACAGGTCTTCACTACGGTGCTGCTTCACCGTGGATGACCATTTTTTGGGGTTGAAATCACATGAACATTTGAATCTTGTAAGAGTACATATAACGTCAAAAGCATGATTTTATTATTTGTTATATTAACAAATTTTATCCCATGTGGGGATCATAAAACATAACTAATTTTGTATATTATTGCACGTGTTTATAACTTTCCAGTGTCATTATCCTTTGTTTGAGTGTGGGTGTGTGAAACATGAATTCCCACAAGACCTAGGACGTGCCATATCTAAATGATCTGCATCTGTACGTTGGATCATGTCAAAAGAGATTCATGTGGCTATGTAATATTCCCAATTAGCCTCAAGCTAATTGGAATATTAAATTTTCCTTTACTTTTCTGTTCATGAATAAATGTATAAAGGAGGAACATAAAAAGTCCTAAAATCAGTGAATAAATCAATGCCCCATGTGAACAAGGCTAAATCTGGGCTACCTTAATAAAACACCTTATGTCTGGAATGGATTGAGACATTTGACTGGGTCAACAGGACCAAATCAACAGCGTCGTCTAGAGGGGATGAACCTCATGCATGCACATCATAGTCTTAGTTGTGTTGGGTGTGGAGCCTAATTATCTTGTTTACTTTGTATCACATCGTTGGACCCTTGTACCTTAATGGGGTGGCAACGCCACCCATAATTAAACACTGCCTGGGGGGTCCAGGGGGGGCGGCTGCAACTTTATGGAGCCCCCCCCTAGCAGGGGGTTTTGGAGGCAGCGCCCCCAAAGCTAAAAACAGATGTAAAATTGCCTTGTAAAAGTATAGTAATTTCTAGTCAATTTGGGCCGTTCATTAGGCGAATGATCTGATGGTAGAAGTTATGTTTAGTTTAGGGTTTTTTGTCCAACCCCTTGCTTGTATGAGGGTATTGTATTGCGGTTGTGTATTGTATGTGTATTCTCATAGCGAGAAATAGATAGGGATACTGTGAGAGAGAACAGAGGATATTACAACGGATCTGTTGTAGGTTGTGTCTCCTTATTTTGATGGATAATAGAAAGTAAGGACTGGTTGTTCAAGGTGGACATAGCCCAAACTGGGTGAACCACGTATATCTATGTCTCTCTAGTTTTATGTTTTTTGTGTGCTTATGCTTTCCACATATTTTATGTGTTTCATTGCTTTGTAATATATAGTTTTCTAACAACTAGTATTGGAGCCTAAGGCCTATTTGGCTGATAAACTCGCAAGAAAGAAGGGTTCCTAGTTCGAGTGGGAGCAATGGCGAAAGATGGTAAGTTTAGGGTCAAGAAATTTAACGGCCAAAACTTCCCGCTGTGGAATATGTAGATGGAAGATTATTTGTATCAGAAAGGTCTGTACCTACCATTGAGCGGAAAAACAAAGAAGCCGATAGTTATGAAAGATGTAGAATGGGAGATTCTCGATAGAAAGGCACTCGAAACAGTATGGTTGTGCCTCGTGGCATCGGTAGCCCTCAATATTTCAAAGGAAACAACAATAGAGGGTTTGATTAAGGCGTTGGAAAAACTATATGAAAAACCCTCGGGCCTCGGCCTCAAACAAGGTATTTCTTAAGAAACGCTTATTTAATATGAAGATGTCGGAAGGTGGATCTATTGCAGACCATTTAAATGATTTTAATACAGTTACCAGTCAGTTAAGTTCTGTAAGGGTAAACTTTGATGATGAAGTTAGAGCTCTGTTATTTTTGTGCTCATTGCCAGAAAGTTGGAATGGTTTAGTTATGGCCATTAGTAACTATGTCTCTGCATCAAGTACTTTAAAGTTTGATGATGTTGTTGGTGCTATCCTTAGCGAGGAAATGTGATGAAAAAGCTCCAGTGAGACATCGAGCAATGCTTTGAGTGCAGAGACTTGGGGAAGAAAAATGGAAAGAGGAAAGAGCTAGGGATATTGCAATAAATCAAGGAAAGGTAGATCCAAGTCCAGATCGGGGATAGTGTGCTGGAAATGCGGAAAGAAAGGACACCTTAAGAAAGACTGTAGATCTCGTAAGGGAAAAGAAGGAGATGCACAACAAGAAAACAATCATGAAGAAAATGTGACAGGTGATGTGTTACAAGATGCTTTGATTACTTCTATCGAAAATGTTACTAATTCCTGGGTGTTAGATTCAAGGTCCTCATTCCATGCCACATCTGATAAGAAATATTTTCATGACTATGTTCAAGGAGATTTTGGACAAGTCCATTTGGGTGATGATAAACCCTGTAAAATTGTTGGAATGGGTAAATTTCTTGTAAAACAACAGAATGTAAACCAATGGCTATTAAAGGAGGTAAGACATGTTCCATATCTGAATAAAAATTTGATTTCAACAGGGCAGTTAGGTGGTGAAGGTTGTGTGACAAATTTCACAGATAAAACTTGGAAGGTCACCAAAGGAGCCCTGGTAATAGAAAAAGACGAAAAGGTTCATACATTGTATTTATGCAATGGTATTTATAACTATGTTAATGCTTTAACCTCCAAAGGAGAAGATGCAGCATTATGGCATCATAGGCTCAGACACATGAATGAGAAGGGGATCAAGATTCTTCACCCAAGAAATTTGTTACCGGTTTTGAAGAATGTTGATTTGGATTTCTGTGAGAATTGCATTTATGGAAAACATAAGAGAGACATATTTCTCAGAGTTGGGAAAGAAAATAAGAGCGAAAAATTAGAACTTGTGCATATAGATGTATGGAGACCTGCTCAGGTATCATCTCTCAGTGGCTCTCATTATTATGTTACTTTTATTAATGATGCAACTAGAAAAAATTAGATTTATTGTATTCAGAATAAATCTGATGTATTTGATACTTTCAAGAAATGGAAAGCTTTGGTTAAGATTGAGACCAGAAAGAAGTTGAAGTGTCTCAGATCAGACAATGGAGGTGAATATTGCAGAAAAGAGTTTGATAGGTACTGTTCAGAGCATGGAATTCGCAGAGAGAATACAGTTCCAATAACACCACAAGAAAATGGTGTGTCATAAAGGATGAACAGGACAATCATGGAGTGTGCAAGGTGCATGATATTGCATGTAGGATTGCCTTTATAGTTTTGGGCAGATGCTGTAGATACCGTTGTTTATCTAATAAATAGAGGGCCTTCAAGTTCCTTGGATGGTGGTATTCCATAGGAAGCATGGACAGGTAAAAAGGTAAACTACTCTTTCTTAAAGCCTTTTGGCTGTGAGGCCTTTGTCCATATTCATAAAGAAAATAGAAAAATGCTTCAGCCAAAATCAAAGAAATGCCTTTATTGGATATGGTGTTAATTATTTTGGTTATCACTTATATGATTATGAAAATCAAAAAATCATTAGGGCAAGAGATGTAATATTCAATCAAAATGTCTTGTATAAGAATCATTTGTAGGAAAAGAAACAGGGCAAAGAAAACAAAGAATACATAGTTCTTGACGAGATCACAGAAAAAGTAAAGGTGCCTGAAAATAATAATAATCAACAACCACAACAACAACAACCACCACAATAGCAACATGCACCTCAAACAAATGAAAGTGGTGTCAAAAGATCTACCAGGATAAGTAGACCTCCTGAATGATACTCTCCTTCATTATATTATTTATTGTTGACTAATTCTGGTGAACCCGAATGCTATGAAGAAGCAATGCAGGTTGAAACCAAGAAGAATTGGGAGCTAGCCATGGAAGAAGAGATGGACTCCTTAATGCATAACCAGACTTGGGACTTAGTGAGGTTTCTTGCAGGTAAAAGTACATTGCAGAATAAATGGGTTTACAAACTGAAGGAAGAAGATGGAGGAAAATAGAGGTACAAAGCTAGACTTGTGGTGAAGGGGTTTGCACAGAAAAAAGGTATTGTTTTTGATGAAATATTTTCTCCTGTTGTTAAGGTGACTTCAATCAGAACTATTTTAAGTCTTGTAGCAGCGGAAGATTTGCATCTTGAACAGTTAGATGTAAGGAAAACATTTCTCCATGGAGATTTTGAGGAAGAGATCTATATGCATCAACCGGAAGGATATGAGGTCAAAGGGAAGGAAAAATTAGTGTGCGTGCTAAAGAAGAGCTTGTATGGCTTAAAACAGGCTCCAAGGTAGTGGTATCTAAAATTTGACAAGTTTATGTCTAAACAAGGTTATACTAGATGTCACTCTGATCATTGTGTTTATCTGAAAAAGAAAAATGATGGCAGCTATATTATATTGTCATTGTATGTAGATGACATGCTTGTTGCAGGGTCTAACATGTAGGAAATAAATGTGCTCAAAAGAAAATTGGAAAATTCATTTGCAATGAAGGATTTGGGAGCTGCAAAACTAATACTTGGTATGAGAATAACTAGAGACAGGAAAAATCGCAAATTAACACTATCTCAGAATGAGTACATACAAAAGGTGTTGAAAATATTTAACATGCAGAATGCAAAACCAGTTAGTACACCTTTTGCTAGCCATTTCAAATTTTTTAAGGCAATGTGCCCCAAGATCAACAGTTGGAAGCTTAATGTATGCAATGGTCTGCACAAGGCTTGATATTTCACATGCAGTGGGAGTTGTAAGCAGGTACATGAACAATCCAAGAAAATAACATTGGATGGCAGTGAAATGGATTCTCAGATATTTGAGAGGTACCACAAATCAAGCATTATGCTTTGGTGGTTCAAACATTGCTCTACAGGGATATGTTGATGTAGATATGGCAGGTGACAGAGATAACAGGAGGAGCACTACAGGATATGTATTTACTGTAGGTGGAAGAGTTGTTAGTTGGGTTTCAAAAATCCAAAGTGTTGTTGCACTTTCAACAATAGAAGCAGAGTATGTTGATGCTATAGAGACTAGTAAAGAAATGATTTGGTTACAAAGGTTTATGGATGAATTTGGTAGGAACCATGATATGGGCACATTATACAGTGATAGCCAAAGTTCCATTCATCTTGCAAAGAACTCAGCATTTCATTCCAGGACTAAAAACATACAGCTCAAGTACCATTTTGATACGGTCGGTATTGGAAGATGGACAGTTGAATTTGGAAAAGATACACACTAGCCAGAATCTTGCAGATATGCTAACAAAATTTGTAACCAGGGAGAAACTGAGATTATGATCAGTTTCAATTGGTCTTCAAGGATGAAGATGAAGATGAGAAACAGCCAGGTCCAAAGAGGAGTCATTGTCCAGCAAATGAAGCAGTGGTGGAGTTGCTACAATCAGTCTCCAAGTGAGATATTGTTGGGTGCGGAGCCTGATTATCTTGTTTACTTTATATCACAGCGTTGGACCCATGTACCTTAATGGGGCGGCAATGCCACCCATAATTAAACGCTTCCTGGGGGGTCCAGGTGGGGGCAGCTACTACTTTATGGAGCCCCCTCTTGGTAGGGGGTTTCGGGGGTAGCGCCCCCAAAGCTAAAAGCAGATGTAAAATTACCTTGTAAAAGTATAGTAATTTCTAGTCAATCTGGGTTGTTCATTAGGCAGATGACCTGATGGTAGAAGTTATGTTTAGTTCAGGGTTTTTTTCCCTAGAAGGAAACCCTCGCTTGTATGAGGGTATTTTTTATTGCGGCTGTGTATTGTATGTGTATTCTCAGAGTGAGAAACAGATAAGGAGACTGTGAGAGAGAACAGAGGATATTACAACGGATCTGCTGTAGGTTGTGTCTCTTCATTTTGCTCGATAATAGAAAGGAAGGACTGGTTGTTCGGGGTGGATGTAGCCCAAACTGGGTGAACCACATATATCTATGTCTCTCTAGTTTTATGTGTTTTGTGTTCTTGTGTTTTCTGCATATTTTATGTGTTTCATTGCTCTGTAATATATAATTTTCTAACAAGTTGGAGGTGGCACATGTGAAAGGAGCTAAATCATTGAGATGGTTTAGTGTTTGGCAAGATCTCTATCTTATAAAAGGAAGAGGAGGGTAGCATGGGAGGGTTGTTTATGAACATATTATTTTTGAAGAATTTGTTTGTTTAGAAATTTCTCATTCTCTTGGTTGTTTAGCAGAGAATAGTGTTGTTTAGCGCAAGGATCTCCTGTTAAGGAATCCTTCTCTTTCCTTGAGGAGCTCTTGGGAGAGACTTGCATTTCTTGTCCACTATCAAGCTTAAGGCCAATCTTCTTCTTCCAACTACAATGCAGATCCTGTTGAGGGTTTTTTTGTCTTTGTAAGTTGTAGCAAGTGGAGGGATCTACTCAGATCTAGGCCATTCTAGTGCCTCTTTTTAGTGGGAGAGTCTTCTATCCCCCTGGAAAGAGAGTATTGGATCATTGGAGCTTCAGATCCACATCTTGGCTTGAGGCCATCACTGTTCTAAGCCTATAGTGTAGTTCATCTTCCAGTACTGTGTTATTTTCAAGGGAGAAGTTGCAGGGTGTTTTGGCATACTTTTGGAGGAGAGATCTCTAGTGTTGGGAATTTTACCTTCACTGTGGTGACCCATGCATTTTAGATCTAATCCATGTCATATTCAGATTTGATCTGAATAATTTTGTATTTAATTTAGAATTTCCGAGTCATTCTATAGATCTGCTACCTTACATCTTAGATCTATTCCATGTACTTCACGTTTTGCACAAAACCCCAAGGGGCATTTGTAGAGGAGCCTTTCTAGCGTAAAGATCTGATACATATCTAACTTTTTGTACATAGATCTACTCTAGATCTGAAGTGTAATCTACTACTATTTTAGCCAATAAAAATAACCTTTTCAAGCTTGTTTAGTCATATTCTATGGTTGCAGTACCTCAATCTTGAGGATTTATTCATGTAAAGTCTTCTATTTTCTGTTCTATAACTCATGGGCTTCAATATAACTCTGAATTGCTGATGTAAATTTCAGTATTGAGCCTTCTTATTGGCCTCCTACCGTTGTTCAATTAAATTTCATTATTTTTATACAGTATTGTTTGCATATTGCAGCAGTCCCATTCTTGGGTATTTTCGAGCTATACTAGGTGTGGGAGACTTGTTTACCTCACCTAGAATGATTTGTTTCCATTCTCCTCTTGGATTTAGATTTCATATTTTCATATATAAGGGATCCAAGGGTTGATTTTTATTTCTGTAGCATACATTTCTGAAAATGTGTTTTTCATGCATGCATTGTTGAGCAGTCCCATTTTGGGATATTATAGTGGTATCAGAGCATCATCTTGGCACAGCCTGTGCTTTCTTAAGAAGCCAATATGCCTTCCATATAATAAGGGCCTCTTACTGATAGAGAGAAGAGGTATCTAAGAAAAAAAATGAAGAAGAAGATTGATTACACTAAAGACAAAGAAGACAAGGGTCAAACCCCTTTATCTGGAAGAATGAAAGGGAAAGAGCTCTCAACAACTCTGTTCCAAACTTTGCATGAGCTTAAGAATGAAATCAGGGGAATGAGGAAGAAAGAAATGAAAATCCCTTGAAGATATTGGCACATGAAGGAAGCCCCAGTTATTCATACTTTGTGTGTGAGAATTCAGCCACACAATCAGATTTGCAATGTTGTAGCATGCCTACATTCCTAGCAAGAGAATAAGTAGAAGGAGAGATACCAAAAGAGGATACTCTTGGTGACTATCTCCAAGAATATGAATCTCAGTCTAAAATATTCAAAGAGCATCTAAGCTTCCCAGAGTTTTGTCAAATCGAAGCAAAAAGAAGATCCAACATATACAAGAGAAGAAGAGGGTGCATGCAACCCACTTTTGGTAGGACTTTTCTACCTACATTTGATGGATCACTTGAGAACTCAGCCAAGTCTTGGGTAAATAAGCTTAACACATATTTCCAGCTGCATCAAGTTTCAGAAGAAGAAGCCATAAGAGTAGTAGCGCTGCACCTCCAAGGTAAGGCTTATGCCTGATGGTTATTTGAGTCTTCTTCATTGAAAAATGTAAACATCTCTACTTATGCAAAGTTCACTAGGAGGTTAGAGAAAATATTTGATTCTATGCCATCTAAAATTTCTTTGGGTAAACAAACTAAGCCCAAGAAATCAGAACCTTTGCATGAGATGGAAAGATCCATGAAGATAACTCCATTTCAGAACATTGTTGAAGGGTTTAAAGATATGCCACATGATTTTCCAAGGGCAAAGGCCCCACATCAGCAAGTACATTCTTCTTAAGAAGAAGACATGAGTGTTCCTTTTTTAAGGAGAGATCAAGAGAAAGGATCTTGTATTGATGAGGCATACTCCATTGGTGAGGAGAAGAAATAAGAAGAGCTGAAATGTTCCTCTGGTGCTGTGACAGTAGGAGGAGATCTATTTTTATTGGGAGATGGAGATGAAGCCATTGCTTCCACTAAGAGGGCTCTTGTATCTTTGCAAGAAGGCCCCAAGGATCCTATACATGAAGAGGATGAGTAGCATGTGTCTATAATAATAGATAATGAGACAAAAAAATGGAGGGAATGTGTTCCAAAATTGCATCCAGTTTTGGGAACACACACTATGATAGATCAGTCTTTTGTGATCAAGACTCTCGACACCAAGGAGATGATGGGTGTTCATGAGTTAACTACATCTAAAGGAAGCACCTTAGACTATAAGATCTTGTAGAATGTGGGTAAAGAAGATAAGGTGAAGGATCAAAACATTGATATGATGGGAGGTGATCCTCTATTACATGAAGAAGAGGATGGGGAAGTTGCTCCACTCAAAAGCACTCTTACATCTATAAGAGTGATACCTCATTATCATGATACTTCCACACAGAAATCAGAGATGGATTTGCGTCATGGAAGTAGTCATAATATGTTCCCATCTATTTTTCACATGGGAATGAGCCATGAGACATTATTATCTTGTGGTATACCACTTGGGAGACCACTTGATTCAGATTTGATGGAAGATGTCCCATGCATTGATGCTCCTTTCATAGATCCAAGGAGGAAGGGAGCACTATAAGACCATAATATAGCACTGAGAGTATGGGGTAGGTACAAGGAGAGGGAAAATATTTTTCCCTTAACATCATTATCCATTCTCTCATCCCATACTACGCTGAATAAAGTTGCTGAAAGGAGAAAGAATGACACCATCATGGAGCAAGGAAGGTAAACCTTGAATCGAGAGACAAACATGTTTAGAGAACCCTCTTCCATACATGATGAGAGATGGTGGTCACACATGCATACTTTTGCAAAACCAAGGAGGTTTTGGATAGATGATAGCCTTCCATGGGAGACTAACTTCCAAGAACTTCCATTTTCTGTTGAGCATGTGCATATGCAAGAGAGGCAGCAAGGAAGGAATGGAAACCTTCCACCTTATAACTTTGGCATGGGAGATGTCAAGAAGGAGAGAAATGGGAGGCTTGGCTTTCCAACATACACCTTTGACATGGGGACTATCAAGGATAAGAACAAAAACATGATGGACACTTTGGATGACACATTATCAGTGATGTCATTGTTGGACACATTAGATCCATATTGGAAATCCCAACTGCTGGTGGAATATTCCAAGGATCTTCACACTTGCATGATTCTAGATGACTTGCTACATGATGGAAGCTATTCAATCCTAGATGGAGTCATCTATAACCATGGTAGGATCTTCTTGTCTAGAGCCTCCAAGCTCAAGGATAAGTTACTACAAAGGGTTTATGAAGAGTTCTATTTCAGCCACACATATTCTATGAAGCTCAACAACATCATCTTGAGGAGCTACTATTGGGATGGCCTTGAAAAATAACTATATCAGCATTGTCAAAGATGCATGAACCTTGTGTAGTTGGAGTAGCAACAATACTCTATGATAGAGTTATTTCAGCCACCTCTTCCTACCTTGGAAGGAGGAGAAATATCCATACACCACTCCACTTGTATAAGGAGAATTTTGGGTGAAGAACATACATATGTAAAACATGTTTCATTTTATGTTTGTATGCATTCTTTCACTATTTTCATGCAGGCCATGACTCCAAGGAGGAGTGATACATCTTGTAGATCTCATGGCAAACAATGGGCCACAAAAATTTCTGAACTTGGTCACTCCCTTGGAAGAAGAAGGGAGATTTTGCAACATGATGGGTGATTCCCTAAGGAACCAAATATATCTCACACCTTGAGCTATGGTGAGATGGTATGGGCAGCAAGTAAGTGGTGGGAAAACCACTTACCACATTTTGATTTGATGCAAGTAGGGGATGCCCTGCGCTAGTTCCACATGTGGGACTATGATCCACCTCCATATGCAAAAAAATTTGTTTGTATGTACATTGTTTTGATCCCCTATATTGATGATGTACTTGTACTTTTTATGGGGATGTATGGAGGAAGGAGGGAAGGCATGCATGTGCCCTATGGGATGACTACACTCCTTGTACTTTATGTCTCATATTTCAGGGAGGGCATTGGGTAAACCATGTTTGTTTCATGTGATTTATTGTTTCCCTATGGGATGAGCTATTTGCATCTCATGAGAACCTTGGTGGAGCAAGTCATGGATGGATGGATTGGTGATCACTTAGCTCATGGGAGAAGCTTATCATTTGATTGTGTCACCAATTGAGGAGAAAAGAAGTTGCAGCACTCACCTTATCAGTTGCTTGAGGACAAGAAAAATTTTGGAGGGGAGGACTGTAATATTCCCAATTAGCCTCAAGCTAATTGGAATATTAAATTTTTCTTTAATTTTTTGTTCATGAATAAATGTATAAAGGAGGAACATAAAAACTCCTAAAATCAGTGAATAAACTAATGCCCCATGTGAAAAAGGCTAAATCTGGGCTACCTGAATAAAACACCCTTATGTGTGGAAGGGATTGAGACATTTGACTGGGTCAACAGGACCAAATCAAAATCATTGTTTAGAGGGGATCAACCTCATGCATGCACAATGAAACCTTAGTTGGAGGTGGCACATGTGAAAGGAGCTAAATCATTGAGATGTTTTAGGGTTTGGCAAGATCTCTATCTCATAAAAGGAGGAGGAGGGCAACATGAGAGGGTTTTTGATGAACATATTATTTTTGAAGAATTTTTCTATTTATACATTTCTCATTCTCTTGGATGTTTAGCAAAGAATAGTGTTGTTTAGAACAAGGATCTCCTGTTTAGGAATCCTTCTCTTTCCTTGACGAGTTCTTGGGAGAGACTTGCATTTCTTGTCCACTATCAGGCTTAAGGCCAAGCTTCTTCTTACAACTAAAATGCAAATCCTATTGAGGGTTTGGTTGTCTTTGTAAGCTGCAGCAAGTGCTAGCTATATCTACTCAGATCTAGGCCATTCTAGTGCCTATTTTCAGTGGGAGAGTCTTCTATCCCCATGGAAAGAGAGTATTGTATCATTGGAGCTTTAGATCCACATCTTAGCTTGAGGCCATCACTTTTCTAAGCCTGCAGTGCACTTCATCTTCCAGTACTGTGTTATTTTCAAGGGAGAAGTTGTAGGGTGTTTTGGCATACTTTTGGAGGAGAGATCTCTAGTGTTGGGAATCTACCCTTCACTGTGGTGATCTGTGGATTTCAGATCTAATCCATGTCATATTCATATCTAATCTAAATACTATTGTATTTACTTCATAATTTATGAATCATTCTACAGATTTGCTACCTTAGATCTCAAATCTACTCCATGTACTTCACTTTTTGCACAAAACCCCAAGGGGCATTTGTAAAGGAGCCTTTCTAGTGTACAGATCTAATATAGATCTAAATTTTTGTACACAGATCTGCTCTAGATCTGAATTGTAATCTACTACTATTTCAGCCAATAAAAATAACATTGTCAAGGTTGTTCAGTCATATTCTATGGTTGCAGCACCTCAATCTTCAGGATTTATTAATGTAAAGTCTTCTATTAATTGTTCTATAACTCATGGGCTTAAATATAACTCTGAATTGCTGATGTAAATGTCATTATTGAGCCTCCATATTGGCCTCCTACTACTATTCAGTTAAACTACGTTATTTTTCTGCAGTATTGTTTTCATATTGTTGTAGTCCCATTCTTGGGGTATTTTCCAACTATAATAGGTGTGGGAGACTTTTTTACCTCACCTAGAATGATTTGTTTCAGATCTCCTCTTCGATTTAGATGTCATATTGTCAGATCTAAGGGATCCAAGGGTTGATTTTGATTTTTGTAGCATACATTTCTGAAAATGAATTTTTCATGCATGCATTGCTGAGCAGTCCCATTTTGGGATATTACAGGCTAGCATTCCATGGTGGCTTCAAGAGATAGTTGAGATTGTTTGTATGTTTTAGAAGGAACTGCTGACGATTTTTATGGACTTACAGGTTCATCTTCTAATCCACCTAGTAGATGAGGTTGAATTAGTTGGGGTGGTTTCTTGCCATTGGATGTTCTTCTTAGAGAGGTACATGAAGAAATTAAAAGGTTTTGTTCGAAAAAGGGAAAAACCCGAGGGGTACATATTGTATGAGTCTTTCTATTATGCTAGTGATTACATCAAGCATATCGAAAACAGACCAAGTGTGGTGATTTGGGACAATGAAAGGAATGAAGACAAAAGAGAAGGGGATTTCCTCCAAATGAGTGGAGAAAAGTGCTTGATAAAGAGTAAGCGACTCATCATTTTTCAAATTTAAACAATGTTAATATTCATGTTGAACTTAGATATAATTTATATTTTGATCTCTAAGTACTATATATTGTCGGTTTGATTTCATCAGTGAATGTAGAAATTGAAGCAATCAATAAATTTGTTCTTTACAATTCTGAAGCAACACAACCATGGGTCGCATTGTACGAACAAAATAGGATGAAATGGGATACTAACAGGAAAGAATTCAGATGGTTGAATGGTAGAATTTTGCCTTATCCTGATCATTTAATAGAAAATATGCCAAAATATTCCCCAACAGTTGGGTTGCTGACCAAGTCAGAGAGAAATACAGTGCAACTGGTCGTTACCGGCATGCTGAAGAGGATGCGCTAAATGTAGGGACTAGGTGCAGCAACTTGGTAATAATATTTTTAATTTATATGTAAATTTGAAACTTATAAGACATCTATATTTCATATTTTAACTGTTGGGTTATTATAAGACACATGACACTATGATATTTTTAACTTTTTTATAATAGGTGCATTTGTTCCTATCTATGTGGGCATATGGACACCATTTTCACACAGAAATGTTGATGCTGGAAAAATCACACAAGATTGTGGAGTGGAAGTTGAGTTCAATCAATCTAGTCGATCTAGCCACTGTGATCAAAACCTAGTATGAGGGATGTTAGGTTACGTCGAAAAGATAAAAGATATCATTGAAGTGGATTTCTCTTCTTTCCAATGTGTTATTTTAGGTGCAAGTGGTGGGACACCTTTTATCGAGATAATGTAAAGGAATATCATGATAGTGGGTTGATATGTATCAACTCTAGAAAGATGTGGGATGAAGCTAAGGAGCCCTATGTTTTCCCCAAACACTGCAACCAGGTTTTTTTTTACCCAGATGTGTTGGATAGGGATTGGTGGTTCGTATTGACACGTGACCCTAGATACAAACATATTTTTGAGAACAATAGTGTTATCATGCCATGCGAGCTGGAAGATAATGAGGGTGATCATGAGAACTGAGAGTGATATGGTACATGTGTTATTTCATCAATATTTATACTTTTTAAGATGGGTTTTTCGAAACATTATAATATGTATTTTGAATTAATTGGTAATTTGCATTGTGTTAATGTTAAAATCAATATTTCACTTGATAATTTGCAATTATGTTGATCTCAAAAACAATGGCATACTGTATAAAGTTCTTTTTTTTGTATGTAAGATCATAATAAAATAATGATAATTCTAAAGTACATGAATTTATTTGCATTATTTTCTAAACTTTATTATGTTACAATAATTCATATTATTCTAGATTTATTATTTTACAATTATTTAAAATTTCACAAATTTACAAATTTAAAAAATTTAATAAAATCATTTCACATTAATACAATTAAGATTTTCACATTAATACAATTAAAATTTTACAAATATTTTACATACAATTACAATTAAAATTAGAATTAGAATTAGAATTAGAATTACAATTTTACAATTTCACATACAATTACAATTTTAGAAATTTACATACAATTACAATTACAATTACAATCAATTCACAGTAATAAAATTAAAATTTTACAAATATTTTACATAGAATTAGAATTACAATTACAATTTTACAATTTCATGTACAATTACAATTACAATTTTAGAATTTTACATATATATACAGTTACAATTTTACAAATTGAAAAATTACAATTACAATAACTATTTTACAAATTTACATATATACCATTACAATTACAATTTTATAATTTTACATACAATTAGAATTACAAATATTACAATTTTACAATATCATGATCATTTAATATTAAATTAATTAATAAACATCATGTTCATGATAACCATCGTACAAACATCATATTTGACTAAAAAACACATTCAAAATCGCTAACATCATCGTGATCATGATCATCTAACAAAACACAATTAACATTATATATTAACATCATCACAACACAAACATAAAATATACATCTCATGTCAAATAACTCATGCTATCACATACACATCTATCTGCAAGCTGCACATTAAATGAACATATCTAACATGACTTAACAACATATAAATCATGATGATCACCAACATGTAAATTAAGTACAACTGCAACATGAACATAAAATACATGGACCATATATATATATATATATATATATATATATATATATAGAACTGAATAATGTTAAAAATATACAACTTTAATATAAATGTTGTGGATCAACTAGTGGCACATCATTAATAGCAGTACTAGTAGAGGCATGCTTAGTCAATGGTGCAGCCTCGACGGTCGATGGTCCAGCCTACTCATGATCATGAGTACTGTTGGATGTTGCCAACAATAATTAGACAATTTCATTACACAATTTAATAAAAACAAGTTAAAGAACATGTTAGAATAAATTTAAATTAAACAATAATATTACCTCTATCATTCGAAAACTCATCATCTATGAAGAGGATGTTGGCACACCCTCACCAATCCAAACCAGCATAAGGACATGGGACCATAATGAAGGGATGCTCGTCAACACTGGCTATCAACTCCAGTGCATCATGTGATATCCTCATTGGAAGCACAATATTTCCCCTCTTTGGCATCATTTGCCCCCACATGTACATCCATGCCTCGAATATCGGCCTACGAGGCTACCGAAAAAAATTAAGCCTCATCTCTAGAAACCTCTCAAAAAATAAACAAAAATTTCTAAAGCAAAAGGGAAGTTGACCCTCCCTTTTGCATGAGCATGACATCTATCTAAGGTTGTACAGAACTGCCGCAAAAAAATGGTAGACCACCTCACAAGTCGTGGCTCCTGTACTAAATAATTAACATAAGATAGAAGTGAGAAACTAATGTGTTTCCTGTCACTTGTGTTGTGTGAAATGGTCAAAATGAGAAGTGAGAGGCACCTCACCTCTTGACTACAAAATGCACCAATACGTAACTGACCTCCAGAGACCTGAAAATATGAAGGAGACAACATATCTGTGCTAATGTATCTCTGGGAGTACACTAACTGACTCCCTGCTGCATAGCCAACTGGAACCTCTAGGAATGATGGAAAATCCACCCCTCTCCTTGATAGCCCTGTAACGAAATATATGTCCTCCTCATTGGGCATGTACCAATGGTTAAGACCAACCTGGAAAGCTTGTTGGTGGGCATTCGACCTGCGGATAAGATGTCTAAAAAAAAAACCATGGCCCTATAGGGAAGTACCTCCTCATAGAACTTGAGGAGGCCTATCTTCCTTAGGAGCCCTTGGGTAGCTGTTGTAATAGGGAAAGGGTACGCATCTCTCTCCCTCACTCGTGCCTCCCACAGGCGAACCATGTTATATTGGTCTACCTGTTGTTGTTGTTGTTCCCCCTCTTCTCTCCTTTCATGTCTCTGAATGATTGAAATATTAGATACAGTTTTTTTTATTAAATGAGACATGTATTTAGAAATATACATATATAATGTTTTTTAGAAAAACAAAAAAAAAATTCGGTGCACCAAAAAAAAAGGCATGCATCGAACCTGGTGTGTCTTTTATGGAGCGCACTGGCGGACGTGCACCAGATAATCTTCAACGCACTGGCAGCGATGCACCAGATAATATTCACTGCACCGGTGGAAGTGCTCCTGAAAATTTTCAGCACACTATTGACTATCTACAGTGTCAGGAGTGCAGTGTGTTGACTAAATTCTATGACCTAGGACGTATAATTCGGTCAGCGCACCGATCTCCCGACATCATTACATAGTCAACAGTGCGTTATTTTACAAGGCCACATTGTTGACCTTGTCGAATGCAGAATACGGTGTGCTAAAAAAAATACTCGCCCTGGGGTAGATATTTAATTCAACACACCACGTTTCCGCTATTCCAATTGGTCAATGGTGCGGTCGGGTTACCGACCGCACAACACTTTAAAAAAAAAATTAAAATAACATGGTGCACCTTCGGTACTACCTCGGAACCAGTGCAGATACCATTAGCACCAGTTTACTAGACCCCACCATTGACCCTGTCGAAATATAGAATGCAGTGCAGTGACAAAAATACCCGCCCCGAGGCGGAAAGTCAACACACTACATTGCCGCTATTCCACATGGTCAACAGTGCGGCCGGGTAAATGACCGCACCACACTTTTTAAAAAAAAAGTAAATAACACGGTGCGTATTTCGGTACCACCCTAGAACTGGTGCGAATACTATTAGCATCTGTTGTGGTGCGGCTTGTAAATTTACAAGCAACACCGTGAACCGGTGCGAGCCGAATGGCTCGAGCGCACCGCGTGACAAATTTTTATTTTTTCTTTTAAATGGTCAATTTTAAGGTTATTTGAAATTATAATCTGCTAAAAGGCTTAATTATGAAAAATAAGAAAAATACTTGTATATTTGGTTGTCGAGGAGGAATATTGGTTGTAGAATTTGTAAAAGAAAATTTTCCCACCGTTTTGCAAAATTCAAGCTGGAGATTGGTGGGCAATGCATAGTAGCAGTGCATGCAATGGGTGTAATGGGAGCAGCGATGTCAGGGAGGCTCAGACAAGGACAAACTTCACTGGTTCTTGAGAGCTCTGGAGCACTGAGAAAAGTGAAAAATATGGATTTTTTGGCTGTATCTTTTTTTATTTAACCCTGTTTCGATGCGCGGGGTTTTATAGGTGCACTGGTGCAGTTTATTTTGACCGCACCGAGTGATTTATGTTTTGGCGCAGTGTTTTATAAGGCACTGGTGCGGAAGAGTTGTAATGTACCCATGCACTACAATAATAAGACGCACCGAGCAGGTGTCTACAGAGCGCATGGTGTCCAGTTTGCCAATGTTTTGTGTGCACCAGTCCTTTCTCTTGTTGAATGCACCGGTGTGTTTTACGATGATAAGCACACTGGACGAAAAACACCCGCAAAAACCTCCTCCCACCAACCTCCTCTAGTAACCTCCACTAGAAATGGATGTCTAGGTTATTTTAATAAGGGGTTCCTCAAAAACATCTGCTAGAGGTTCTTTTCCTTATAGTGCTATAAACTAAGAACACTTATATCTATTCATCCTTGGATAAATTTGAACTGGCTAAGGCACAATTACAACGGTTACATCAAAGACCTATGGAAAAGGCCTTATCTACAATAAAAAATTTAAATTTTTCTTCTGAAGACACTTTAAGACATTTTAGCATTCAAGACGGGTTTCAAATTATACTCAGAGCTCAAAGGATTGTTGATAAAGCCAGCTCAATGGAGAAGGTGAAAGCAAAGATAGAAAGCCTATAGAAGGAAATAAAATAATTTTATTCTCTTTACAAAACATTTATTGATAAAGGTTTGCCTCCTATCTGGGATGAAAAGAATATTTTATTACAAAAATAGGTTCACAATAATTTTCTAGTAATGAAAAGGAATTATCATTCCTAGTTTGAAATTATGGACACAAATTTGGTGGGAGAGTTGAGAATTGAAAATTTGGGTAATACTTTTGACCTCCTCAGTAAAATTAGAAAAATAAAACTTCCTCCACCTTCAATTGAGGATGTAGTATACCTAGGGGGAATAATATAGGGTACAGAGGGAGGTACCCAAGGTAATAGTATGATATAATAATGTAAGAAAGATAAATAAATGGGCCATAGTTAATAAATAAAGTGGTTAACCCACATTATGCAAGGGACCACATGTAGCTAGGGAATAAAGTGATAAGCCCATTGTATTGGATGTATGGTATTGATAACCCATGGTATTGCATGTATGAAACCTATATAGAGGCTAAAGACTCTCCATTGAGACAGGTCAAGGATTATTTTATTGGCAAGCACATGGCTTGTGGAGTGATCTCCTTCTTTAAGGAGTGAATGTATGGTGTTTCCCTACCTCAAGGGTTTTGATATTAATGAAGATCTAAAGTTTTATCTTCTATGGTGTTATTTCTTGGGTAGATTTTCTATTTCTGTACATTTTCTTGTCATATCTATTACAAGTGATATCAGAGCACTTTCTTGGGCAGAGCTTGGGAGATTTGTTTTTTCATTTTTTGTAGGAAATTTTTGGGTGGTGATTTTGCAAAGAAGATACGAAAATTTTGGCACTATTTTTTTAGAAATAAATAACAGATCTATATTCCTTGCAAAAAAATACCCAATTTCAAAAACAAAATCAGTCCAATCGGAGTCCAGATGAGGGCGATATCACTGATTTAAATTCAATTGTATTGTAGAAATGTTTCTGACAACAATTTGTATACGGCAACTCTCCTGACATTTTTTGTAGATTTTGGTGCAGAATTTCAGGAAAAAAATTATATATCTGGGATCCTCTTGAAAAAGGACTCAATTTAAAAATTAAAAAAAAAATCGGTCAAATCAAAGTCCAGATGAAGGAGTTATCACTGATTTAAAATTAGCCATTTTTTCAAAAATGTTGTGACAGCGGGACAGTTGCAGCACAGATCTATGTTTTCAGAGTGCCTAGATCGAGATTTCAGTCACGTTGATAGATGCAAAATGACTATTCCACTTATGAAAATGGGTTATAATAAGGATTCTAAGTTATATTGACCAAGTAATGTCCATTTTAAATTTTTTTCCAAAGTAAGTGATTTTCTTCAAACCCCTTACTTTGTTTTAGAGGTTCTCGCAAGATGAAGTTTACAGGAAAAGATGATGACCCTACTATTGAAATTTTTTTACAATATCACAAGGCTCAATACCAAAATTTTTGGATATACTCCATAGGTCTTCATATGAAAAGTGAGGCAAATAAATGGTGGACCTCACTTGACAGCTCAGTGAGGAAACTTCTCGAGAAAAAACTTGAAAAAGTCCTTTTGGACAAGTGGTCTCAAGCTGAGAAGAAGGACAGTAAGAGTCATAAAGACTTATTTTCTACTAATATTTCCATATTACGGGTTCATGGAAGTATTTAGAAAGAGAACATCATTATGTCTATCATTCCTAATTGCAATCATAATTGTATCAATGTGAATTTGGCTAAAAAATTGTAAGTTCCAGCAAAACATATTGAAAACACACAGGTTGATTATGAAGATGTTGAAATTTATAAAGATTTGAATATTTCTATGGATAGGTATGTGTTGCATTATGAACTTTATGCTTCAGATATGGTTGATGTAGATGTTGTTTTGGGACACCCTTGGATGGAATCTGTAGGTACTGTCAATTTTAATGTGAAAAATAAATTCATGAAGCTCTGGTATAAAAAGAAGAAAATTACATTGCAATATATTTGTATGAAGAACAATGCAGAGACTAGGGAGGAAGAAGCACAATTCTGTAACAACATAGGCACATCAGATGATGAGCCTTTGATGGTAGACATCCAAACACAGACATCAAAGCAGGTACTAGCAAAAGCACCAGACACCACTCCATCACCAATAGTGGAGGAATTAATGAAAGATATTCCATCAGTTAAAGCTTCAACATATCACCACCCGCATCCCCAATGAGACAACAACCAGCAAGGTGGAAATGGATTAACAACAAGGTAAACAACCCCTGGACAACACATAGAGAGGTGTGACGATCACCTTTCTCTAGGATGGCTAGATGCACGCGAATGGTACCAGTGGAATACTCTTTTGAGTAGATATTATTATTTGTGTTCTTCTCATGTTTCGAGGATGAAACATGTTTAAGGTGGGTGTAATGTAGTATACCTAGGGGTAATAATATAGGGTATAGATGGAGGTACCCAAGGTAATAATATGATGTAATAATGTAAGAATGATAAATAAATGGGCCATAGTTAATAAATAAAGTGGTTAACCCACATTATGCAAGGGACCACATGTAGCTAGGGAATAAAGTGATAAGCCCATTGTATTGGATGTATGGTATTGAGAGACCCATGGTAAATACCCATGGTATTGCATGTATGAAACCTATATAGAGGCTAAAGACTCTCCACTAAGAGAGGTCAAGGATTATTTTGTTGGCAAGAACATGGCTTGTGGAGTGATCTCCTTCCTTAAGGAGTGAATGTATGGTGTTGCACTACCTCAAGGGTTTTGATATTAATGAAGATCTGAAGTTTTATCTTCTATGGTGTTATTTCTTGGGCATATTTTATATTTCTATACATTTCCTTGTCAGATCTATTACAGAGGAATACATTGACTTGGAGATAGAGGCTTGATAGCTAGTCAATTCTGAGATAATAGGTAAAGGTAAATTTCAATAAATCATCAAGCTGGTAGTCAAACCTCATGTGGGAGTCACTCCTACACCTCAGTGAATAATTGTACCTTATAAATAAAAGACTAGTTGCAGAAGTACGATATACAGTCTTTACCAAAGATTCAAGTATTTGGTGTCTTGAATGTGTCTCTTTTCTCATGTGATTTTACTATGTTTTTTTCACCTTCTCAAATTATCTTCAGATGCTTAAGATTTAAGTTTATAATTGAGTTTCATCCAATGTTAAGAAATCAATTATAATTTGTTTTAAGTATTTCCCTTGCCAAATAGATTGTTTATGTATCAAAATTCACTCTTGATAAGTGTTATGTTTCAAATACATTCCATTCTGCTAAAGCTATATTAGGAATTCATCCTTGATAGATGCTAGTGATATAGTGGATCATCCTTGTCCTTCTTCTCAAACTGATAAATCAATTACTTTTTCTGATAGACATCGAAGACCTTGCCTTTACTTCCTTAGTTGTATGATCAGTCCTCTTGTTTTATCTTAAACTAAAAATGTTGACTCCATTTCCCAATCCTTCTATTATACATGATAACAGTTAGGTTATTCTAGGTTGGTCTTAAGTTAATTAGGTTGAGTCAATTAGGTTTGAATGAGGTCTTTGGAATTCAAATTTTCAAAAATGCACATATGTGAGGGGTTTTAAAGGTTGAATCAGTTAGTTTTCAAAGCATTTTCAAAACGTCACTTAAAAAATATTTTAGAATAAAGTATTTTTATAATTATTAATAATATGTTATATGGTTAATTATCTAATCACTCATAAAGTGGAATTATGTAATAAAGTGTGCATAAAATAAAATGTCTGCAGGTTTAAAGGGCTAAGATCGGTTGCGTTCAGATCAATGGCCTGCATTCAAGCCTGCACCACCTAGTGTTTCTGAACGATATCAACAGGGGAGGGGGGTCTAGATAAAGACGTTTCACCAAAACCATTGTCGCCTACATGTCGCCATCCCATTCGGACCGCAATCGCCCACCTTCCCGCCCTTCAATTCCACTTACCATCCCCCCCCCCCTCCAGGTAGGCTTCAAAACCTCCTTTTGAATATTTGATTCATTCCCTGCCATATTTTCTCATACACATGCATATTTGGTCATGTCTTTTTCCACCTGATTATCCCACCTGTTCATTCAATTCCGATTTTAGATTTAATCACTTCACCCTTATCCTTGAAAGCCGATTACAGACACCAACCACAAATATTTTCATTTCTACAGTTACATAAGACCTAGCCTCTACACTTAAAACAACCTATTGTTTTATGCTTGACAAATATATTTCACTATTTCACATTACACTATTTCACTATTTGTGGCCAAGCATGAGAGAAAAACATTGGTTTTGAAAGAGGCTACAGTGGAGGACAAGCCACAACTCCCAAAGAAATTCTCCACATTGTTAAAGAAACAGTATATCTGACTCCTAGATTCAGAGGATATTCCAAATATGGCTGGTATCTAAACAATGGTGCCACATGCCATATGACAAGGGAGTGTGATCTATTTCAGCCACCTGGCTCAGTAGCTATTGGATGCTTGGTAAGGTGTGGGATCCACACTAAAGGAACAGTCGGTACAAGAGAGGGTTCAATTGTATTTGAGTTATAATCAGGATGGACTATAGCCTTTCATCATGTTCTATATGTTCCTCATCTGAGAGTAAATGTGCGCTCTGTTTCGGCCTTGGAGGATCAAAGCTATAGATTTCAAGTCAAAGGAGATTAAGTACAGTTATGGCTAGAGGGAGTTGTGTATGATGAGGACTCCATCATACTATGGATTAGAGAGGAACAATTGTATCGATTATGGGTTCGACCTCTAGTTCGAGAGGGACATAGATCTAGTCATGCAACATTTTTTAGGAGGTAGGTTGATCGCCTTAGCAGACCCACCTGGTGGGAATGGACCCAGTTTGAAGAGATGGGGTACTCAGATGACTTCAGCTAAGATTTATCTGGTATCCATAGCACATATGAAGTCGAGTTTCCAGATTTAGAGGGAGCAGGTTGCTCCATTTTAGAGGGAGCATCACTTTGAAAAACTTATGAAAAATGATTTTAAAAAACTTTGTGATTCTACTCTCATTGATAAAAAATTATATTAGTAAAATGTTTAACATGTAGCTCCAAACCAATATTATGAATGTTGGTTTCATTATTTTTCACTTGATAATGTCACGGTTACATCAATCAACCTCCCAAGGTGTTTATATCAAGTGCGACCAAATTAGATGTATATATGGTAGCATATTTTTTTTTACATTGGTCACAATTTTTCTGAAGGACATATTTACAGAACCTTAAAAGTGAGGATCCTACCAGTGTTGAGATCCTCTCTTACATGAAAATATATATAAATTTTTACCTTATATTAAATCTGGGCATATAGCTACAAATGTTTCCATTACAACAGAATTTAATGACAAGGATACAATAGACATAATTGATTTTCAAATTTCTCATGGAAGCCACCACATAGTAATGACTCAATCATATGAAGAAGGTGGATCACCCAGTATTAAAGTTTACTCAAGGTCAAGTAATACACTTACTTGGCCAAGGATTATTGAATATTATTAAAATGTATCAAGTTCATTTTGAATTTCATGCTCTACCTGTGTTCTGTCCTAATGTTAATGTCGATATGCTTAATATTCATCATGGGGAAGTGTTGTCTATAAATTTATTTTTACAATTACATCATATACCTAATTAGACTATGAGTCCAAGAACCATCAAGATTCGATTTTAGATTTGTGTCCCATAGAATGATATGCATATTCAAAGAGATTTCACTCACAACTCATTATCCAACAATCACAGATAACTCACATTGATTCTCTTAGAGACATAGCGAGTTACCACAATGAGATATTTTCTATTTCTTTCAAACTTTTTGAATCTCCCTTTACACAAAAAAATGCCATCACATATATACAAAATAGAGCTAACTTGTCTTCCTCTTCGAATGAGGAAAAAAACAAGATTGAAATTTATAAATTCTATCCCTAAATATCTCTAACCAACTACCATGTATTTGATCAACAGGGTGACAAGGGGAAGGCACCAGCCTCAAACCAATCCACAGATGCTCTTGAGGAAGTGCTTACTGAAGAAAAACTTTATATGTCGATCGATCTTATCCAAAAAATCAAGAGGCTTCTCATAAAATTAAACCAGAGACTCAGATTTTTAATTACGATTATAAGAGACCAAATGAGAACCGTGATGACCCAAATCCATTAACATGGGGTAAGAAGCCCATTTAATTATCCCATTTATTTATTTATGATTTTAATTTTCTCAGCCTTCATAAAAAAAACTCTTTATTTTACAGGGTTTTTTTAGGGAGTTTGATCCTCATGGTGAGACTATGGGGGTCGATGTTGGTAGCAGAACCATTACTCTGCTTGTGAGTGATGCACTAAACACATCGACCATTAATGCAACTCCTGAACAGGGTGGCATGCCATTATCTGTACCCACTAAAAAGTGCACAGAAGGATTTGCACATGATGCAGACCATGATTCCATCACATCTAGTCAAGCAAGCTTTCCTATATCTACTCGTGTTACTAGCATGGTAACACTATCGGTTACATTCTTGGTAGATGATGACCATGTTCCCATGAAATTGGAAAAGCTTCTAGGTATTTAAGAATTTTTTTACATATTAAGTATGATCTAATTGAAATTTACATATAGAGTGTCATTATTTTCAAGTAATGATAATATCGTTTTGTAGGAAATGATACCTTATATCTATGCTTAAATGAGGTAGCCTTGCAACTGTTTAGGCCCATGGAATTCACACAAGGTGGACTTTTCAAAATTAAAAGTTCAAGGAAGAAATTACCAATATGTTGGTTGGCTTGTTCGAAGATGGTACCTTCAACAAAATGGAGTTACCATGAAGGAAGACCTATATTTAAAATATCTGTTAGACCAGTATAGGGTTCATTTGCAAAAGAACCCTAAGTATGAGTGCCCTTAAATGATTTTAGAAAGTGAGTGGAAAGCCCTCCTAGAAGATTCAAAGGATAAAAAACTTCGAAAATAAGGGAAGACACCACCCGGACCAGGAAGGTATGAGGCACTTTTATTAATGTAATTATGATTCTTTCTCATCAATATTGTGACATGTAATTAAGCTTATCAATATCATAAATATAGGCTCCCTTATACATCTAATTCCACACCGAAAAGAATACAAAAACATGGCCAACATCATCTTGGCCCTAGGGGTTACTCAAAAATGGCCGCAAAAATTAAGTATAAAAAAGAAAATTTGCATCCAAATTTTAGATTCTTAATCATTTTAATTTAATATTGTAGAAGAAAAAAATCCATGTTGTCATGCAAAATTTAAGGGCGAACAATTCAATGAAACTCCCACGGAGGAAGACCTCAAGCTTTCTTACAACCACGGATATCAAGTCGTTGTTGAACATAGGACAAGCATGGGGTCTTCATGTACTAGTTCTGCTCCCCCACCTCAGACTGAGGTAAATAAAAGCAACGAAGAGAATTTATAAATTAATACTTATATACAATTTATTGTATTTTATTTTTGGCCATAAAGTAATGTGCTTGATTGTAAAAAGTAGGCAAACAGTGTAAATACAGATTTCCCAAGCAATGATGGAAGACATGAGCCTAGTGGCAGTGGAGTGAAAATTGACACTGATGTTTAGCTCGATTTTGAAGGTATTTCATGTGAATTATATTTTTTTTTAGTATGGATTAGAATTATATATATTTAAATGCAAATGGTACATTAATTATAAATATTCTTGGTTTTACTCTAGATCATGTAAGGGATGAGGCCAGACAAGAGGAGGAACCTATGGCCACATATGAAAGCATCCTGCTTCCCTCTAATATTGAAGTAGGTAATGAAAACTCTACTACCTTTTTACTAATAAAACACTTGTATTAATAATTACTATAAATAATAATTTAATATTTTATTCTTATTGAAATTGATGCTCTGTCGCCCTTACAGTAGCATAGACGTTTCACCAAGTTGGGAGCAAGACATGTTATAGCTGAAGGGGATGAATTCCTTGCTTCATACATGAAAAATTGCAAGAAACCAAATAATAATTGATTGTACTTGTAATTTAATTAGAACGACCTTGTTTCAGATTATGTATAGCATATAGTTTATTATAAATCATACTGAGATCAAATATTTTTTAAACTCTACGAATGAATAAATGAATAAATGTTTACTATATATTTCTTTATTTATGACGTATCTTAATATCTTTCATTCAAATATTTCCTAGTAGATAGATTGGGTATTGAGGAATTGAGAGTGTTGTGGGGGGGGAGGGTCCATGAGAGATTCCACCTTCACGTGGTTGGCCCTGTTCAGTATGAAATAAATTAATATTTGGACAATATTGGAGTAAAAATCTGAGATCCAACAGAGCAACAACAAGGTCAATGGCGACTTTTTTTCTTCTTCGCCGAGTGAAGGGAGGTTTTCTCCGAGATTAAACTACACCAAGACTTTATTCTCGAAACCAAGAGGAGCTCCTTCAGGTATTCATGCACTCAAGTTTTTTTAATTATTATTTATTGGTGCCAGTAAATTTAATAATTGGTCAAATTTAATCTAAGTCTGCCTCATTGGTTTGATGAATATGTGTAGGACAATCTTTGCCAATTTGGATGTTGAAGAGGAAAAAATATCGGAATAAAATATCTCAAAAAGGTAACATTATATATTTAGCATTCGATTTTTTGTTATTATTACTAGGAATTTGTTTGGTGGTTATTATTACTTGAGAAACCTATGTTTTATCCCTTTTATATATTTTCATGTGTACCCTATTTCTTAGAATTAGAGATACTTGTCCTCTCTATCTATTCATTATTATCTGGTTTTCAAGCTGAAGTTTGGGAAAATAGAGGAGGCTCCAAGGAATTGTTGTTAACTTTAACAAGGTATTTTCCTTTTGAAGTTTTGGAAAATTTGATTCAAACTAACTCAGTCTAGACCTTTAATGTAGATGCATCCCAATTACCCATATTCGGGTTCAAGCAGCAAAAATCAGAGAATGCGTAATTGTCATGTGTTTCAATTCAAGAATTCGCTCAAGTGAAATAATGTACATGGGATGCGAGGTTCAGAAATTTTTTTCCAGAAGAGGATTGTACTGCAATTCTATGTAGATTGCATGCCAATCCTCTTTTGGCACAACAATTTTGAAGCTCGCATCCCATGTACATTATTTCATTTAAGAGAATTATTGAATTGAAACACATGACAATTACAAATTATCCAATTTTTGCTACCTAAACCATAATCCGAGTAATTTGGTTAAATATACATTAAAGGTCTGGATTGAGTTACTTTGAAATCAAATTTTCCTGAACTTCAAAAGGAAAATACCTTGTTAATGTTATCAACCATTCCTTGGAGCATATTCCAATAATTTTTCAACAATAACTCATCGAATATTCGACGTACATTTAAGAAGTGTCTAATATTCGTCGGCCCTGATCAACGAACCAGTTGCAGATATCCGTCTCTCATCTAACGCAAAATATCGTTGGATCCATAACATCTTCATAAAAGGAACATAGATAATGTCGGCTATCCGACATATACACAAACCGGTAGACTGATAGTTTGGTCATCGACTGAAAAGTCATAATGTCAGCTAACCGATGTATGATGGTTGGATATTTGATAAACACATCCAACAGATGGATGTCGGGTATTCGACCTTGGTTACAAATTAAAACATTTCCTATGAAACAACTATACGTCGAACAAATTCCTAGTTAGCTGACAATTTATTTGGTATCAAGGATGACAGATATCCGACGTACAGGTTTGACGATATCCTAGTTTTCAAATATCTAACAAAATCCCACCGATGATATCTATGTCTCGGGTTCATTGGATACGAAGTTGAGTTGTATAAATGACGAAGTGACATCATATTTTTGCCCCATTTTTACTAGTTTCCTACTGAAACGAAAACCAACATAACAAACATGACAACATGACAACCATACCCCTTATTGGAGCTATATAACGCAACTCATTGCATTATTTACATATATATAAATATACAGAAATAACCAAAACATCACATCAAAACATATATCAAGGCACATATGCTCAACTAGCGAATAGAGAAGGATACGTAGCTCGCATTTGATCTGCCATATCCCATGTAGCTTCATCAAGCCCAAAGTGCTTCCAATGCACTTTAACTTGATTGATTGCTCGATTATAAAGAATGAGAATATTTCTCTACAAAATACACTGAGGTTTCGACTAGAATTCCCCTTCTTGCTCCACCTATAATACAAACCAGTGAATCACATGATCATCATATTCACATACTTCTTAAGCAATGACACATGGAAAAAATCATGGAATTTCACTATTGGAGGCAGTGCAAGTTAGTAGGCCATTGGTAAAATTCTCTCAATTATCTTGAAAGGTCCGCAAAACTGAGGTGTCAGCTTCGTACAATACACAATACTAAAGGAGCTCCTCCTTGGCTTGATGGGAAAGTACACATGCTCCCCAACCTAAAACTCCTTAAGTACCCTGGGCTGATCTGCATAATTCTTCTTCCTGTCTCATGTTGTCGTTAGATTCTTCTTGATAGTATGCATTTCCTATTTCATCTCTTCCAACATGTTAGTTCCAATCAATACCCTATTCACTGGATCACTCTAACTAATGGGATTATTACAAATTTTCACATAAAGTGTCTCAAACAAACTCATCTTCAAATATTCCTAATATACATTATTGTACGCAAAATCTACCTATGGAAGATACTCTTCCCACTTCTGTTGTTGATGCATGACGTACATCATCAACATGTCCTCAAGAATCCTGCTGACCCCTTGTCTATAGATGATAAGTTGTACTAAGGCTAACTTTGTACCCAAAACTACAAATAAATCTTTCTAGAACCTAGAAGTAAACTTGGAATCTTTGTCGAATACAATCTTCTTCGGAACACCATGCAACCTCACTATATATCTGATGAATACATGTGCTACCTCAGTAGTTAAATTAGTATACTTAATTGGAATTAAGTGTGCTACCTTTGTCAACTTGCCAACCAAAACCATAATAGAATAATGTTGTATAGATGTCCTCGGCAAACCTATAATGAAATCCATGGATATGGCTTCCCATTTCCACTCTAGAATCAAAATAGGTTGTAATAACCCACCTGGATTCTTACACTCTACTTTTATCTATTGACAATCCAAACACCTAGCCACAAATTCCACCACCTCTTTCTTCATATTTAACCAATAGTATAACTTCTTCATAACTATAAAATATTTTTGATATCCCAGGTGACCTGAATATGGATTAGCATGAAATTCTCTCAAGATAAGCTTCTTGAGTTCATTATTTTCTGACACATAGATCTTGTCTCTAAATCTCACCAAGCCATCTATCGTGAGATCATAATCTATATCCTGACCACTTGTACCCTGTTGTTTTAATTTTTTCTTAAGTTGTTGGTACTTGTCATCTTGCTGCCCTGCATGCAATATTCTCTCTTGCAAATCTGTCCCATATGAACTCATAAATGTTATGTGATTCACTTGTACTCTTCTACTAAGAGAATCTACAACCCTGTTCTCTTTACCCTTAATGTACCTAATCTCAAATTTAAACTCACTGAGCGTAGTTAACCACCTAGCTTTCCTGACATTCATATTAGGTTGGTAAACAAGTATCTTAGCCCACTATGATTTCTCATTAATACGAACCTCCTACCACGAAGATATTGTCTCCACATCTTCAATGCATGAATGATCACTGCCAACTCAAGATCGTGTGTCACACAGTTATGCCTGTGCTCATTCTGTTTCCTATACTACCTTCCCTTCCTACATCAGAGCCCCATAAATTTATCTCTTGCAAGCATCTGTACATACCACAAACTCATTTTCTAGATATACAATCTTCAATACTAGAGCACTTGTAAGTAACTACTTCAACTACTCAAAACTAGTTATACATTCCTAAATCCATTCAAATTTCTTTCCTTTCCTCTGCAATAATGTAATAAGATAGGAAATTCGTGAGAAGTTCATGATGATGCTCCTATAGTAACCTGCTTTTCCCATGAATGATCTAATCTCATCCACATTCGTAGGTGTTTCCCATTCCATAGTATCTCTAGTCTTTTCCAGTTCCACTGCTATACCTTCGTTGGAAACCACATGTCCCAATTAAGGAATTTTTTTCTAAAATAAATTACACTTAATAAGTTTGGCATACAACTAATGCTCTCTTATAAATCTCAACACGGATTCTAGATGTTCTACATGTTATTCCCCATTCTTAGAATATATCAATATATCATCAATGAATACTATCACAAACTTGTCCATACAAGGATGCAACACACTATTCATCAAACACATGAAAGTAGCTAGAGAATTATTCAAACCAAAAGGAATCACAACAAACTCATAATTGCCATATGTGGTCTAGAAATAAACCTTTTAAATTTCCTCTTCTTTGATGTGTACCCAATTATATCATGATCTCAAATTGGTATTCAAGAACATCATTTCTCCCTTCAATTGATAAATTAAACCGTTAATCCTTGATAATGGGTACTTATTCTTGATCATCGCCTTATTCAACTTTATATGGTCAATACACAACCTAAGTGTACCATCCTTCTTCCTCACAAAAAATAGTAGTGCACCCCAAGGGGACACATTTGGCCTAATGTATCCATTTTCAAGCATTTCCTTAAACTGTAACTTCAATTCCACCAACTCTAGAGTTCTAATCCTGTATGTTGCCTTCGATGATGGTGCTACTCCCAAAATCAACTCAATAGAAGATTCAATTTCCCTATGAGGTAGTAAATATGATATCTCTACTGGAAACACATCCTGAAACTACTGCAAAACTAGATACCTCTTCAAGACTTTTTCATCCTCAACATCCTTACCCTTGTCACAATAAACATGAACTACAAATAATATACACCCTTTCTTGTTATTATTCTTGGCCTACATAGTTATAACCATTCTCACTTATGTATTCTTCTTCTTCCCCTGCAAGATCCTCTTCTCTCCATCATCATCCAAGCACTCAATAGTCTTATTGCAGCAATCCACCTTAGTTTTGTGAATGTACAACCAATCCATACCTGATAACATATTGTATGATCCCAAAGTATAATTATATGCGCTCATGTAGACATAATGTTCAGATCAAATGCACAACTTCTTACCCAATGATGAGCTATTTTCTTGGTACTTATGCCAACTGCACCAACCAAGACTCCACATGCACTTCTTTACTCAAACCACACTCATCCACTAGGTCAGGACTGATATGACTATAGCTGTATCCAAGTTCAATAAAAATAGAAACAAATTGATCACAAATCTTACCTTCCATATTGATAATATATGCCCGATGATCGACTTGCCTACTATCCAATGCTGCATAAATCGGAGGAATACTCTGTCCAACATCCCCAACTATCTGTTGCTCATAGGCACTATAAATTTATGGTTTACCACTTGTTAGGCCCCATAATTTTTATGTTTAATTCACATTATCACCCAATGCTTACTCATTCTTTTCATTGTTATTACTATCATTTTGTGGAATTATCGGGCTAGTATCTCAAACTTGGAGCATGATCAGGTAATTGTTCATTATTTAACATATTTCCTTTATTTCAATAAGATTTGCATCAAAATGATTATTGATGATGGTGCTTGTGTTGTTTCAGGAAGTTTTATGAAATCACGGTCAAAGATATACATGTGTCAACAATTAATTGCACCAAGTTTTGTTCCTACACCAACACTCCTACACTAGCATTCTTGCACCAATTTGGGGCTTTGACATCTCAACACGCTTGTGGGGAAAAACAAAGATGGTTATTGTCAAAAATGATGTTATAACACCTTCCCATGATTTTTATTGCACCCATCTCGCATGTGTGGGTATCTAGAAGCAAATCAACAAATTTGCTCAAAATCTACATAGTTTCCAAACTTCCAAGTTTGACCTTGCTTTGCGTGCAACTGGAGGTGAATCTCAAACATCTGAGAAAATGGGTTTTGTACCAGTATAACATATTATCTAGAACCCAAAATATTTCCCAAGATTCACATTATTATAAATTTTACATGCATGTATTTGAAGTATTTTTATAAAAAAGACAATTTTTCCAGAATTCTAGGATCTTGCCCATATTTGCCAAAAAATCGAAAATTCATATTAGATCTTCATTTTATCAATGGGAAAATGTTTTTACAACTCTTATATTGATGGGAAGTAGTTGGGATTCAATCCCTCATATTGTTTGTAAGGGACTGGCTTGTCTAAAGCCAAATTTGTAATGTACAATTATTAAAAAAAACAGAGTTATGCTAGAGAGGGAGGGAAAGGAACCATTCATTGTACTTTCACATCATTGGATCAATTTTAGGGGTCTCCCCCCCTTCCCTACACTCATTTGGAGGTTGGATTCATTTTTTTGAAATGCATATTTTCAAAATACTTTAAATAAATAATGAACTAATGTCAGTTCTATTCACTTTTTGTTATTGTTTTATGTGAATATTCCTTTGCGTAGCTGATTTTCAAGTTTTTGTGAAGGGAAAAGAGCTAGTTGGATAAGGCCCAGCGAAACCAGCTCGTTCTCCCTCTATTTCATAGGAGTGTTGTATTTTATTATTGTTACACTAAAAATTGTCATCCTGACATTCTTCTATGTGTATGAGCTCATTATTACTCATACTCCTCCCTTTGCAAGTCTAACATATCAGTTTCTCATGTCAAGCCTTGAAAATCAGAGAAAAGTTCCTAAAAATATCCTAAACTTTGGTATCGCACTTTCTCTCTATCTTGCCTGCGGTCCCACACCTAATGTTTATCTTTTCTGCGTATCAAAACGTACTTTATCTATGGTAAAAGTGCGGACCCCTGTAAGATCAAAAAGGTGCAAGTAATTTCCAAAAGGCTCAATAAAAGTGAATTCTAGAAGCTTCCAGAAAATATCTTGCGGTGATAGAACCGCTCTTATGAGGTGCATGAATCCCTTACCTTATGGAGCTAACCCCTTGATGTGAGGAGCTTATCCCTTTGAAGGAGGATTCTATCCCTTCATAGTTGGAACAAGAAACCTCCTCTATTCTACTATAAAAAGAGGCATTGGGTAGCCTCAAAGGAGAGTTGAAGCTTTAGAATATTTGAAGTTAAGTGCTGTTGAGATTTAGACTCGGTTGATTAAGACTTTTGTGAGGAGAGAATACATACCTCTATTCGTCTTGGTTGGAGGATTGTAGAGCTTATCAAAGTAAAGGAGATTCCTACTTCGGACCCCGGAAAGTCCTGTGAAACATCAAGGCTCAGGTTGTAAGGATTTTCTTCTTTTTAAATTAATACAAATATACTCATTTTTCTCAATAAGCTTTCAATCAATGGTTTATTTCATAGATTCCTTGATCACTATGGTAAGCATGGTTTATAATGATTTCTATACATTTTCTATGTAATAGTTTGTCTGTTTGTGACTGCAGGTTTACGAGGAAAACTCCTTCAAGTGCACGAGGGACAATAACGACTTCAAATAAGCACTGGAAAAATGGTAAGTCCTTAACACCTCTATAGAGATTTTCATAGATAATATATGCTTAGAGAAAGATTAGTCTATTTGGCTGTTTGTTGCTAGATACTTTTAGTACTAGGGAGATCGGTCTTGTCCGCAAGACGGATTTAACCTGTTCCTTCTGCAAGCCTGCGGACCCTGTTAAAATTTTGAAAAACCTTTAGATTTCTTTCTTTAGTTTATCTTTATTTTAATTTAGAGTTTTTGATTTCTGCCCAGATTGATGATTGTTTCTGTCAAAAGCTTTCTGTGAATGAATCTTAGCAGTATTGATGTTTCGATGATTTTCTAGAAGTTTTGTGTTTTGGATTGTCTTTCACTTGGTCTTTGTAGCGATTCGAAGCATTGACTGTATGAAATACCTGAGATTACATTGGTCTTTATTCTTTTGCTGAATCCGACCTGATTGTGAAATCATCCTTTATTGAGAAATAAAGTTGCCTGTTTCTTTGCAAATCTTCGAAAAGAAACTTTGTTATTGGTTTTTGAATTTCATTTTTTATAAAAACATAATTGAGTGTTTTTGATCTGTTTTTTATTCTGAACGAATAGATCTTTAGTTTGCTGAATAACTAAGTAAAACATTCTTCAAAAAAAAAAAAAAATTAAAGCTTTTATTCAAATAGGTTATTAAAATTTGTAGATCTCACAATTAGTTTTATAGTTTTGAGTATTTTTTATAAAAGTTTGTAGATCTCTTTTGAAGGAAATTTGTTTTAGAGCTTCAAGTTTTTGAAAGTGAAAGGATTTTCTTATGAGCTTTGATAGTTTTTTTCATTTAGAGTTATTGTTGAAAAGACAATAATATTTTCTTTCAATTGTTCTTTATGTTTAAATAAGGAATTGTTCATTAAAATAATTGCATTCTCTAACTCTTCCTTAATTAGAATTTCATTGAAAGAAAACGATCTGATTATCATTTTTAGGTGCATTTTTAGTGTTTTTTGGAAGTCGAGTCTTCACACCATCAGAGTTTCACTTCCGCACCCATTGACTTAAGAAACAACTCCTAAAAGTAACGCTTAACTAAAATTCATCTAGCAATCTTTTTATTTCTAGGGCTCTTATCACCAACATAGCTTAGGCTAGTATCTTGGAGTAGGGAGTAATTAACTCTCCAAGGTAGTAAAACAAACAAGTAGACAAATCTTGCGGTAGGAAATAAATCCAATTGTAATTTGTATAATCTGGGAAGCTTCTCTTAAAGAAGTCAATCATGAGATCATGTCCGAACCTTTGAGACAATCAATTATGTTTCATTGGGGAAGATAGAATATTTTGTGTGCATTACAAACGGTAAACCTCGGATTAACCATTTTCGAGGAGCCTGGGGTCACTTGTCGGTAAACCTCGGATTAACCATGTCGAGGAGCCTTCAAGGGGATTGAGCTTTGTTACTCTTCCCTTGCGCGTGGGATCAGATCGTAGATTGTTCCCCCAATTATATGTGTTACTGTTGGTAACCTTAGTGTCCAGAACTTAATATTATTTCCTAAGGTGACGGTGAAGCAAAGATCTCACTGTACCTGGAGCAGACGTCGACTAGACTCACTTGGATTCTCTGGGGGGTTCTCTTCACACGAGATGGTTTTGTGAGGAAACTTGTGCCAGTTTGTTTCATTAAGCAGGTTGTCAGGGTAACGGTTCCAACCGCCCTTTCTGTATTAAATTTCTACTAAGTTGGATTTCATCACCAACTAGTGTTTTTAGTACGGGAAGTCACTGTTTGTGTGTGGTTTGAACTCTTAGATTTTTAAGCGTGTGATTCAATTGTTTGTTTCTTAGAGACTTTAGGTGTTTTCATTGAAATTTTCTTTGTTTTCGTGTGATTAGTTAAATATTTAATCGTGGCAGAATTGCCGAGACAATCCCGGAGATTACAAGGGAAACCCCCTGAATATTCACCAAGTCAGCTTGAAGGGCTTCGCACTCTGGTATCATCTAGTAGCGGTAGGATTAAATCAACAGAAGTCGGAACTTCATCTATAGTAGTTCATCCTAGTTATCAAACACCCATAATAGAACACATTCAAGAGCCGATTTCAGTTTCTGAAGTTACTGGTAGTATTTTTCCTACCAGTGAACTGGCTGACGAACCTGAAATCTCTGAACCTAAAACTGAACCTTCTGTTTTGGAAACATCTTCAGGATTTATTACTCCAACTTCTAGCAATCCTGGTTCACCTAGGGTAAGAAATATTGTCACTCACGATCTTCCATCTGGACTAATTTCTATTGAAGAACTTACTAATCCAGACGAAGAGTTATCTCTTCCCAATTCCCCTCAGTTGTTAAATCTTAGGGAACGTGAATCAATTTTCTACAGCCCTATTCGAACTACTGCTTGGTATTTATCGTTAAAGAATTTTTTAGAGAATTCGGGTCTTGCTTTTTCTCCACCTTGAGTTCCATTTCATCCAACGCCCAGAGGTTACTATCTGTCATCCATTATGGCAGGAGAGTCATCCATGTTTTCCCAAACACCGGAAACAGTTTTACACGGTGGTCCTTTTGTTCCTTCGGGATATCAGGCTTTGTCTGGTACTTTCTCCGGAGCAGCTCCTCAACCAATAGAACAAGTGTTATCATCTGGTTTAAGTGGAATTAAAATTGAAACGTTAAACGCAGAGAAAATCTTTATGATTTCTGGTAATATTCCGAATCTGCAACCTCAAGGGAGTCAGTTACTACCTGGAGGGCAATCTCAGGGAAATCCGTTACCGCCTGGGGGGCAACCTCAAGGTATTCAGTTACTGCCTAGGGGGAAACCTTCAAGAATTCAGTTACCACCTGGGGGGCAACCTCAAGATAGCTTTTTCCCAGGACAAACTGTGGAATCATATTATTTTGGGGGACAACCCCAAGGATAGTACATACCTCAAGGATATCAACCTTCAGGACAGTACATACCACAGGGTCAACCCCAAAATCAATATGCTCCTCAGGGTCCTTATCAACCCCAGCTTCAGTACGCGCCTCAGGGTTATCAACCTCAAGGTCAGTACCCAATTCAAGGTTACCAATAGCCTTCTGGTCAGTAATCTGTTCAAGGAGCTAGAAATTTACCACTTACTTATCAATCCTATGTTCAACCAGGTTATGGTGCTTACGTTCAACCTTCTGCGGGACAGTACCCCGGAATGAATATGGTGTGGGATCCATCCCAGTATCAACAGCCTATGTAGCCTAAAGTGCAGCTGCCTTATCAACCTGGACAGCCTTTGGTTTCTAGTTTAACCCCGCAACCTGTCTAGCCAACTATTCAAACTTTTGCACCTAGTTTTGTTTAGCAGGCTGGGCCTAGTTCACCTCAAACTCTGCCTCAAACTGCTGCAACGTCTGTTCAACCTGTAACACCTATTTCTGGATTATATGTAACTTCGAGTTCGGCTATCCCTGTATCTGTGCAAATCCCTCAAGTCTCTGTACCCTAGTCAGGATCTTCAGTTCAGACTTCGGTTCAGATGCCTGCAGGACAAACCGGTACAAGTATAATTTTCACAAGTCAACCAAAATTCACGTATCAACCGTACCAGGGATATCCTCAATATGGTCCTGGTTCACAAAATCCAAGTTATAAGTATCAACGGTACCCTGGCTATACTTATCAGCAGCCTCAACAACCCCAGTTTGGTCCGGTTAATCCTGGTTTTCCAGGAGGTTACACGATTCCTAACGCAAATCTGATTCCCAGTTATCTTGGGTATCCACCTCCTGGAACTGCTTTGGCTACTCAAGGTTTTCGTGACCCTAACCGTCAGTTACCATTTATTGCAACTTTGTATTTACCTGATTTGACGCGCCTTACGAATGATTCAATTTTCTATTATCCGTACTGGCTGCCAATGCCGCATAAGTTGCCCAGTGATATACCCAAATTCGAAGGTAAGTCAGGAGAGGATCCATCAAATCACGTCATGACTTATCACCTCTGGTGTGCGTCTAATTCAATCATTGATGATTCGATTCACTTACGTCTTTTCCAAATAACTCTTATTGGTCTTGCAGCCAAATGGTACATTGAGTTACCACGAGGCTCATTTAATAACTTCAGTCAGTTAGCAACTACCTTCTTGACTCATTTTCAGTTGCCTGTCAGATACGACAATGGCACGGAATTGTTAACTTCACTAAAACAATCCACGTCTACGTATATTTCTGATCATATTCATGAATGGCAACGTAGAAGACGTTTGGTGAAAGTTTATATTCCGGATCAAATTTTGGCAGAATGGTTTGTTAAATCATTATTACCCAAGATTACTAAAGATGTAGCTAAGGTTGGTGTTGTTATTGAAGAGCAAGTGATTGCTCAAGCTCAGTACCTTAACCTCGTTTATACGCAGTCAGGTACTTTACACGAAAAAATCCCTGACCTTCCAAAACAAGGTCAAATAGTTGTTGTTCCTTCAGGGTCTCATGCCGCTGATGGTATGATTGGTACGATCAATACGAAAAGTAAGAAGAAATCTTCAAATAATTCTTCTCCTATTATAACTTTACCAGATTCCCCAAAAGGAGAATATTCCCCTGAAATTTCTGCCGACATTCATGTCGTAGAGACATCTACGGCTAAATCTAAATCCGGTGCTAAAAAGAAAGGGAAGAATAAAAATAAAAAGAATTCAAAAGAGAAAACTGATAAAAATGAATCCAATGACAAAAAACGCAAACCTCGTTATCCTTGTTATATTTGTGACGAAGATCATTTTACTAAGGAATGCCCACATCGAGCAGAGGTTGCGAAATTCGTTAAAGGTTCACAACAACCTACTGTCTTGAAGGATCCTTTTCCAACTCAAGATAACAAAATGTTTGGTTCTACTTCGACTACTTCAGAAGAACCTATTTTGATGATGTCTCATGTAAGGATTGCAATGCGATCACAAGATTATGGTACTAAGAGCCCTGTTGATGGTAAAGAAGTAGAATCTTCTAATGCAACTCCATCAACTACGCCTCCTCCTATTTATGGTCTGCTACAGATCGAGAAACAAAATCCAGACTTAATAATCAAACTGCCTGCTAAAGGTGTTCTTCGTAAATCAGCTTTCAATCCACATGCGAGAGCTGCTCAGAATTACAACATTGTTGAAGACTTAACTATTTCCCCTTCAGTAATGTCGGCTTTGGAAGTGCTACAATCATGCCCAGCATAGTGTAAATTGCTTTTGTCTGCTATAGGAGCTGTAGATGTTCAGGATTATAATCTTATAATCTTTGATTTATAAAATAGTACACCTCGTCTACCTCATCAAATGGCTTTCCAGATACCAGTGTTAGTAAAAAACAGACTGATCTATCGGACTGTGATTGATGAGGGAGCTTCAACGTGTATTATTTCGATTCAGTGTTGGAAATCGCTTGGTTCTCCTACACTCAACCAATCTCCGACAATTCTTAAGGCTTTTGATGGTCGAGGTTTCCACCCTTTTGGTATTTTGCAGGATTTACCCATAGGGGTTGAAGGTAAAACCGTAAATCTAGATGTGGAAGTGGTTGATGCCCCTCTAGATTACAACCTTCTCCTGGGTCGCAGTTGGTCTTATGCTATGACTGCTGTTGTTTCTTCGGTCTTTCGACTCATAAAATTTCCATATCAAGGAAAGATCGTCACAATAGATCAGTTAACTTATTTCTCTTCCGGCCCAACCTCTACAGAAACAATCCAACACGTTGGTAAAGCGGCTATCCCTTATAAGGATGTTGGAGTAGGATTGGTTAAAGATTCTGGTTTACTAGGAAATTTTTCCTTTCCTCCTCCAAATGTATCATCTGTTATTGCAACTATTCACATGATTTCGTCAGATAAAATTATGTTTGATGATCCTTGGATCGTACCTTCTGATTCCGAGTTAGATTCAATTAATGGCATGATGCCTTTGAGTCCATTAGAAATTTCATACCAGGCTGTACAGTCACTTTCCGACCCCTCTTCAACCGAAATTGATCCAATGAATGGGATCCATGAGGAATCACTTTCTATATCCAGTTCAACCACAACGACATTTCCTTATGTTGTTCATACTGATGAGCACATTCGTGATTTTTTGTCCGCTAATGATTTACCATGGGAATATCTGCATCACCGATCTTCGTTTTTACCTGAACTAGATCATTTTGAAGATGATTTCGCTTCAATTTTTACCGCTGAATATGTCAAAGAACCCCAGAATCCATTGCAAAATTCTGATTCTGAGTTAAATTTGGAAAATATTTCTCGAACGATTCCAATTGACATTTCAGTAAAACCAGGAATAATTGAAAACATTCATATAGGTGTTTGTTTTAATAAAGATGAAATTAAAGCTTATAAAGCCCTATTTCAAGAATTTCGTGATGTGTTTGCCTGGTCCTATGAAGAAATGCCAGGAATTGATCCGCCAATCGTCGTACATGAAATCAAGACTTACCCGGATGCCAAACCTGTTCGTCAACGTTTACGTCAAATACATCCTAGAAAAGCTGCTGCTATTAAATCCGAAGTTGAAGAATTACTTCGTGCAGGTTTCATTTATCCAATTCCCTTAACAGATTGGGTATCAAATATTGTTCATGTGACTAAAAAACAAGGAGCGATACGAGTATGTATCGATTATAGGGATATTAATCGAGCTTGTCCCAAAGACAATTATCCAACTCCCTATATCGATCAAATAATCGATGATTGTGCCGGTAACGAAATTTTTTCCTTTATGGATGGCTTTTCCGAGTATAATCAAATAAACATACTCCTTGCTGATCAGTGAAAAACAACTTTATTTGTCCATGGGGGACGTTTTCTTATCGCAAGCTACCCTTTGGATTAAAGAATGCTGGAGCAACTTTTCAAAGGGCAATGTTTTATGTGTTTCATGACATTAATCACATTGTGCAGCCGTATCTCGATGATTTACTTGCTCATTCATCACGCAGGGCTGACCATCTCACACACTTATGAGCTGTCTTTATGAGGTGTCGGCATTATAAAATTAGGATAAATCCACACAAATGTGTTTTTTGTGTACAGTCGGGTCGTTTACTGGGCTTTGTTGTCTCGAAAGCAGGCATTCACGTCGATCCGTCGAAGGTCGAAGCTATTATCAAATTACCTCCTGCTTTGACTTTACGCCAACTCCAAAGTTTGTAGGGGCAAGCAAACTTTTTACGTCGGTTCATTCCTAACTATGCCGAGCTTATAAAGGGTTTCACCCAGTTGTTGAAACAAAATATTCCATTCTTTTGGGATGAGATCGTTGATCGATCTTTTGATGCACTTAAACACGCATTAACCCATGCACCGTTATTGCATCCTCCCAACTACAACCAGGATTACATTTTGTACCTCGCTGCTTCTCATTCCACCATTGGGATGGTGTTAGTTCAGGAAGACGAACCTCATACTGAACATGTGATTTACTATCTTAGTTGGAATCTGCATCTGACCGAGATCAAATATACACATGTGGAGAAATTGGCATTGGCAGTTGTCCAAGCTGTTCAAAGATTTAGGCACTACATCTTGTCACGTAAAACCACGGTAATTTCTGATAGCAACCCTATGATGTATATTTTAACCAAACAATTGCTAGGGGGAAAGTATTCCAAATGGATAGTCATCCTACAGGAATTTGACTTGGAGTTTGAGAAATCCAAGGCAAAGAAATCTTTGGTATTTGCAGAACAGATGTGTGATTTTCCCTCTACTGATACTGAAACTGTGACAGAAGAGCCCATTGCGGACGAATCTATGTTTCTTATCAGTACTCTCGATCCATGGTATGGAGATATTATTGTTTATCTCCAAACCCAATCTTTTCGGCCTGAAATCTCATGATCTCAGCGACGGAAAATACGCTTCCAATCCCAACAGTATAATATCATTGGTGATACACTTTATCGTCGTAGAGCGGATTCGGTTTTCCGATGCTGTCTTGTTCATGAAGAAGCTGAAAAAGTTTTAAATGACTACCATTCTGGAGCATGTGGCGGTCATATGTCTGGGTATCCCACAGCCCAAAATATATCGTGCGCTGGCTATTTCTGGTTGTCGTTATTCAAGGATTGTATTTATGCAGTCCGAAAATGCCACAATTGTCAACTTTTTGATCACAAGATGCGCACGCCACCCGCTCCTCTTCATCCCATAATTGTTGTTGGTCCTTTCGTGAAATGGGGTATCAATTTTATTACATGTAACCCTCACTCAGCCGGGGGGCATGCATATATTATCTTAGCAGTAGATTATTTTACTAAGTGGGCCGAGGCAATGCCTACGTTTTCGGCTGACGGCAAGACTGCTGCAACCTTCATACTTAATCACATAATTGATAGGTTCGGTGTTCCTCAAGCCATTATTACAGATCATGGAATTCATTTTTGAAATTTCATGATGACCGAACTGACAGATAAACTTGGCTTGTGCCACGATAGTTCCACTCTGTATTATCCGCAAGCCAATGGTCTGTTCGAAGCTATAAATAAAGTTTTAGTCACCATGATTAGACGAATTGTTGGTATTCACAAAACGAATTGGCATTCCATGTTATTTTCAGCACTTTGGGCATATCGAACCTCAGTAAAAACATCAACTGGTTTCACTCCCTTTCAACTCGTTTACGGTTTGGAAGCTATGTTTCCGATTGAATGCAAAATTCCATCACTGAAATTAGCCATAGAATTACTCCCAGCTATGTCTGAGAAGGAGAAACATTTCTTGTACTTAGCTCAGCTGGATGAGAATCGACGAAATGTTGCAATAGCAAACGAGGCTCATGTTAAACAAATAAAAGATCAGTATGATAGAAGTGTTACCCCTCGAAATTTTTCAGAATGAGACCTAGTCTTAGTTTATGATCAGGCCAACGATAAGCTAGGAGCTGGAAAATTCATGCCCATGTGGCATGGCCCTTTCATTGTCAAGCGAAAGCTAGCGAAAGGGGCCTATGAGCTTATATATTTTGACGGTGTCCCTTTAGGTAAACATAGAAATGGACTTTATCTAAAGCGATACTATGCTTAAAACTTGGTATGGAGATTTTTTATTAGATTAGATTTCTTTGTTGTTGGTGTGTTTTAGATTAGAAAAGCGTGCTTAGTTTAGAAGTGTGTTTATCACTATTCCTGCTTATCTGAGTTTTACTCTTGACATTGCAGATGTTGATGTCTCTTCAAACCTACATTGGTTTTGTTGATGGTGCTTGTCGTAGTACACGGAACATTTCTTCCGCAGCTTGGGTTATCTATTCACCCTCTGATGAGTTAGTATCCATGCATGGGTAAGCCTTGGTCAAACAATGAATAACGCTGAGTATAGTGCAATGATTGAGTTATTATCTGAATCCATATCATTTGGAATTCGGATTTTGTTTTTTAAGTTGGATTCTGAACTTGTTGTATTACAATTAAACAGGGTTTATGCCATTAGAAATCCGGTATTATTACGGTTATTTTTAAGAGTTCGTCTCTTGGAACGTGAATTTGATTACATTAAATATCAACATATTCCAAGACATCTAAATACATTAGTAGACGCAGTTGCTTCTAGTATGATAAATCGACATTTGCAATGATCAAAACAGTAAAACAAACAACATCCATAATATGAACACAGATAGCCAATAAATAGTGATATATCATATTATATAATTTTTTTCAAAAAATATACATCATCTTCGATCATAGGTTGGAAACACCTTATGATCGGCAAAATGATAACACAAAAAGTCAAAAATATGAGTCTACAACACGATCATCCCATCACTGATGGTGATCACGATAAGAAACCACTGCCTGAGCCACCCTACACAGGAACCTTCTAAAAGGTCCTGGAACACCAATCACGTATCTCTGCAATCTAAGTGGGATCTCATCTATGTCTGTCTCTGGAATATCTAGAGTCAGACGCTCTAGATGATGCTCTAAATCAGACAAAATTTCCGATGATTGGCCTACTAGGGTTGGTGCGGCTGCAGCTGGTTGTCTTCTGTCATAGGGCTGGAGATGGGCTGGTCGCCGTGGACCCACATCTGCATTCATAAAAACTTTTTAGTTATTAATTGACAAGACGATCAAAAATAAAAATAAAAAATTAGAACTTAGAATTCGTTGAAAATGATTTTACCTGATTCATCCCACTATTCTCCTGCTGGGAGAGTCAACTCCTGGTCGCCATGGAAATCTATCCCAGCGTATGGAAATTCCTCGATGACAAAAATTTGGTGGTCCAGTCAACGAAAATATGAAGGAGGAAATCGAACAATCTCAGCACCCTCAATACCATGACGGGCCATCAATGCAACCCAACGAACCATCCTAGGTTCTCGGGGTCGACCAGCATCAATAGGAATACTTTACGGAGCTAGCATGTGTACCCTCTCTAGAGAAAAAGTGACCACGATGGATCCATATCCAAAGTTATTTAGTTTTCCATTTTTCTCTCTAGTCAGTTGGCCTTTTACATTGGCCAACATGGCTTCACACCAGTTGAAAATGGTGCCTCAAAAACATTCCACAGCAACACGCATCTGGGAACCAGTAGCCACATGCAGTGCGGCACTCCCACACAGTCTGGTAAGAGTAAACGCAGTTACTTTTAGCTTAGTACGGATGATAGTTTTTATATCAATCCGTTTGTCCCTGGGGTCTGGGAAGACTAGCGAAAGTTTGGCCACCTGGCCTAGTCCCAAACAAGGAAAGTTGTTTGCCCCTCTTGGACAAACCAGTCAGAAAATAAATATCCTCCAGCTCAATTTCGAGCCGGTGGCCTCCAATAATGAAACACTGGTCCTGCACATTCCACCTGTTTACCATCCATGTCAGGAGGTCTACTTGTGCCCTCATACCCTGAATGGCCCAAAATTTATACAAACTGCATGCTCTTAAAGCCTGCATTGTGGGAAAATGGAGCATTGCGGCGTCATCCACATCCTCGTGCTCACATTCTCTCCAAATCAACATCTTTCTAATCCTACAATACATAAAAAGATAAGTTAGAACAATCTAATTTGAAAATTTTTGGGCGGGAAATGAAAAATTTGATTTTGAAATTAAATTCCGCAGGGACCGCACTTTTCCTTCGTACACAGTGTGTAGGAACACACACGTTCTATATAAAAAGTGTAGACCCACAACCTTTTTCTACATAGAAAAAGGTCGGGGTCCACAGGTCCTATGTGTTGTGCCTGCAGACCCCCGCGAGCAATTTCTTAAACATATTTTTCCCTTAAAAAGATAAAAACTAAAGCCTAAAAAGAATTGTAAACGGATGAAAAGCAAGATTAAGAGGTTGTGGATTACCTGGGACTGACGGTTCTCGATTTCGTCAGATGGATCTTCCGGAATCTTCACAGGAACTTTTTACCCAAAAGCTTCTACTTTTCACTCTAAACTTGAACGGTAAAAACGAAGTTGAAAAAGTCCTTTTTATAAAAAATTTCGAATAGATGAATTTTAATTTGTTTATTTTTCACTTTAAAAAGGGTATTTTGAAAGCATTTTTACTTATTTTAAACAGGTATGTGTAATGTTTCAAGTTTTTGTGCAGAAATTGGATTTTTTCAGGAGAATTGATCATTTTTCAACAAAGAGTATACTTTTATCACTTTTTCAGACTCTTTCAAAAATTCGCAAAAAAGTGAAACATTGGAGTTCTCTTTTAAGCCCTTTTCAAACTCTCTAAACATGAAAAGATTTCCCGAGTACTTGATTGTTCGAACTCGTTAAAGTAAATGAATAATCGTCCCTTCAGTATAAGTTTACTCCTTTTACGGACTGAAATGGACTATTTACGAAAAAAGTATACGTTGACTAATTATGGTCAATAGAGTTCTCTCCCGCATTATTTTATCCTTTTTCGGGCTCGAGAGACTAAACTTATGAAAAAGTACACCCATGGAGTTTTCTTAAGTTTTTCTTCTGACTCCCTAAAATTGAAAAACATCGAGTTTCTCCTATACTGGACTTGTTAAAATTTAACAGTAAAGGACCTGTTTAATTTTCAACAAGAATGGACCACTCCTTCTTAGGGTTCAAATTTTAAACTAAGTTGGACTCATCCGAAGGATGAGCTTATAAACAAGCAAATTTAATCCTCCTCAAGCTTGTCAAAAATAAAGAGGTACTTGCCAGAAATGGCGGGGGAAAAGAGAGGAAAATGACTTATTTGTTGTATTTTGATTTTTTGAAAATCTAGTTAACCACTCTTGAACATGACACTTTCAATCACCTGGGTTGGGAAATCCTTTGCCTAACAGTTAATCAAACCTTATTTGAAAGTCTCCATCCAGTTTCTGGGTATTAGCTTTGGGTCAATTGCTACCAAGCCATCTGCAGTGTCGTTATGTGTGCAAGAGGACAGTTCAAATAAACCATTAATCTGCAAAATATATGTCATCCATTTTTTACCATCCCTGAGTCATTCCTTTCCAATATATTTTCAAAACTTGATCTATGATTTCATGTTGTGGGCTTTCCCACAACGGATCACTTTCTATCGATGACAACTCATTATCTAGGAAGCTGATCTAGAAATCATCAGTACCTTGAAATCTGCATGCCTCAATGGCAGGTTTCTCGCTTTCAACGACAGGTTGCATCATTGACCTTCGATTGAATGATTCCGTGACATGTTTGACTTCAGCTCTTTCATTCACATTTCATGGATTGTACTGGGTACTTTGAGAGCCATTGACATTACTGGTGGTTACTCTCACACTTGTTAACATTTTACATCATTGACTGGTAATCAAGTGGTTTCTACCATGTTCGAGTTCGACACATTCATTCACATGGATAGAATCGTACTAGTTCGAGATGTGGAAATCAAGACCCTGGATCTAGTTTCTACCATCCAGGCTGCGAGGAATTTTGTTATCTTACAGTAGAATATTTACAAACAGATGGCTGCGTCCATACTGTGTCTACACATGTCTATACTGTGATGTAATCAAAATCATTCCTGTATCAGAACAATTTGAATTAGTTAGTTTTGATCTAAGCATAGGAATGCCTACCTCAGCGATGATATATATATATATATATATATATATATATATATATTTCATTTAATGTTTTTACAGGTTTCGACTGGGGTGACCACAGGATGATCCTTGAAATGATAAAGTACTGCACTCTTCATATATGACAGACTTCGACATCATCTATTCCAGACTTTGCACTTTAGGGGGCAATCTGTTACACTGAAAATTGTCATCCTGGCATTCTGTTATGTGTATGAGCTCATTATTACTCATACTCCTCCCTTTGCAAGTCTAACATATCAGTTCCTCATGTCAAGCCTTGAAAATTAGAGAAACGTTCCTTAAAATATCCTAAACTTTGGTGTCGCACTTTATCTCTATCTTGCCTGTGGTCCCACACCTAATGTTTAGATTTCCTATGTATCAGAATGCACTTTATCTGTGGTAAAAGTGCGGACCCCTGTAAGATCAAAAAGGCCCAAGTAATTTCCAAAAATCTCAATAAAAGTGAATTCTAGAAGCTTCAAGAAAATATCTTGCGGTGATAGAACCGCTCTTATGAGGTGCATGAATCCCTTACCTTATGGAGCTAACCCCTTGATGTGAGGAGCTTATCCCTTTGAAGGAGGATTCTATCCCTTCATAGTTGGAACAAGAAACCTCCTCTATTCTACTATAAAAAGAGGCATTGGGTAGCCTCAAAGGGGAGTTGAAGCTTTAGAATATTTGAAGTTAAGTGCTGTTGAGATTCAGACTCAGTTGATTAAGACTTTTGTGAGGAGAGATTACATACCTCTATTCGTCTTGGTTGGAGGAGTGCAGAGCTTATCAAAGTAAAGGAGATTCCTGCTTCGGACCTCGGAAAGTCCTGTGCAACATCAAGGCTCAGGTTGTAAGGATTTTCTTCTTTTGAAATTAATACAAATATACTCATTTTTCTCAATAAGCTTTCAATCAATGATTTATTTCTTAGATTCCTTGATCACTATTATAAGCATGGTTTATGATGATTTCTATACAGGTGCTATGTAATATTTTTCTTGTTTGTGACTGCAGGTTTACGAGGAAAACTCCTTCAAGCGCGTGAGGGACAATAACGACTTCAAACAAGCACTGGACAAATGGTAAGTCCTTAACACCTCTATAGAGCTTTTCATAGATCATATATGCTTAGAGAAAGATTAGTCTATTTGGTTGTTTGTTGCTAGATACTTTTAGTACTAGGGAGATCGGTCTTGTCCGCAAGACGATCTTTAAGCTATGAGTGTAGCATCCTCTGCTGCCTTCAAAGCTATAAATTCAACAGTAGATGCAAAAAAAAAATTCTCTCCCTGATAAAATCAACCTTCATATGCAGAGTGGACATTTGATTTTTAATGATTTTAACAAGACCACTTCAGCTGCTACTAAAGATGAAAACATGCTAGGAAAGGTGATAAAACAATTAAAATTGGAGAAAGAAAATTCTAGAGCTTACTCCAAACAAAATGAAGAGTTGAAAAATATCATTGTCAAGATAGGTATTGAGCCTGAAGATAAATAAAAAATTCATAACTTTTTATAGTGTTAAATCTGAAATTCAAACCTAGAAAAAGAAGCTCAAGCTTCCCACCAGTGAACATCCAAAAAAGAGCAGTTGTTGCAAGCTCTGCTGGTTGAATATGGGGAGATATCTAAGTTGAAAGAGGTAAAAGGAATGATGCAGAAGAAGTTGATTCTCATGTTTGTACTATTGTTATTTCATGAGATTCTGAATACCCTACTACCAAATTAACTAAAGTCGTGATTGAGTTAAGATTGGCAGAGATTGATTTTAAAAAAAATCAAAGAGATCTATAAAATGCATGCAAGGTGATAAGAGCTACAGAGAAAGAGGTGCATATGACCAAGGAAAATGCTGAGAATTACAAACAAGATTACCAGATTTCCTGTCAAGAAATCAAAGAACTCAAGGAGAAGGTGAAAGGGAATATGTCCCTTATTCAGGCTCGAGAAATCATATGGACTGATATTATTGAAATAGTTAAGAATGTGTGGAATCTACTGGTTATTGTTGGAGAAGAGAAGAATATTGTGAGATACTTGGAAGTAGTCATTGTGGCAAATAAACAAATTTTACAAAATAGATCTATGTATGCCAAAAAACTGATTGATTTTATAAATTCCAAATATACACAGGAATTGCAGGAATTCAGGATTGAATATAGAACTCATTGTGTGCTAGAGTTGAACAAAATGATCATCAAAAATTCATATAGGAAATCTGCTAAGAAAAAGCTAAATGAATTCGAGGCAATGGTAAATTTTAACATATTATTTGGTAAAAGAACTAGGGTTGGTCTTCCATCCTGTTGGGATCAGAAAGGAAACTTACTTCCCTAGGAAACACATGAGACATTGTTGGTAGAGGCAAAAAGAAAAATTAGATATACACATGAAAAGATTGTTGTTTTAAAGAGAGATATTATTGTAAATTAATTTCATAAAGACTTTCAGCTGCTATTGATGATGAAGACTTTATTTGCAGCAAAGCCAACATACTCTAGGATTACCAATTTCCGAATGGAACATGTTAAACTGGTTGATTGTTCAAGCTATAATGTGGATTTGTGGAGGAAATGCAGAGAGTGGATGTCCCCACAGGAATAAGAGATAGAGACAGGAACCTCCTCTATGCCAGAGTCACAATATGTTATTTGAAATTTTATTTTATTTCCTTAAAGAAAACGCATTCCTATTTCTCAAAGTAATGTCGTAAGAAATTAGTTTTGGAAGTTGATAGCTTCATAACTATCCATTTTTTGTAATATTGTATTTAAGACTCTTTATGAAAATGAGAGGGGTTCCAGTCTTTGGGCCTCATAAATTTTTCTAATTTTTATACTTTATATTTATGATATTAATAAAACTTTCAGAAGATTTTCCAAAATTTGATGAATGTGATTAGTTCTTCATGTTTCATCATCTGTATGTTTTCTTTCTCTCAGAATAAAGTAATATAGTTGTTGGTCTCTAATTTTACATCAGTAAGTTAGAGTTATATTCCTTAAATTTTCTCCTTTATTCTGATTTCATTTCTTTAAACCATGTTCTGCTAAAACCAGAGATAATAGTTTCTGTGATAACAACATATTGTTAAAGGTTTTCCACCAGCGTTTCATCTTTTCTTTGTTCATTCATATTCATAATTTGAAATCATTGGGAGGGGCTTTGTTCCTTGAAAATATTAATGGTTTTAAAATATAATTTTCTGGGGTTACAACATGAAGGGACAACAAACAATTTTATTCACAAATTTCACAAAATATCTTGGGCGTTGATCTCCTTGTAACCAGAGATTGTCTCCCAAGGAACATTTTTTGGCGCTGTTTCCGAGGAGCGAAGACACGAAGCTATTTTTCCCTGGGTTTTGTTGAAGAAATCAATTCTTTGATTGGCGAACAAAGAGAGTGTTTAAGCTGTATTTTTCATCAATGTAGACCTGGATTCTAGAAGACCACACACAAGGTCGGATACCTCATAGCAAAAACTTCCAGTGTTATCTGATCTAGAAAAGTCAGTATCAAGAAGGTTTTGGAAATCCAAATCCCCATTCACTCCAATTCCTACCCTGTATGCCCCAGGAAACACTTCTAGTTAGCAAGCTTCTCCTTTTCACTCAGAAGAGGTAATCAAAACTCTTCAATTTTTTGAGTTATGAACTATGTCCTCTTGAATAGTTTTTCCCAAAACCGACTTTGGAGGAAAATTCGTTTGAACCGGTTTATTTTTCTTTCCCATATTTTAAAGAAGTTTCAACCGTTCATTTTGAAACTTTGCAATAGTCTATTTCTCCTATGAAAAAAAAAATCACTATATCTGTGTTTCCTCCTCCACCTTTCATTTTTCAAGTGGGTGTTAATCATAATCTCAATATGTCAGTTCCTGCTTTTATTTTGAATAGATATTCCCCATTAAATCTCGATCAACCAATGAATGTAATGCCACAAGACTATCTTAAACTTTTGCCTCTTTTTTCAGGAGAGGGTGATTTCAAAGCAGAGAAACATATTGTTATGTTTCTCTAGGAAGTGGTTCAAAACCCTTCCAACTAATTCAATTAACACTTGGGAAGACTTGGAAAATATATTTACTCAGAGATGGGGGGGAAAAGAAGGATCATGGGTACTTTTTGACAGAGTTTAATGCTATTAAAAAGGAAACAAGAAGAAAATGTTGTAGATTTTATTAAAAGATTTAACAAGTTGTATAATGGTCTTCCAGCAGAAATAAAACCTCCACCTGCTGGAGAAAAAGTTGTTTTTTCTGGAGCTTTAAAATCAAATTTTGGTTTCCCTTTGAGGCAAAGAAGGTCTCGTACCTTGGATCAAATCCAAACATATGATTTAGAATTGAAGAAAACTTTACTGCAGCAGGGAAAAATAAAAGAAAGCAACAAGCGCAGGATAAGGGAAAGGGGAAAGAGGAAGTTTCCCATGATAAGAGATTGGAAGATATGAATAAGGCCATAAATTTTTTATCAAATAAACTGGTGAAGTTAGAACTTGAAAGAAAAAACTCTCCTAGGCAAATTCAACAGGGTCAAAATCCAAATTTTAACCCACAATTCAGAAAACAACCCCTTCAATTTTTTCAAAGAGAAAGAAAGGATCAAGATTAGCTTCAGCCTCCTTTATACATAGAATATCGGTCTGAAGATGCAACAGAAGAGACTGCAAAGGAAAAAGATAACCAAATATGCACATTGTATGCTGATGAAATAGAGGATGATGAAAATGAGGAGTGTAATGCTGAAACAAAAGAGTCTATGAATGATCAAGAAATTGATCAATATTGCAAAAATTTTACTCGTCTTATGCAGGCCGAATTACATAAGAAATATGATTTGAGATCAAGGAAAAGATCAAGGCTACAAAATAATGAAAAGGTTCTAGAAGATTCAACACCTCAACCAATGGCGACTCCACAACAATATTTTAAGCAACTTGATAGAGGAAAGCAACAAACTGATTCAATAGCAAAACTACATTTCAACAAGGAGAAATTTCACAAGAGAAATCAAAAGGTGAGAAGCTGAACAAATCCACTCATCCATCTGAGCAAATTTAAAATTAAAAAAATAAGGTGAAGATCTAGAGAATTTAATAAAGACAAGTAATTCTTTTAACTTAACGAAAGAATTGGAGAAAAAAAAGATACAAATTCCTTTGGTAGAGTTGGCTAAAACCCCAACGTATAAAAAGAAGATTTTAGATTTTATTAACCTTTCCCAAGATGATAATGTAGCAGGCATAGTAAATTTGCAGGAAGAGAGACCAATGGTGATGTTTGGTACTCATGTTGAAGAGGTAGATTCATCTACTCCTTTTTACATTTCTTTAATGGTGCACACTTTTATGCTCCATAATTCTAGGTTAGATTCAGGGGATTCTAACAATTTAATGCCATTATCAGTCATGAAGCAATTAAACTTAAAAATCACTAAACCTTATAAGGATGTTTACTCTTTTTATTCTAAAAAGGTTAAGTGTGTGGGGTTGATCAAATATCTTGTTGTCTCCTTAGCTCAAATCCCAACTAGAAGTCTCGTGATGGATGTGGTGGTGGCAAATATTCCAGCTCATTTTGGGATGCTTCTTTCTAGATCTTGTGGGGCTAAGTTGGGAGGTGTTTTGAAGTTAGATTTTACTTATGCTATAATCCCAGTTTTTGGAGGTGAAGAGAGAAAATTATACAAGGACGAGTTTGTTAAAAGCATTACTGAGGAGAGTTCAAATAATTCTCCTGTGTATAGTCAGGAAAAAGATGATTTTTTCTTGTTTTATGTTACAATAAGTTGCAAAATTTGCTGAAGATACTCAGGTGAAGCTCCCTTCAAAAATTGAAAATAAAGAGCTAACAGAAAATGGAGTCTAGAAACTTTGCTTTGATGGTGCTTATTCGAAGGATGGCACTAGAGAAAATATTATTTTGATCAATCCAAAAGGTCACTTTATGCCTTTTTCATTCAAGTTAGAATTTGATTATACTAATAATATCTTAGAATATGAAGCTTTAATACTTGGATTGCAAACTTCCAAACAATTGGGAGTACAACGTATATCTGTTTTTGGAGACTCTGAACTGGTGATTAAACATATTAGGAATCATTATCAAGCAAGCCATCCAAGGTTAAGAACTTACATAAATGAAATTTGGGACTTAGTAGACAAATTTTTCCTTGCTTTTTCATTCAAGTTAGAATTTGATTCTACTAATAATATCTCAGAATATGAAGCTTTAATACTTGGATTGCAAACTTCCAAACAATTGGGAGTACAATGTATATCTGTTTTTGGAGTCTCTCAACTGGTGATTAAACATATTAGGAATCATTATCAAGCAAGCCATCCAAGGTTAAGAACTTACATAAATGAAGTTTGGGACTTAGTAGACAATTTTTTCCTTCCTTTTAATATACATATTGTCCTTAGGGAAGGAGACAGGCTTGCAAATTCTTTAGTAGTTGTAGCCATTACTTTTAGACCTCTCCTAAATCCTAAGTTGAGAAATGAAATAGAAATCAGACACATGCCTTCATTTCTAGATAATGTGAAACATTGACAGGTTTTTGAGGATGAAGAGAAAATTAAGGATTTTTTGGGGATGATGGGAGAATTTTATAATATGGAGATTGATTAGGACGAAGATGTTTGAAAGAAATAGGAAGAATCAATTTCTTTCAAGGATTCAATAGGCAATCAGAAAATTTTACAACTTAAAGACAATGTGATACCAAAAGGATTAGTACCTCTAGAAAGGTTATTTAATGCTGATGATGTTGCTAAGAACCCAAAGAAGACAAACCTTGAAGAAGACATTGAAGAATTTAATTTTGGAATAGATCAACAACCCAAGATGGTAATATTGTCCAAAGGTTTTCCTGAACATTTTAACTAGAGATATATAAGTATTTTTAAGAATTTTGTTGATATTTTTGCGTGGTCATATGAAGAATTGAAGACCCATGATACTAGTATCATCCAACACAAAATCTCCTTGAAGCCAGGGGTTAAGGATTTTAGACAAAAGCTGAGGCATATTAATCCTTTGTTGTTGCCTTCAATTGAGAAAGAAGTTAGGAAATTATTACAGGCAAAAATAATTGTTCCCTTGAGGTATTCAGATTGCGTGGCCAATCTAGTACTTGTAAGGAATAAAAATGGAGAGATAAGGTTATGCGTTGATTTCAGGAATTTGAACTGAACATATTTGAAGGATAATTATCATTTTCATAAGATGTACCATATTTTGTAGAGGGTATCAGGATCATATAGATTATCAATGATTGATGGGTTCTCCGGTTATAATCAGATTGCAGTAGAAAAAGAGGATCAAAAGAAAACAAAATTTACAACTCCTTGGGGCACCTTCATGTATGCCAAAATGCCTTTTGGATTGATGAATGTTGGTGCCACATTTCATAGAGCTATGAATATATCATTTCTAAGAGAAAAATATAAGTTTGTGGTGATTTATTTAGATAATATAACTGTCTTTTCGAAATTAGATGAAGATCTCTTGGAGCATCTACAACAGACCTTTGAAAAATGCAGAAGGTATGGTTTATCCTTGAATCCCAAGAAGTCTCACTTTGCTTTAAAGGAGGAAAAATTATTGGGGAATATTTTTTCAAAGGAAGGAGTGAAGATAGATCATGTGAGATTAGAAGCAATAGGGAAAATACCTTTTCCAAGAAGCAAGAAATATATTCAAATTTTTCTAGGAAGAATTAACTCCCTCAGAGGAGGTTTGTTCCGAATTATGCTGAACTTTTCAAGGGAATCACTAATATGTTGAAGCAAGGGGTGGAAGTTAAATGGAATGCATCTGCAAAAGATTCTATTTCAAGAATTAAAGAAGCTTTGCAAGAAGCTCTTGTGCTGATAAGTCCTAATTATGAAAAACCTTTTCAGATCTTTTCATTTGCTTCTAACATTACTATTGCAGTTGTACTTCTACAAAAGAATTAGGAGCAAAGAGAAAAACCTGCAACATTATTTATAAAAGTGTTGAGATATGCAGAACTTAAATATAATATTTTAGAGAATCAGGCATATGCTATGGTTAAAGCCCTTAAATATTTTAGGATTTATATTCTCCAATCTCGAGTAACTACATATGTGTCAAATGATGTTGGTAAAGATGTCCTAGTTCAAAGTGATGTTGAAGGGAAAAGAGGTAAGTGGATAGAAATGATACAAGAATATGATTTGGACATAAAACCAACTAAGCTAATAAAAGGTCAATGCCTAGCTAAAATCCTAACTGAAACTAATTTCCAAGCTTTGGGAATAAATTTATTAGCTGAAGCCGAGGAAAATGGAAGTATAGATAAGCAGGAAAAGTCCGAATTAGGCGATTATAAAAATCAGTACAAATTCTTGTTTTCTGAATGGTACAAAGATATTCTTCACTATTTGTGTTTTCTTTGTTTTCCTCCTACCTTGAACATATCAAAGTATAAAGCTCTGAAACTGAAAGCTCAAAAATTTATAATTGTAAATGGGAAGTTATATTGGAGAGATCTAGTTGGAGTTCTGATGCTATGCTTGACCAAAGGGGAAATCGTTGAGATAATTAAATAATTTCATAATAGCCTATGTGGAGGTCATTATAGCTGGAAGGTAACAACACATAAAATTTTGAAAGCTGGTTTCTATTGGATTTTTTTATTTTCAGATGTTTGCAGGGCAGTAAGAAGCTGTCATAAATTTCAAACTTTTGCTGAGATAAAGAAACTTGCATCATTACCTTTAATTCATGTGTTCATAGAAGATCCCTTTAAGCAATGGGGGTTATATTTTGTTGGTGAAATCAATCCACCATCTAGTGGACAATACAGATGGATACCAACACATACAAATTATTTTACAAAATGGGCAGAGGAAATACCAACAAGAAGGGAAAATGATGTGGTATTAATGAAAATTTTGGAAGAAAATATTTTCAGTCAATTTGGGTGTCCAAATAAGTTAATGACAGATAATGGTTAGGTTTTTAGGTCTACAAAAATGATTGATTTTTGTCATAAGTACAAAGTTATTCTATCTCACTCTATTGCCTATCACCCTCAGGGAAATGGGTTAGCAGAGTCTTTAAACAATACATTCATGAGAATTTTGAAGAAAATTGTTGCAGAGAATTAGAAAGATTGGGATCCTACGTTGAAATTTTCTCTTTGGGCGAGTCGCGTCACAATTAGGAGATCAATTGGTAAGTCACCTTTTGAGTTTTTTTATGGAACAAAAGCTTTATTCCCAAATCAGTTGATGAAACCTGTTGTAGATTTAATTCAATAAGTCTAAGAAGAACCTAGTACTTTAATCAGAAGGATGAATAAATTGGTGGAGCTAAGTGCAAAATAGGGATAAAGTCAGGGAAAACTTGATTAGCTATCAAGAGAAAATGAAAGAAATTTTTTATAGAAAAGCAAGGGATGTCCTTTTTCATCCTGGTGATCTTGTTTTAATATGGGATGTTACAAGGGAAGAGAAAGGAAAACACGGGAAATTTGATCCTCTTTGGTATGGCCCTTTCAAGATTACTGAATCCAGAGCTAACAATACTTTTGTCCTAGGAAACTTGGATGGAGAATTGCTTCCATTGCCAGTAAATGAGCAGTATCTAAAGCATTATTTCCAACATTAAAGTTTGTGGTTACATCATTGTATGTACCAGTTTGATAATTGTACATAAGTCGGTGAGTAACTCATTGCAATCTGTAAGTCACCTTTGACTCCATGCCCAGAGTGAAGGCACTAATCTACGATTTTTAGCATGCTTTTACAAATAACACTATACCCAGGAGAAGCCAGATGTTGTGGCTTGTTTTAATATTTTACATGTTGTATATATCTCATGTTTTTCTTTGAAAAAAGATAATATATATATAATGAAATGCATAAAGTATATAAAAAAATAATTCGAAATAAAGCACACTAAAATATTTGTTGAAGTAGTTGGATGCAGATAGAGTGGGACCCTTATCTGGAGAAAAGCATTAAAGTGCGAGCTGGTTGAACCATTGGGGACCTTGATTGCAAAGCGCTCATACAATGGAACAAACCTGACATCAAAAAATGTGTGGGGTTTATCAACAGGGGTGCCTGCACACAATTTTTGACCTTTGCTGGTTGACTTGAATGAATGGTCTAGATTAACTGCGGGGACGCTGCTCCAGAAGTTTTCCCGTACTGTATAGTTCCCCCGCAATGACGGCAGCAGGCCAGCCTGCGACCTCAACAAGTGAGCCAACCATGTCACCCTTCCACATCACCATAATCATACTGCTTATCATTTCACTCATCTTGTCACCCATCATTTCATTCATTTCACCCCACGCAATATCATTTCCCGCTATTTTACCACTTCGTCTATAAAAGGGTTTTTCTCTCCACATATTTCCACATCCTTTTCAGAATTAGTTGAAGTATATGAGGTATACACCAGCTACGAATTCATCGTTTACATTGTCAGCCAGGGATTTTACATAATTACACTAAATTTTTTAAGAAATGGAAAAGAAAAGCATAATGGTTAGTTCCCATATTCCCCTTATGCACATAGAAAGTGCTATTGCAGACACCATTTTCCCGATCGACCACCTTAAATTCTATCAACATGTTATATTGAACCAGTCAAACAATCTAGTTTACTCTGCCCTTGTCAAAAAAAGAGTGTTGTCAACATTTTTCCCTCAAACTTATTTTTTTCCAGAGTTTATCCACTGGTTGGTTTCATCAATGTACCCTCAAAAGTGCTTTGTAATGAACCAATTGGGAGAGAATGTATTCCAAGTGTCTACCCTACTTATTAGACAAGCTCTCTATTATCCCTCTAAGATTCATATAGGAACTTCTCTCATGAATTTGTGTCCTCATATTTTCAAGACTTGCCTGGGCCTAAGTTTTCCCAAATTTTGTTTTTCCTGATGTCCGATAAGACAAAATTTTCCTTGGACTCTGATAAGTTTTCTTTCAATATCTATACCAAAGATATGATATAATTTCTGTAGATTTTGGCTAAAATCCTAGGCAGGGAGGATGTTATTCTAGTTGATAAGACAATCCTAGGGATTTTTTCCCTAATGATGAAACCTAGGGTGGTTTTAAATATTCCTGCTTATTTGGAGAATCTTGTCAATGCTCAATTCATGAGTCTATCACTGACTAGGTGTTTTAGGTTTCCACCTCTGATTACTTTTCATTTTTCTATATAGTCATGTGGAAAGATTTACTCCATTGGCATTAAATGTTATGGATGAAAATAGAAATAAGCAATCAATGGTTTTTTGGACAAACATAGTGAGGAGAGAAGTATGAAATGAAGGCTTAATTGGATTCACTTCTTCTTTCCTACCAATTGTGTATTCAATTTTGAATGGATCACCTGCACCTTGTTTGTTGCCCAAGCATTAGGGGAATTTTAAGGTCTAAAATGGGCCTCCTAAGGAAAATGTACAATCAAAATTCACTTTATGAAAACCAATCACATTTTAGGGGATGACATCATCCTTAATGTTTAAGGTGGCATTGCTTGAGTTAAAGGTACTTACTTGTCACATTCTTAATGGTGGATAAAAACTCATGGTTAACTATGGTAGTGCTCTAAGAAGTTTTAAAGTCAAAGAAAAGTACTCATAATAAATGTCATTTCACACTTTTTGAATAAAATTCATACATAAAATAATATATTAAATATATTATATTATTTTTATATAGTACATTAATTACATGTTATTATACAATTTAAATAATATAAATTTTAATTAATAACGTATTATATAATTAAAAATTTATGAATTTATATTTATATTTTATTTTAATTTAATTAAGTACAAAGGACAAATGCATTAGTTGTTCAATGATAATGACTTTTTCTTGAAAAACTCATTCTTATTTATAGTCACATCATACAATTTTTTTATTAATTTTATTTTGGTATAACTTTTGAATTGAATTTAACCATGGTTACATGGATTGTGGTGCAAAAAGTGAATTGCAAATTCATAAATATTATTTTATTGATTTAGCTATTATTTTTATATTTCCTTAGGAGGCCCATTTTAGACCTCAAAATTCCCCTAATGGGCCCAATAATTTTTACAGTTAAGAGAGGATGTGAAATTTTGGGGTTGGTTTGCTTTTGAGGATCATACAAAAATCATGTTATATAGACTGAAATTGAACCTTTCAGATTACCAACCTTTGTTCCAATGAGAATGTTTTCCTTAGAGTTTATAAGGCAGAGTCTTAATGTTGATAAAATTCACTTCGTGCCTGTAAAAAAGGGACATTTATTCAAATTTCCTAATACAGGTCCATTTATTGTAAATACTGAACAAGTAATTGAAGAAGCTCACAAATTGTTGGATGGTATGCACTTGTTGTTAGGAGAAAAATGGGCACATGACCCACATCATATGATTTCAAATCAAAGATCGGAAAATGGGTATGCCCCTTTTATTCATGAATCGAAGCCAAAGATGGAGAAATTAGAAAATGGGGGACAATCATCTACATCTATGCGGGTAGGAGTAGAAACTCCTCATCCCACTAAAAATAACCTTAAAATGGGAAGAGATGAAACAATTGACTTAGAGGGTGATACAAAGAAAGAGTCCAAGAGGTTAAAGACAATGGATGAAGTTACTTCATCAACCACACCGGGATACTCCTTGCATTTGGGGGAAAATTCATGTGTTACTTCATCCCATGTTCTAGAAGATATAGGTCATTAGTTTGTCTCATTTATCAAGCAGGTGTTTTCAAAAATAGAGGAGAAGAATAGGAAAATAAGTGATAATTTAGAATCCCAAGCAGAAGCTAAATTTTCTTCTAAGTAGATTAGATTATTACCAACCATAGATTTGGAGAAGAACAACTAAAGATAATTTTTTTTATCATGGTTCAGATATGAGTGCAGCATCCTCAACTTGCTTCAAAGCTATCAATTTAATAATGAATGCAAAAAATATTTCTCTCCCTGATAAAATCAACCTTCATATGCAAACTAGACATTTGATTTTTAATGATTTGAACAAGACCACTTCAGCTACTGCTAAAGTTGAAAAATGCTAGGAAAGGTGAGAAAGCAATTAAAATTGGAGAAAGTAAATTCTAGAGCTTACTCCACACAAAATGAAGAGTTGAAAAATATCAGTGTCGAGATTGGTGTTGATCCTGAAGATAAATCAACAATTTAGAAATTGCTGCAGAGTGCTGAATTTGAAATTCAAACCTTGAAAAAGAAGCTCAAGCTTCCCATTGGTGAATTGTTGAAATTTGCAACAAGAAACAATAAAATTGGCATCCAGAAACAACACACACACACACTGGTGTGGGATCACAGGTCACACAATGATGGACCCTAGCGACACATTAGTGTGCAAGACAATTTTTAAATAAATTGGAAAATTAATTGTAATTTTATCTCATAACAACTTGTAATAGTTAAATAAGTGTGATAGACTAAGTTAGCTCAATAATTTCGAGTTGAGGGTCAAAGGATAGGCATTTAGAGTGATTATATTATTATCAGGGTCCAGGTTCAGTTGTAGCACTAGTAGTGTGGGTTGGATCAGTTAAATCACAATAATTGAGTTAAAAGCAGTTTAACTAGTTCTAATTGTTTGATGAGATAATGGAAGATCAAGTGAATTAAAATAGATTTGATTCACTAGTAGTGATCTACCAAGTAACTGATGATTCATTATTTATAGCTGCATGCATGCTAATTCTGGTGGATACCCAGTTGAGACAAAGGTTCAAGTCAGGTAAACTATCAGTTGTATTTTTAGCAAACTACCTAGATGTAGTTATAAACCCACGGGAAACCCATGATGAATTGCACAATCAAGGAAGGGTGAATTTCCTATTTAATAGGGGTTTAATTCTCTAGGGATTGTGTAAGCAGGGTAGGATAAGGGTAGGCTGATAATTGGCTATGTGTTTATCCAATTTTTCCTAGATCAGTGCGAAGAAATTGGTAGAGTGTATGAGGTTGTGGTGAGCACAAATACATTGTATTGTTTCATGATTCCTTGGTTGATTATACAATAAATATGGAGGGGTTTTGAGCATTTTCTTTCCCCAAGAATATCTGGTGTTGTGTATTGATTTAATTTTTTCTCTTACTTGCATGTGATTGAGTGATCATGTTTTATATTCCACAAATATTGTAGAAGGATTCAATATCTTTCTTTAGTACATTGCATGATCGGATTGAGTCCATTGATATAATTTCTACATGGTATTATAGTTGTGTTAGATATTTTATACATGGTATCAGAGCACCAAGAATCGCAATAGTGGAGAAGAAATTGAGTTTGTGTTGAACAATATTAAAATTTACAAGTACTTTCTTTGGAGATATAAGCGGATCAAGATGTCTTTCACTAGCTTGAGACTCAAATATACACTCGAGGGAAGTTCAAATATATTGCATGGAAGGATAGGATGGAGGCAGTGTTGGAGGACAATGGGTTGAAGGAATTCATAGATAATGATATTCCCAAGCTCGCAGCAGCAGATGCCCAACATCTTGATGGATGGTAGAAGAAGGTAGCAAAGGCGAGGAGGATCTTATTAGAGGGATTTTGAGATCATATTGTCTCGAGTCTCCATGGAAAGGCAACTCCATATGCTATGTGGAAGGCCTTAGTAGATCCGTTTCAAAGCATCAATTACCACTGAAAATTGGCACTCAAGGATAAGCTCAGAAAAATCAAAATGGAGAAGGGCGACACAATCCATCAATACTTGACCAATTTCACTCGATTTCGAGATGAGATTGGAAGTGTTTGGATTACTATAGCCGATGATGACTTAGTGAGCCTAGCACTTCTAGGCCTTCCCAAGAGCTAGCATAGTTACTAGGACTCTGTGAATGGGAGGTAGAAGTTACCAGATTGGGAGTGACTTTGGTCAGATTTGGTAGAAGAAGAGTTTCGGCTGGATACCAGGGATGGATCCTCATCCATGACTGATGATGAGGAAAATTGTGCCTTGGATGTTAAGGAAAAGAAGGGGAAGGGGAGGAAGTCCCATTCCAAATTTGAGACCAGAAAATAAGGCAAGAAGAGTGACATGTCAAAGGTGAAATGTTTTCACTGTCATTATCATGGACACTATGCCACAAATTGTCCACAAAATAAGAAGAAGAACAAGAAGGCTCCATGAGCTGCAACAGGTGAAGCTTTAGCCTCACACTTTGAGTTATACTTCTCTCTCATCGCATGCATGGCGTCAAATTTGATGGGATATATGTGGTACTGGGACAATGGAGCATATTTCTACATGACGGGAAACTAAGAACTCTTTAGTAGCTTGGAGGAGAAGGATATTCAGATGCACATCGAGATGGGTGATGACGGGAGGTATAACGCCACCTGGATTGGTACAGTTACTTTCCAGAGACAGTCATGTAAAAATTTCTTATTAAAATATGTCATGCATGTACCATGCTTGAAAAAGAATTTAGTTTCAATTGCTATGTTGGAGGATCTTGTATATGATATGGTTTCCAGTGAAGGAAAGGCATTCCTTCATCACAAAGCCACATCACAGGTAAAGAAGATTGGGGTTCATGTGAAGAACATATACAAACTTGATGTAGATGGCTATGTAACATTGAGCAGTAAAGCAGGGAAGGTGGTGAGCCGAGATACAAGTTTATGGCACAGGAGATTGGGCCATCTACACCACAGTGCTTTGAGGATCTTGCAGCAGATTTCTACAGGTGTTCCAAAGGGTACTATTGCGCAGATATACACATGCAAGGGATGTATCATGGGGAAGTATGAGAAAGCCATGCGATTGTCCCTGGAGAGGGAGCTTGACTTGCATGTAGATGAGGAACTCTTAGTTCCAAAGGATGAACCTCAGGATGTGGAGCAACTACAAGCATAGGATCATGGAGTGGAAGAAACCACTCATGTAGAGCTATCCACCAGAAATGGTAGGAAGTGCACCAAAGAGGTTGACATATTGATTCTATATGTGACAGAGCATGTAGGTGCACCTACATTATAGCGCAGGAAGAGAAGGTCCCCAGACAGGTATACTGGATACATGGCTCTTATGAGCGAGTGTATGATGACAAAACCATCCTCTTTTGAGGAAGCAGTGCAAAAACCAACATGGGTTGATGCCATGGTTGAGGAGTATGACTCCATTACTAAAAAAAATGCATGGGAAGTGGTCCCAAGACCAGTGGGGAAGTCAGTGGTTGGATCTAGGTGGATCTACAAGGTGAAGAAAGCAGAGACCTCTAGGAGGGGGAAATTCCAAGCCAGATGGGCAGAGGGAGTATATGCAACTATACCTCCAGGTGTGAGGTGGGGTGATGTGTAGATATTACCCCAAGAAGAAATTTGGGAAGGTTACATTGATATGGTGTATCTCATGGATCAAACCTAGTTGAGAGGAGCCCACAATACAACAATAGCAAGAAGGATTGGTTAGATTGATGCAGTTATATGTCAGGAAGACATAAATCAGAGTGACAGGTGTCGGATATTAGAGTGCAGATCCGAGTTGGCAGCAGTGTAGAGTGCATGGATACAGATGTCAGCAACAATGTACAGAGTCCAATAGACATGTGCAGTAGCTAGCAGTAGTAAGAAGACTCTGATGACAGATGCATTATATTGATTCAGTTGTTGGAGGCTATTCAGTTTCAGGAGAGTTGCATGTGCGAACAACACTAGGAAGTGTTGCATACAAGAACATTCCAAAGGTACCAGATCAGGACAGATTGATTACTTTCTTGTTGAGAGGGAGTGTTGGAATTTGCAATAAGAAATAGTGAAATTGGCATAAAAAAACAACACACACACTATTGTGGGATCACAGGTCACACAGTGATGGATCCTAGCGACACATTAGTGTGCAAGCCAATTTTTAAATAAATTGGAAAATTAATTGTAAACTTATCTCATAATAACTTGTAATAGTTAACTAAGTGTGATAGACCTATTTAGATCAAGAATTTGAGTTGAGGGTCAAAGGATAGGTATGTAGATTGATTATGTTATTAATAGGGTCCAGTTACAGTTGTAGCACTAGTGTAGTGTGGGTGGGATTAGTTAACTCACAATAATTGAGTTAAAATTAGTTTAACTAGTTCTAACTGTTTGATGAGCTAGTGGAAGATCAAGTGAATTAAAATTGATTTAATTCACTAGTAGTGATCTACCAAGTAACTGATGATCTACTATTTATAGCTGCATGCATGCTAATTCTGGTGGATACCTAGTTGAGACAAAGGTTCAAGGCAAGTAAACTATCAGTTGTATTTTTAGTGAACTACCAAGATGCAGTTATAAAACCACATGAAGCCCATGATGAATTGCGCAATCAAGGAAGAATTAATTTCATATTTAATAGGGGTTTAATTCTCTAGGGATTGCATAAGCAGGTAGGTTGAGGGTAGGCTCATAATTGGCTATGTGTTTGTCCAATTTTTCCTAGATCAATGTGAAGCAATTGTTAGAGTGTATGAGGTTGTGATGAGTGCAAATAATTGTATTGTTTCATGATTCCTTGGTTTATTATACAATAAATATGGAGTGGTTTTGAGCAGTTGCTTTCCCCAGGAATATCTGGTGTTGTGTATTGATTTAATTCTTTCTCTTACTTGCATGTGATTGAGCGATCATGTTTTATGTTCTACAAATATTGTAGAAGGATTCAATATCTTTCTTGAGTACACTGCATGATCGGATTGAGTCCATTGATATACTTTATACACGGTATTATAGTTGTGTTAGAGATTTTATAAATGAACATCCAATGGCTATTGATGTAACTCAAGTTGAGACAGAAAAAAGAGCAGCTGTTGCAAGCTCTATTGGCTAAATATATGGAGATATCTAAGTTGAAAGAGGTAAATGACATGTTGCAGAAGGAGTTGGATTATCATGTTTGTATTGTTGTTATTTCATCAGATTATGAAAACCCTACTACCAAATTAACTCAAGTCATGACTGAGTTAAGATTGGTAGAGATTGGTTTAAAAAACAATCAAAGAGATCTGGAAAATACATGCAAGGTGATAAGAGCTATAGATCAAGAGGTGCAGATGACTAAGGAAAATGATGATAAGTACATACATGATTACCAGAATTATTGTCAATAAATCAAAGAAATCAAGGAGAAGGTGAAAGGGAATATGTCGCTTATTTAGGCTCGAGAGATCATATGGACTGATATTATTGAAATAGTTAAGAATGTGTGGAATCTACTGGTTATTGTTGGAGAAGAGAAGATTATTGTGAGAGATTTGGAAGGAGTCATTGTGGAAAATAAACAAAAGTTACAAAATAGAGTTGTGTATGCCAAAAAATTGATTGATTTTATAAATTCCAAATCTACACAGGAATCGCAGGAATTCATGATTGAAGATAGAACTCATTGTGTGTTGGAGCTGAACAAAATGATCATAAAAAATTCATACAAGAAATTTGTTGAGAAAAAGCTAAATGAATTCAAATAGAAAATGGTAAATTTTAAGATATTATTTGATAAAAGAACCAGGGATGGTCTTCCATCCTTTTGGGATTAGCGAGGAAACTTACTTCCATGGGAAACATACGAGACATTAATGGTAAAGGAAAAAATCAAAATTGGAAATAATCATGAAAGGGACGTTGTTTTAAAGGGATCTACTATTGTAAATTACTTGCATAAATAATTTTAGCTGCTATGGATGATGAAGAATTTATTTGCAGAAAGGCCAACATACTCCAACATTGTTAGATCTAAGACTTTTGTGATCCATAATTTAGATAAAGGTCTTTCATATTAATCACATCATTAGGATGGTGAACAATTCCTCCACAAATCCACATTCAAGCATGAACAATTAACCAGTTTAACATGTGCCATTCAAAAATTGGTAATGTTGGGTCCCCACACACTACCGCCCCGGATGGTGAACAACTTTCAGAAGCCCACACACCACCCCCCCGGATGGTGAACAATTTTCAGGTCCCATTTTTAGCTTCCTTAAATCTACCTGATTTAAGCTAATTAACTAATGACCCTATAGAAAATTGTCCCAATTGGCCACCCATGCCTACCAAATTACCTTTGAATGTTCAAAAATTTAAAGATAAGCAAGGATAAGATCTTGGAAATCATGTCATGACCTTTCACCTATGGCACCTATGGTGTTCTCCTAATAGCATCATATAATAAATTATTCATCTGTGTTTGTCTCAACGCACCCTTACAGGAGTCGCAACAAAGTGGTACATAGTTCAACCATCTAGGATGCATGGAAACTTTGGTTCAATAGCCATTGTTTTCCTCACATTATTCTAGCCCTCGGTTTGATAGGAGTCGATCTTGGAACTCCTTACTCATTTCAAACGGACACTTACGATACACATATTAAACCATATCCATGAATGGTGAAAATGCTAGAGCTTGTGTAAAGCTAATCTGGAAGCAAAAATTCCCCTCAACCTTTTTCTGAGATATCTTATGTCATAGATTTCTCAATATGCGGTTAATTCAAACCCACAAAATGAGGAAGAGGCCATCACTAAAGCTAAGAAGTGATAGCTTATATACACACAGTTTGGATACCTCTATCACATCCTTCCAGAAGCCCCCTGCCTGCAAACTTTTAAAGTAGATACACCATGCACATCCAATTTTGTTAATCGATTGATTGGTTCCATAGCCCAAAACCAACATAGCAACACCTGCCAGTATCCTAGATACTCATAAAGTAGGCAAACATTTAATGCTTCGCAAGAAACACAATGGCTACAACATACAACATATTACCTCAGCCCACCCATTCCCATGAAGAATGTGGTTAGTTTGGTTAACCAATACCATCTAATGCATGGCGGCACACATCCTCTCCCACAAGGAAACCAATACCCCTATAGGAATGTTAACGTAATTTCCTCTTCCCATAACTTATATCTTAGTCAGGGACAAGGAAATAAATATTCTCCTTTCCCTGCCCAACAATAGAATAACCCACCATCACAAAATAATGTAGGGTTTAATCTAGTGCAACCCTCCCGTTCTCAACAATAACCATCATTTGACTAGGTGAATACATCTAACTCACCCAATGCATCTAAGAAAAAACCAAAGAGAAAATCAAAGGGAGAGCTTGGCCATGGGGGTAGAAATCAACAACACCCCCTGCGGACAGCATCTAGGAACAACCGCAATGGGACTCAAAACCAGGATCAGACCAGTAATAACCCACAGAGGAAAAACAAGAAGACAATTCTATGGACTAATCATGCTTGTGCCATTTGCGGGGAATATGATCATTATACCCATCATTGTCCTCAACTCCCTGAGTTGAAAATGATACAATATAATAGGGGGAAGGGAGAGAAAAACCAACAACCTGCAGTAATGAAGAATCCATTCCCCCAGAAGGGAGTGGTTAATACTCATAAAAAACCATCCCAGATGAATCCTCCTAGAGGAAAATGTTGGAAATACTAAGGGGGCGATGAATCGACATTTCTTAGAAATTAGAACTTTTTAATCCTTTTCAGAGCATTATTTATTCTTCAGTTATTATCAACGTTATTATTCAAAAATTATAAGAAATAATCAATAGTTAACAACACCATACAACAATGAAGAAATATAAAACAATAGACACAAATATTTTTATGTGGAAAATCCCCTCTGGGTCAAAACCACTGAATGCTTCTCTAGTAATTGTCTTCTTCTCTATTTAAAATAAATATTAGTTACATCAAGATATAGGCTACAACTGAGGGATGCGTCAACCCCCTAATTCACAGGCCACAACCTTTAGGATGCTACTAAACCCTAATATCCTGCTGCAACTAGAAGGACGCCACAATGCCCTATAGATAAGGCCACAACCTAATGAGTGCCCCAACACTCTGTTTACATTGTTGTGGGAAAGGATGCTTTGCTGCCTTGTTAGTTTATTAGCCAAAACTTAGTGGATGCCACAACACCCTATGCAAGCCACAACTTTCCCTAGCACCACCATACCACCCTGAAGTGTTCTCAGGCCACAACCTGAAGGTGACTCCAATCACCTAGAAGAGTCGGTAGATCACGTTTCATAATTTTCACACTGGACCCCCTTTACTTTGAATCAATGTAGAATATATGTAGAATACATATCGAATCCTAGTAGCCATTGATCATTGTTCCCATAAACTAATCACTGCACAAAGATTCACATCAAGCTATCACTGTCATTTCAAATCATTGTATAACTGTCAGTTAACAAAAAATGTCACCTCACAAATCAATAGCCATCAAAAAATCATCATCACACTGCTCATGAATGAATAGTCATCAATGTTGTATCACTTTCATCATCGTATCAGGCTGCACACAATGAAAAATCTATCTCGCACTGCTATCAAATGATAGCATAACCCAAGGTTTCTCAGGTCATCCTGATGCCTTGCAATCAATGCTCTCAAACTTTGTCCCCAAAGAGATACTAGAATATATTTAAGCACTTTGTTTGACTGGTCAAACCCTGTAATCCATCCTTCTCCAATACTTTTTATAACTGGAGGATGTTCCCTTCACTAATTGCTACCCTGCAAGGTCATAATCAAGTTATCCTAGGTTATCATAGGCATTGTCAACTCAAGGTTCTACTCGTCAAAGTCAATATATCAATGTCAAGTCTAGTCAAAGTCAAAAGGTCAATGTGTGTGTTATGACTATTTGATCTTCTCATACTAAGTAAAACTTAGGGAAAAATGTCATTATACACGTAATGACTTAGTGTTTCAAAGTCATTCTTAGGATGTCAAAGTCAAGGTGAGTATTGTATTCATCCAACAAGTTATGTTAACATAAAGTCAAAAGTGTCAATTATTGTCAAGTATGTCAAGGCCAACCATATGTTAAGTTCAAATAAAATACATCATACCAATGTCAATCCATGTTATGATATTTTATATCATCGTCAAGTCAAGAATTGCAGTTACCCAGGGTCTTTCCTTATCAAAGAAATAGTTCTATATAACATATGTCATATAGCCCACCAATATTGATTCAATAGAATTATATACCACTGTCATATAATTTCATAAGCCAAATCACCATTGTCAAGTTAATTTTTAAAGTCAAAATCAAGGTGTCAACATACTTGTTATGTTTAGGTTTGAGTGTGAGGTTAATATCAAATTGTCATTGTTCGGCTAAGTGACATCACTGCACATAATATTGTGTCATAGGTTATCGTGTCAAAAAACTGTCATAGTACAACTGCTCTAGTATTTACATCACTGTAATACACAATCAAGGTTAATGTCACTACCTCACTTCCACAAGGATACACAAGTCCAAAAAATATTTAGATCATACTAGATGTATTTTCTATAATTCAACCATCATAGCACTAAATCATACATTGCTTCACTATTGTCATATAAGTGAATGGTTAGGGAATCAAATGTTTCTATAACTTCCCTCAAAAATTCACTTAATCAACCCTTAAATTATGCGGCATACCCTTGAAATAAACTAGGCCCAACACCTAGCAAGAATGGAGAAATAACATGCTTTTTTGTTTCCTTCTAGGAGCTCAATATTGAATCTGTTGTATCTATGTAATTTTAGATCTCCAAGGTCTAAAATTTAATCTTGTGGTATCCTTCTGAGTCCTATTTCCAACCCCACAGGTCTGATCAAGATTGGATTCTTCAAGAAAGAGTTATGTCCAATCTCCCACAATGACCTAATTATAGACTAGTTCAGTAGAGCAAACTTGTACAAAGTGCCACGTGTCATTGTGTCAAAATTTTGCCACAAAAACAATACCCAACAAACTACAGTCAGTCCTCTTTCTATTAATTTTTATGAAATTTGAATCCAATGCTCAGAGAGAAAGTTATGGCGATTTCCCAAGGTCACCTGTTTGACATGGAATTCGGGAGTCTGTAAAACCCATAAATTCCTTAGATCATATCTTAGAATATATAGCGAACCAAGATCTAAAATTTGGTCATCATGTTCATTAGGATTTCGGCTCAATTGGGTTTTTTTTTTTCAGCTTCTGAAGCTTCATAGAAATAAATTATAGCAAAAATTCCACAATAGCTTATTTTGGAGGATATATGAGCTTTCTTTTTATAGAGTTGAGATGGGCTTCTATAGTGAATGTTGAAGGAGATATTTAGGATTTTAAAACATTATTAATTTTCAATTATAATTTATAAGTATTGTGTATTTTGTTTTCTTATGCCCTAAGGAAGATGCACTACCTAAAAAGATTAGGTTTTTAAACGAGATGTAGGAGTTATATGGGTGCATAGTGGCTTGAAGCCCTTAATTAGGATAGTATCTCCAAAAATTATGGAAAGCAACCCTTAATATTAATTTTAGGTGGCTACAACTAATGGAAATATGCCAAGTGACCTTCTTTTGGGGTTTTATCCCACCAACTTGGGTTTTTACCTTCAAACTCACTTATCTCTCTAACTAGGATGAACCACATGGCATACCACATACCACCGGAAAGACCTCTTAGAGGAGAATCCAATGACATGGATATCCAAGCCAAACTAAATTATTTAACCCTTTAAAAACCCCCAAAAAATTTGGGGTACATCCTCAGTCCAAAGAACCCAAACCCTAGGACTTGGGTTCTCAACCATCCAATCATGTAGCTGTTATCTAGATGTAATCTGACAATTAATGAAAACGGTTCATTATCCATTCGACATCGATGACTGGTGTTTTTGGTAAAATTAAAACCCACTTAACTCAATGGGTTGACATCAATTACAAAACCATCCAATAATCTCCCCCTTTTTCATTGATGACAACACACGTACTCCTCCTGCGAGTACAAATCTCCTTGACTTCATGATTTACCTCCTTCTTGAGATTTCAATCTCCTTCTTAGGTTTTCTCTCCCCCTTTGACATCAATGGCAAAGGCTTACTCCCCCGTGAGAATTTTATTGCTTTATGTGGACTTATTATCTTCGTGTGCTCTCCCTGACGAGAAGACTTCTTGTAATAATCTATCAATGGCGATCCTTGTGGACCTGTAACCTACATGTGCTCCCCTTGACAAGAAGCCTTCCTTTGGCAATCTTTGAAGACATGTAAGCCTTTAACTGTTCTTCTTCCCCTGAACTTGTTATGGATTTGATACATTTGTCCTGAAGCTACCATTTTGTCAATGTTATTTTTCTATCAATGGTAGACCTATGCCACATACTATTGTATAAACTCCCCCTCTTCAAAATTCAAGTATTCAACGAGCTAGATTGTTCAAAATAGTGTAACATTTAACGAACCATATTGAATTGAGCCATTATCTCAAGCAACTATTGATTCCTCATTACTTGTTACAAACCTTGAGAGCATGACTGTTGAGAAATTCTTGTCTTTCTACACTTATTGCTAATACTTTACCTATTCTTCCTGTATTTGTACTTGTCTCTTCTTCCAAACCTTCTTATTCTCATCATCAATATTCATGATTGATTCCATTTTGTTCCTACAGTGACGAGCTATTTGTCCATGATTATGAAATTTGTAACATTCCTTGTCAGGGTTATACCTACATTCTTGAGTTATGTGTCCAAATTTATGGCACTTGAAGAATTCAACGTTGTCCTTAGGTGATTCCATCTAATATCTATAATCGCGAGCTTTATGGCCATAGTTATGGAATTTGAAACATTCAATGTTTGGCCCATATGGCATATATTCTCTACTGATAAAATTATCATGGAACATGTTTCATGATGTTGCAAACTTGCTTCTAGGAATTTGCAGATAATGATTGTACCTTGTAAAAAACTACTTTTTTTTTTTTAAAAATTTAATTTTTTTTCTTAATCCCCTTTGACCTCATTTTTTATTTTTATTTATTTATTTTTTAATCATAATTGTATTTTTGATAATAAATAAATAACTTCTTGAACCCTATTAATTTAATTAACAAATTATAATATAATAACAAAATATATTATAATTAGCAACTAATCAGACTATATTAAATATAATATGACAATGGAAAAACTTTAACAAATTAGTTCATTTTTCCTCTCTCAGTCAAACTAGCTATTATACCTTAACGACTAGTTCGATCCTCTCTCTATATTTTTAAACATGTCTCCTAATTTTATTTCTCATCTTGTCCTGAAGATGAACCACATTGGTTGGTTTGAAATGAGTCAACAATTCATGATCATATGTGATTATTACCGAACGCTGTTTTTTACAAATTATGGATCACAAAATCCAAATTCCAAAAAATGATTGTACCTGTCAAAAAATTCACAATCCTTAGCCATATGTCCATAGTTAGCACATAAAAAGCAATAACCATTAAATAAATGTGCGTACCTGAATGATTAATTTGGATGTGATGGTCCTTGATAGTTATACTTGTCAACAACTTTACAATCAATGGCCATATTCCCATAATTAGCACATGAAAAACAATAACCATTTAATAAAACAAACATACCTAGAAGATTTATCATTCTTCTTTAGAGGTGGTATTGTAGTCCGTTGTTGTCCTTTGTTCTTGACTGCTTTGGTCTTGTTTTTTTCGAATTGCAACATTCTTCTTTGGATTTTCATTTTGATCAACTTCTTTCTTAGGATCATCCTGCAAAGTTGTGGAGCATGTACCTTCATGAACTGGAGCTTTACCAACTTTATTTTCCTTAATTTTTTCTTCTTCATTTGTCTTATCTTATAAGTGTTATTTTTGTGATTCCTTGAGTTTGTTAATCTCATCAAGAACTGCATCAAGTTCTTATTTATTTTGAGAAATATCTTCTTGAGGCCATCCTTTTAAGGTCTCCCTTCTTTTTTCTTCCTCCTCAACCTGTAGCTTGAGAAGAGTGATCTTCTCTACTTCTCTGTTGAGAACCTATATATGTTCCTTATGCTTATTGATCTCAATCCTGAGCTTGATTAGTTGAGCTAAAGATTTTTCCAATTCCTTTTTCTTATGGTCAACTCCAGATATGTATATTTGATCAGATTCCTTTCTTTCAATTTCTGCTTCCCGCATATGTTGTTTGATCCTACTAATCTCTGGAAAGGTTGTGTCAAGTTCTTGTTGCTTTTGTCTGACTTCTCTCTTGAAGTCTTGTGTCTCTGTATTCTTGAATTATTTCAGTTGAGCTCTAATACTGTTAATAATCTTCGTAGACTCTTCATTTTCCTTGATGCATTCTTTTGTTGACTTCAAATATGCTTCCAAAAGTCTTATCCTTTCCTTTCGAATATTGAGTTCCTTTATCACTTTGATCACTTCATTTCAAATAGATATTATCAAGCTTTTCCCATATATCTTTAGCTATTGAACGTTGACCACCTTTTATTTTCATAGAAATTGGCAAAGCATCCAAAATTATATTCATGGCCTTTGAATTATACCTTTTAGTTTCGTTGATAGATGTTTCCATAGAAAAAATTGATTCCCATACTTCACGTGCCTGCAAATATACTTCCATCCTAGATTCCCACATCTAGTATTTATCTGCATCAAAATTAGGGATTGGTACATAATACTCACTTTCTTCATATTTTGTTGCACTTGTACCTTCCTTTGAAATCCTTTCAACTCGCTTCTTTGGCTTTCCCGTCTCTATGATTTGAAAACTACCTTCCAGCTGTTAAGTTGTTACTGAAGGAACCAAGCTCTAATACCAATTGTTGGAAATACTGAGAGGGGGGATGAATAAATATTTCTTAGCAATTAGCACTTTTTAATTATTTTCAGATCATTAGTTATTCTTCAGTTACTATCAATGTTATTATTTAAAAATTATAAACAATAATCAACAATAAACAACACCATACAACGATGCAGAAAGATAAAACAATAGACACAAATATTTTTAGGTGGAAAACCCCCTCCAGGTCAAAACCACTGAATTATTCTCTAGTAATTGTCTTCTTTTATCTTTAAAATAAATATTAGTTACATCAAGATTTCAGAAATAACTGAGGGATGCGTCAACCCCCTAATTCGTAGGCCACAACCTGTAGGACGCTACTTAACCCTAATATCCTGCTACAACCATAAGTACACCACAATGCCTTGTAAATCAGGCCACAAAATGATGTGTGCCCCAACACTATGTTTACTAGTTGTAGTTGGAAAGGATGCTTCACTACCCTTTCGTTTTATTAGATACAACATCTTGTGGAAGCCACAACTTTCCCTAGCACCACCCTGCCACCCTGAAGTGTTCTTAAACCACAACCTAAAGGTGACTTTGATAACCTAGAAGAGTTGGTAGATCACGTTTCACAATTTTCACACTGGACCCCCTGCAATCCATTCTTCTCCAATACCTTGTATAACTGGAGGATGTTCGCTTCACTAATTTCTACCCTACAAGGTCAGAGCCAAGTTATCCTAGGTTATCATATACATTGTCAACTCAAGGTTCTACTAGCCAAAGTCAATATATCAATATCAAGTCTAGTCAAATTCAAAAGATCAATGTGTGGTATGACTATTTGATCTTCTCATACCAAGTCAAACTTAGGGAAAATTGTCATTATACATGTAATGACTTAGTGTGTCAAAGTCATTCTTAGGATGTCAAATTCAAGGTGAGTATTGTATTCATCCAACAATTTAAGTTAACATAGAGTCACATGTGTCAATTATTGTCAAGTATGGCAAGGTTAACCATATGTTATGTTCAAAGTAAATATATCATATCAATGTCAATACATGTTATGATATTTTATATCATTTTCAAGAGTTGCATTCACCAAGGGCCTTTACTTATCAAAGAAATAGTTCTATATAACATATGTCATATAGCCCACCAATACTAATTCAATAATATTATATACCACTTTCATATAATTTCACAAGCCAAATCACCATTGTCAAGTTCATTATGAAATTCAAAATCAAGGTGTCAACATACTTGTTATGTCTAGGTCTGAGTGTCAGGTTAAGATCAAAATGTCACTATTATGCTAAGTGACATCACTGCACATAATATTGAGTCATAGGTATTTGACATGTCATAGGTTATCGTTTCAACACACTGTCATAGTCCAACTTCTCTAGTATTTAGATCACTGTAAGACATAATCAAGATTAATTTCACCACCTCAGTGTCACAAGGATACACAGGTGTTGAAATATTTAGATCACATTCAATGTACTTGCTATACTTCAATCATCATAGCACTAAATCATACACCGCTTCAATATTGTCATAGGTGACTAGTTAGGGCATCAAATGTTGTTGTAACGTACCTCAAACAGTCACTAAATCAACCCTTAAATTTTGCCGCATACCCTTGAAATAAACTAGACCCAACACCTATTAAGAATGGAGAAATATCATACCTTTTTTTTCCTTCTAGGAGCTCGATATTAAATATGTTTTATCTATGTAATTTTGGATCTCCAAGGTCTGAAATTTCATCCTGTGGTATCCTTCTAAGTCCTATTTCCAACCCCATAGGTCTGATCAAGATTGTATTCTTCAAGAAAGAGTTATTCCCAATCTCCCACGATGACCTGATTATAGACTGGTTTAGTAGAGTGAACTTGTACGAAGTGCCATGTGTCACTGTATCAAACTTTGGCCCTGAAAAATATACCCAAAAAACTACAGTCCATCCTATTTTTGTCACTTCTTACTAAATTTGAATCCAATTCTTAGAGATAAACTTATGACTGTTTTCCCAAGGTCACATGTTTGACATGGAATTCGGGACCCTGAAAAAACCCTAAATTCCTCAGATCATATCTCCAAAAATATAGCGAGCCAAGATTTGAAATTCATTCACAAGGTTCATCAGGATTTCAGCTCAAATGGGTTTTTTTTAGCTTCTCAAGCTTCATAGAAACAATGCTATAACGAAAATTCCACGATGTCCTGTTTTGGAGGATATATGAGCTTTATTTTTATAGAGTGGAGAGGGGATTTTATAGTGAACGTTGAAGGAGACATTTATGATTTTAACACATTATTAATTTCTAATTCTAATTGATAAATATTGTGTATTTTGTTTTCTTATTCCCTAAGGAATATGCACTACCTACATAGATTAGGCTTTTTAACGAGATGTAGGAGTTATATGGGTGCATAGTGGCTTGAAGCCCTTCATTAGGATAGTATCTCCACAAAGTATGGAAAAAAATCCCTAATATTAATTTTAGGTGCCTACAACTAATGGAAATGTGCCAAGTCACCTTCTTTTGGGGTTTTATCCTACCAACCAAGGTCTTTATCTTCAAACTTACTTATCTCTCTAACCACGAGGAACCACGTGGCGTACCAGATACCAAAAAAAATATCTCTTTGAGGAGAATCCAGTGACATGGATATCCAAGCCAAAATCGCTTCAAAAGCCCTAAAAAAAGTCAAGGTACATCCTTAGTCTAGAGAACCCAAACACTAGGACTTGGGTTTTCAACCATCCACTAGTGTAGCTGTTATCTAGATGTAATTTGAAAATTACTGAGAAGCGTTCATTATCCATTCGACATTAAAGACCACTTTTTTTGGTCAAATTCAAACCCAGTTAACTCCATGGGTTGACATCAATGATAACACCATCCAATAGGAACCCCCATAATAACTTTAATCACAACATTTAAATGGAAGGAGTTCCATAGGCAGCCAAGCAACTCAACGACCAAAGTGCACTCAATCTATGTTTACTTGGAATCAAGTGGAATCAATCTCTAATTTCAAGGGAGTTGTTGGTAGCTACCCTGTAGAATAAGGAGAGCAGAGCTAGAGCTAGGAAGGATTCGATTCTATTGGGAACTTTGCTGCAAGATATTGAGCTTTTGATTATTGTACTTAACGATTAAACATTGAGAAATGCATGAGACTATTCTTTCATGAAATGAGCAGAATGATTTAATTTTACTAATTTAAGTTTCAGAGAGCTAGGCATGTGGGTTAGGGCCCAATCTATGTGCCTCAACCTCTCTGTTGTACTTGTTCTTTGCTGTTAGTAGATATGCTTATGATAGTTTCATTGTTGTTTAGTTTTGATTTCAGTGTGCTGCTGTAGGTTTCATTTGCTTATGAGTAATAGAATAGAGGAGAAAACTGATGTGGATCAAGACATCCCTTCTCATCTCTAGAAATAGAGCTCCAGGAGGGCGAACCTTCCCACAGACCCAAAAATTGATTTATGTTCACTATTTCTGAGAATAGAGTAGAGTTGCATTACCATTTTCAGTCTTCCTTTTGTATTTTGTTTTCATGCACTTGTCTGTTCTTCATGCATGGATCAATCGAGTTGTTTGCAAGAATAAGAATCAAAGTACCAGGGAAGTCCATTTGCACCTCCTCGTTTCATTCTCCATCTTTGTTTTTATGCCTCCATCATTGTTGTTGTGCCTCCATTTCCCTCCTATTTCTTTTATTACAGCTGCTGCCCCTTTTATTCACGAAATCCTTAAAAATCCTAAGAGTTTGACCTTTGCCCTTTCCTCATCACAACTCCTGCTACCGTACTTCACTCTATCGCAAATCACAAATTCTCCTAGTATTCGTTAATACTTCCCACTTCCGAGCTCCAATTGTGATAGTTCTTATAACCTTTCCACCTTACCTTTGTCGATTATCACAAAAATATTCGAAAATATTTGGAAACTGACCTTCCATTAGGAGAATTTTGAGGTAAAAAATGAGTCTCTTAAGAAAAATGTACAGTCAAAATTCACTTTATGAGAACCAATCACATTTTAAGGGATGACATCATCCCCCATGGTTGAGGTGGCATTGCTTGAGTTAAATGTATTTACTTGTCACATTCTCAATGGTGGATAAAAATTCACGGTAAACCATGGTAGTATTCTAAGTACTTTTAAAATCAAAAGTAAAATACTCATAATAAATGTCATTTCACACTTTTTGAATAAAATATTATTATTGTCATTTCATATTTCTGAAAGAAACAATGCATATCCCTATTCAATTTTCATGTTTTTAGACACTTTTCAATAAATATTATTTTTGTATATTTTCATATATTTATTTTTAAATTATATATTCATTTCATTTCATTTAATATTACAGTTTCAAATTAATTATAAGTTAATATCTACACATTTATAAATAAATGCCTACTCATAAATATAACTTAAATCTATTTTAATATTTTTTTTTAAATACGATTCAATTCATTTCATTATGATTATATTAATATTATATATTATTATATATAATATTATGAAACATAATCTAAATGTAATGGAATATATATCATATTCCTTTTTATATTATATATTATTTCTTCTTATGTTATAAATCAAATCAATTCAATATGTAATATAAAATTAATACATAAAATAATATATTAAATTTATTATATTATATTATTTATTTTTTATATAGTATATTAATTACATGTTATTATATAATTTAATTAATATAAATTTTAATTAATGATATTTTATACAACTCAGAATTTATGAATTTATATTTATAATTTATTTTAAACTATTTAAGTACAAATGACAAATGCATTAGTTGTTCAATGATATTGACTTTTTCTTGAAAAATTCATTTTTATTTAGTCACATCAATACAATTTTTTTATTAATTTTATTTTGGTACAACTTTTTAATTGAATTTAACCATGGTTACATGGATTGTGGTGCAAAAAGTGAATTGTAGATTCATAAATATTATTTTATTGGTTTAGCTATTATTTTATTATTTCTTTAGGAGGCCCATTATAGACCTCAAAATTCCCCTAATGTTCCCTTTTTTTTTTTCTTTCCTTTAAAAGACTTACCGCAATTCCTTTCGCAAATAGCAATTCGCATTTTCCATTTGGTTCCTGTTAACACTTACCACTCCAAACGCCGATTGCGATAATTATTTGTACTCCGCCACACCGCAATCACAAATCACATTTTTCATTTGGTTCTCGTAACACGTTCCACTCCCAACACTGATTGCGATATCGTTGTCGTACTCTGCCATTGGCCCTACCGCCACGTCATCCCATTGAATTTCACATTTCACAGTATTTATCCCATCACATTTCACAATTCGCACTTTTAAAAGCCTCCCACTCCAAAGGATTTTTGCGATATTATAAGTTTTAATAAAGTCTAAACCCTATTTCACACTTATAAGCCTTGTTTCATGTGTTTACCCTTCCCTTGGCACCCTTAACCCCTTTTTATCTGAACTGCAAGCAACACTTTGTCAAATTTAGTTAGATTTTGGATAGTTGCATGTATAGAAGCATGGTAGATAGAGAATAAGATAAGTATGGTGTGTTTAACCAATTGGCCAAGTTAAGTGTGGTTTAGAATTAGTTTCATTTCTGCCATTCCTTTCTGCAAACTAGATTACTTTCATTTCCATCATTTCCTTTCTGCAAATTAAATTAGTTTCATTTTCGTCATTTCCTTTATGCAAATTAAGTTAGTTTCCTTTCTGTCATTTCCTTCCAACAATTTACTTTCCAGTTCTTATCATAATTTAAGAAATAACACCCTTTTGTAAATCAGAAGAGGATGACATGAGTAGAATTCATCTCCTGTGTGTATAGCACTGTCACCTCCAATTTTGTATGAACCCCAGGTTGATAAAGTAAAGCAGGGCAGCCCCTGGGAGTTGCAGCACTCTTGGTGCAATACCAGAGCTCACCACCCTTCATGCGACGTTGACAATGTTAGGTGTCACATCGACATGCATCATTATGGTAGCTCTACCTTCAGAAGTCGCCCCAATTCAAACAAGCCATGCATCAACACTAGTCGGTGCCAACAAAAGGGAAAAGAAAAAAGGAAAGAAGGTGGAAGATTCAAATGATTCCTTCTGTAAGGAACTTCCACCGTGTGCTTTATGTGAAGTAGCTGGGAACCCTACCAATATGTGTCCCCAGTTAGATGAGTTGAAAAATATTATGCATTCCACACAAATGCCAACCTAAACCCTCCTCCACATAATGGAGCAAAGGCCACACCAGTGTATGAAAAGGCATAACGCACCAATGATGCATGTGCTATATGCGTGGAATACAAGAATTACACTCATCATTGCCTTCAAATCCCTTGATATAGAGATGAATTAAGTGAACTCGTACAATCCAATATTGACGCTCCATCAATACCAGGGCATGTTCTCAGCTAGATGGATCCAAAAAAATCCTTTATGTGTGAGAGGAACTAGATTCATGCTCTTACCCTTATCACCAAACCCCCCAGAATACAAGAAGGCAAGCCGAGCCTGCATCTCTTGCCTCGTTATGTGCCTTATTCGATGAAATAGACCATTTTATTCCCAAATGCCTTGAATTACGAGGATTCAACCGATGGTATCCGATTAACCGTGTTTCCTAAAGCAACATACTTAGGTGCAAATGTCGTACTTTCCAAATTTTTTTAGGAAACCATCATGTGCGGCATCACCCTCATCTGCCCTGATTTCATGCTATGTTAGATTTCATGAATCGATTAATTTCTAAAAAATTTGATTTAGCGAGATCAGATATTGAATCATCATATCACACCACACCACAAGGGGATGAAGCATCCAGGTCCATATTATGTGTATTTGAGGAAAACATACCATCGGTAATTAAACCAAGAACCCATAAGCAAGTCTCCTCTCAGCATCATTGGTCTATATCTAGCAAAAAGACAAAATAACCGTAGGCTGCCTTGTCAGAACCACCCCTCATGTGTGCCCTATGCGATATACCCAACCACCTGGTGAATCAATGTCAAGAATTGGAAAATATAAGAGACGTCCTTATTGGTTCACATTGCATAAACCCATTGCTCAAACCAAGAGAGACTCACATGTTTTCATTGTCACATCTGCCCTCAAGCACATTGTTGGGTGTAGGATTCGCAGTTAAGCAAACTCCTTTCAACACTTAATTGTCAACCCGAGGGTTTCGTAAAATTAGAGACAAAGCACAAGAAATTCCATAATGGTATGAACTTTTCCTATCTCTATTCTTACTTCTTTAATCAAGTTCTTGCATATTTGAAAATAAAGATCACACAACAATTTCCACCAAATAAATTCTAGTGCCAGAATGTGAAATAAAGTACTTTGCGAAGAAACCAAATAAAGGAACTTCCACACTGCTGTAAATAATATTGATTGTTGAGATAAAATTATATGTTTATCTCCAGTATGGGTATTGCAGGTTCACAAGTGGGCCCTTGGAAAGATCTACCTTCTTTAAGGATTTTCCTTCCTGCACTAAGTTGTTATTCATGTACTCGTGCATATGCTTGCACTAGTACAGGTACAGGGCTTATGTGCAAGAAGTATATTTTACACTTATACTAGAGATTTATGTATTTGTGTAGGGGCTCTAAGCTTCAAGATTAAAGCACTCTATTCCTATAACAAGATATTGGTTCCTATATCGAAACAAATATTCCTACACCAAGTTTTCCGATTACTTACAGAAAAATGAAAGCATTGCTAATCTATGAAAATAATTTGTAAAGGTGAAATAATTCTGAAATAAATTTCACATGCAAAAGAATGCTTCAACCAAAATGAATATCACAATGAAAATAGACTTTAAAATAAAACAAACTTCAAAATTCAAGGCACACTTTCTTCAATGCAGTGAAAGAAATTATCTAAGTATGGCAACAGGCTTTATCCCTGTAATAGCTACTCACATAAACCAGATCTTCCTTTAATATTTGTTAACTCAGAAAGGTTCACTTTAACTTTTCAGATTTAAGTTTTAATTATTTCCTTTTAAAAAAAATATAGAGTGCACACACAGATTGATGTGTCGTAACAATGTTCATTCACCAGTTAACATAGCATCTATAATTTCTAGGATTTTAACTCTTAGTATTAAAAATACTTTTATTTGCTAACGAACATTCACTTGCGGAAATACATCGAATTATTATGAAAGGAAGGAATGAAACAAATTTACTGTAATGAACCGACAAAGCCAAGTTGCAGGAATTATGAATGCACTAGTGCAGGAATAACGTGCTTGCACGATCCAGGCAGAAGTAAACAAAGGTTCGGGAAAAGGAAATGACCGAAGGTAAATCAAAATTAATTAATGTTCACACCACGGATCCATCACACATTGAATGTCAATGAAATAAAACTAGAATTATTATGAAGGAATAAAGCATAAAATCAATCCACACTTTTCATTCAAATAAAATAAACACGCACCTTTAACAGAGCGAAAGCAAGATGTGAACGAGCTGGGTTGGTTGGGCCCTAGCAAAACAACTTGTTTCCTATTTTAGGAAACTTGAAGCTTCAACACTTAATGACGCATCAGTAATAGATTAAAACACAGAATGAAAACAACATTATGTGGCTCCTTGTATTAATTCCAAATCAGAAAATATACATCATAAGTGTGGATCCAACCCAGAACGAGGGTGACAACACAAAATTACAATTTCGCTAGAGTTACAGTAGCATTTCTATCGCTCTCCCTAATTTCTATCGGAAATATTTATTTTATACAACCCTTTCGACCTATGGCCATAACTAAATTACATACAATCATTCTAATTCTAGCCTTGCAGCTGAAACAAAATAACAAATAGCATTACAAAATAAGTCTGCGACTATAAAAAATGCTAATCTAATCATTGTAAAGTGACCTAATCATCGACCATATCCCTGACTATCCTCTGCTCCGAATTCAACTCAAGATGACCGCAACTGCATAGGACGAGTTGGAACGAGATGCCCACGTTAGGTAACAAGTTGTCGCAGAAGTTTAGGAGCGGTTGGTTGCCAACGGTGCAAGAATTTGCCTGCACTTGACCATGATGATAAAACTATTAATACATTTGCTTATAAAATACTTTAGGAAGGAAAATATTAATTGCAATAAATATTAAGGGCATAAAATATATTAAAATGATTAATTAAGTACTTGATAAACCTTAAATATGAAATATAAAACGAGTGCAAGGATAGATAGGATTCATGGAATAGCGCAGGAATAACGAAGTTTATGAGGATAAAACACAGGTTTATGATTGTGATTTTAAAGTAGGAAGGGGGTTAAAAATGAAGCATTTTAGCCTTTCAACATCCTCCCATTCCTAAGCTGTAGTGTGTCCTCACACAACCCTTACCTGCTGCAAAAACCCAAAAATAAGGAGTCTCCCTTTAATCCTAAACTTGTATGTTGAACCCTGCTTTCACTGTCTTCATCTTATTACCTCGAGCCTTCTTAAGTTGTCGGGTCACTTTTTAAAGATGTTTATAGCACTTTGAGGCTCGAAAATTCCATATCTTGACTTGTCATTTCTTCTCTTTGACTTCTTCTGCCAATTCCATTTTGCCTTGCTTCTGCACTATATCCTACTCCATGGCTTGGTTTAATGCTTCCAAGTCATGAACTCGCTGGTCGAGATTTTCTATCCGATTGTTCAGATAGAGGGTGGAGTTCTTTGTTTCCAACTCGTCTGGTGCAAGCATATTTTCTTCAATTGACTCTAAACATGTACCATCATTGCCAGGGTCAACGTTATCTTGGAAACCCAATTTATGTATTTCATATCATCGAGGGTTTCAGTGCCCAGAACTTCAATATCACCAAGGGTATTAGTACGCTCCATGTCCATCTCACCAAGGGCTTCAATACCCTGTGCATCTATCTCATCAGGGGTTTTAGTACCCTGTACTTCAAAATTATCGAGGGTTTCAATATGTTGTGCCTCATCATCTTTGTGACCCTCTGTCAGTTCTTTGCTTGCACTTAGTGTCACTTTTATTTTCTTTAACGTACGAAGGAAGGCCGACAAGGGTATGTCGTTATCCTTCTCTGCATGACCTTCATTAACCATAGTATGAGCTACTGCCTCTGTGAGAACCAAGGGATTATGATCTCCGAGTGAAGCCGGTGGTGACTCGTCCAACAAAATCGGGGAGCTCGATTGATTGTGACTCGCCCCCAAAGAGGCAGTCCCTCTCTTAGCTGAGTTCCTCGTCGTTCTTCTTACTAAGGACAAAATTTCTTTGACATGTTGCTCCTCTTCTTGCACTGATATTTTCTTGCTTTTTGTCTTGGTAGGGCATGGAGTCAGAGTCTCTGATGTTCTTTTCTTGCCTACATTCTTTTTCTTGGACGATTTCCCTATACTTCGTCCCTGGAACTCCTTCAAAAATGCCTTCCAGGTCATTCCTTTGACCTCCAACTCCTTCTTAACCGGAATCACAATCAGCCCATGATGATACAATTTGCATGAGATTTAAATCACCTCCCCTTTCTGAACACCTCTCGCCATTTTTTCCAAGCTTCTGAGCAGGTAATAAGGGAAATTGATGAGTTTTCCCGACTCAAAGTGCAACAGTAAACATATATTTTTTTTGTGTAAGTCAGCATAATTATATTAAACAGAGAAACTTAAAGTACATATAGTTACAAAATGGCCTGATTGATCTAGAAAACCATGGAGGTGCCCAGGTCGGTTCAATTGCAGGTCAGAAGGACAAATAGACCAAAAATTATCCCCTGTAACAGTAGGATCGAGAAAATTTGACACAAAACAGGCCAACCACACAGGGTTGCCTAAGATGGGAGTGGAGCTAGTGATATAGGACTCGCCTGCAGTATTACATAGGCCGCTGGTAGACTGCTTAGACACTATTAACATAAAGTAAAAGAAACTGACAGTGTGAACAAACATTACAGAATAGGATTAGAGGCACCAGACTGTCCTGCAGCGCTTGGGCTGGCCTCTTCAGTACCCTTCGGCAACACTCGTGGCTTGAAGCGATGAATGATGGTGGTATGAGAATCATCTGCTAGGATCTTGATCGAAACATTGAGGACATGCTGCAGGTACAGGTCGAAACGTCAGACGAAATTATCCAGCACCTTCGCTTGCATTATGAGCTCTTCAGTGAGTGAATTCAGGGAAATATCGAGCTTATCCAACCGTGCCATATTCTTGGCAAAAGCCATGGATGTCGCAGCAAAAGTATCTTTAACGGCTTCTCCATTCATGTCAATGGCTTTTGCTAGCATCGTCTTCATTTTCCAAGCAAGAACTTGGGTCTGAAGGAACTGGGTTGCCCGAGTGGACGGCGTACCCGGGTCGACCAGCCAGTCCACCTCCTCGCTGATAGTTTGATCATCCACCTCGGCCCTAGACTTGTCGACCTCCTCCTGAAGCAGATCCATTGTGTGTTTTCCCTTCTTGGAAATGAAGGTCTCATAACATTCCTTAGCCCTCTTGAGAGCCCGCGTGGCCTTGATAATGCAGAGATTGTGTTTCGCCATCGGCTGAAAGTAAAAGAAAACAACGAACTCCCAAATATCATAAAATATGAGCACTGAACCAGAGTGCAAACCAATCGAAGCTTGGAAACAAATGGAGAAGGGAGAGCCAACAATGCGATATATAGAATTACTGGCCGTGAGGGGTGATGATAATCTGGTCGAATGCCGCGTATTGCCACAATAAATGGAAACTTGCTGTCTTATCCAACAAATGATGCCAGAGCTGCGATTAGATATCCGCTCATTATGGTTGATCCTTTCGCATGCTTGAAGGCTCCACGCCAGCCTCCACAAGGAACGATTGATCCGGCGGTTGTCCTTTTGGATGGTTGGCTGCCTTTCGTAGAGCATTCCAAAGGACATTCCCCGATGGTGCCAACTAATGTCATTAATCTTACTGGTGATCCACATCTGCTATTGATGATTAATGATCTGCAGGCTATCCTCCTCATTCGAGCCTGTAGTGATGTCCTTCCTCGAGATGATGGAGCATTTATCCCGAAGCTTGTCTTGCGTCATGTTTTGCCAGCATGTGTCATGGACTTATGATGGGTGATCGACAGCATAGTTGGCCAAAAAATCCACTAACGCATTTGATTTCCTTCGCACAACCTGAAGAATTATGTTGCTCAGAGAGGTTAGGTGCTCTGCGATTAGTTCAGTGACAACAACCAGACGCCAGTGCTTCGTGACCTTTCCTGGCCTCGTTCCATTCTGGATTTTCCTTATGGCATTGATGGCCAGAAGGGAATCTCCTTCCACAATGATTGAACCTTTTCCAAGACGAGTAAGGATACAGAGCCCTTGCTCCAGAGCAGTGAATTCAAATTCATTGTTTGTAGCCTCACCCAATTCCCTACGAAAAATGTGAAGAATTTCTCCTTTCTCATTTCTAGGGACACACCCTAGCCTTGCCGGACAAGGGTTGCCTTGCGAGGCCCCATCGAAGTTCAACTTGCAAAAGCCCGGGATAGGGGCTTGCCAGAATGATGGGGAGGGAGTTGGCCGGAGGTGAATTCCCTGAGCGTTGAGCCCCGACGAGCCAGAAATACCAAACAACCCCAGAATGTGCATATCATTTGGAAATAGCGAGTCGGCTTGCTCAGTTTGGCAAAAGGTAAGCACCATCTCTTTTAAGCCCTGCATGATAATAGTTTTGATGTCATCCAGCTTCCTGTTTTCTTGTTTCTGGAATATGTCTTTATTTCTCTCCTTCCAAGTTGTCCAGATAATGAATCCGAGGCTCATCCTCCACAATGTGTTAACCATGTTGCTATTAGAGTAATTAGAGTGCCAATTTGTAATACTGTCTTGAATGGAATCTCTGTATCGGTCAGTTTATTTGAAGAGTTCTTTTAGCCATTCCCATAGGTTGTTGGTCCAGGCGTAATCATTAAGTAAATGGTTCATCGTTTCCTCCTGTTTCTCACATAGGGGACATCTGGACGGTCCTATGAACCCTCTTTTCACCAAATTCTCCCAGGTGAGAATTTTCTGATTCATAAGTAGCCAAAGAAAGGTCTTGATTTTTGGCCAAAGGTTGCTATCCCAAACATTGGAGAACCAAGGTACTCTGTCTTCATTGTCCCTGTTGTTGATATATCTTCTGGCCTCCTTGAGGTTGAAGGTACCATCGTTGAGCTTACCCCATCTTAGAAGGTCTTGCCCCTGCGTAGCCTGTATCAGTCTTTTCCCAAGAGCAGTGTTGAGGGAGTGTAAGAGTTCCGTCAAGTGCCCATTCGGTGGGGGGGGGGGGGGTTTAAGTTCCATTTCCGCCACTGCTGATTATCATTGTTATCTGCCCAATACTGATGGACCTTTAGCTTACCATTAGTCTGGAACCATCTCTGCAGTGGTTGTAAGTTAGGGCTTTCTAAATTCAGAAGCTGTTGCCATGCGTCCTCCCAAAATAAAGCATTGGTTCCATTATGAAGTTCCCAAAAACAATGATTATGAATGATATTCCTGTTAGCCCTGGCAAGATTCCAAATAGGGGAGCCTGCAGGGGCCTCAGTGATTCTAATAAGCTCCTCAATTCTCCATTGCTCTGCATATTTAGCCTTCCAAATTCTCGCCCAAGGAGTGTGGGGCTCCTTGAGCCAGCGCCACAAAAGTTTTGCTCCGCAGGCTTTGTTGACCGCCTCCGGATCATGTAGCCCTAGACCTCCCAGGTTTTTAGGTTTGCAGAGTTTATCCCAAGCCACCAGCGCCCATTTGGGTTTGTGTAGGTTTTAACCCTGAACAGAAATTATCTACACACGAATCTTATAACAGAAAATAAAACAATAGCGAGAGCATAAAACATAAAACAGATAAACACAGATATTTTCCCCTGGATCCCAAATCAGGGCGACCAACTTGATTTTTCATTATATTCCTTTTAGTGTTACAAAACATATATATACATGCCGAAGCATACATAAACCCTAGTCCATTAACCCTGGATTAGAACATAACCGTAGTTCCCTTAACCGGATCTACAAAATACCAGGGGCCAAAAACCATCGTACCCCAAAACCATGTGCAAAATCATGCACAAAACATGGGTGGGTCCGCACAACAAAAAAATTTTCGTCGGGGCGCTGCCTCGGACCCCACAGTGGGGGCTGCTTCCTCCCTTGTGACCCCCTTGCTGTGCCCAACGCAACGTATAGCACGTGGGGCTAGTCATGGAAAGAATATAACACATACCCAACATTCTCCCACTTGTTGTTTTCTTTCCATAGGGGGCCACATGAGAGCTTAGTCATTGGGCCAATTCTTCAACACCCATTGTTTCTCTACACCAAGAGAACTTCTGAGTGCTCATAGACTTCATCAATGCATCTGCAACATTCTTCAAAGTGTCCACCTTTACCAGCAACACCCTTTTAGCCTCAACCATATCTCTAACAAAGTGATATTGAACATCAATGTGCTTTGTCTTTGAATGATAAGCAGGGTTCTTAGCAAAGAAAATTTCACTTTGGCTATCACAGTCTATCCTTATAGCTTGCTGTACCAACCCCATACTTGAACACAATCTTTGCAACCAAACTGCTTCCTTGCTTGCATGAGTGGTTGCTATGTATTCTGCCTCTGTAGTTGAAAGAGCCACTACAGACTGTCTTTTACTCATCCAACTGACTGCGCCTCCAAATAGGCTAAACACATACCCACTTGTAGATCTTCTTTGGTCCAGATCTCCAGCCCAGTCTGCATCAAAAAAACCACGAATGTCCAAAATTATTTCCAATCCTGGTCTTCCCTGGTAGCACAAGCCATAATCACTAGTGCCACGTAAATATCTGAAAACCCGCTTCACTGCTGTCCAATGCTCCTTCCCTGGGTTTGACATAAACATGCTCAATACTCCCACTGCATGTGCAATGTCTGGTCTAGTACAGACCATTGCATACATCAGGCTACCCACTGCACTTGCATATGGAACATGGGACATATCCTCCTCTTCTTCTTGTGTCTTGGGACACTGTTCAGCAGACAAGTTTACACCTACAAGAATAGGAACATTCACCGGTTTACTATCTTGCATATTGAACCTCTATAATACAATCTCGACATACTTCCTCTAGTTTAACTAGAGCTTCCTATTTGCCCAATATCTCTTAATTTCCATGAACAAAATATAGTTTGTAGCACCAAGATCCTTCATGTCGAATTTGGAGAACAGTGGGGTCTTCAAATCTTGGATAATTTCTTTGTCATTTCCAATCAACAACATATCATCCACATACAAGACCAAATAAATAATACGGTCACCAATTAATTTTAAATAAACATAGTGATCCTCCTTGCTTCTGGTGAAGCCAAGTCCTCGTATATAGGTATCAAATTTCTGATACCACATCCTTGGTGACTGTTTTAACCCATACAGAGACTTCTTCAACCTGCATACCAGTTATTTCTTACCCTTCACCATAAAACCTTCAGGTTGCTTCATGTAAATCTCCTCTTCTAGATCTCCGTGAAGAAATGTTGTCTTCACATCCATCTGTTCTATCTCAAAATCAAATGCAGCAGCAACAGATAAAAGTAATCTAATAGAAGTGACTTTGGCAACAGGAGAAAAAATATCACCAAAATCAATTCCCGACACCTGGGAATAACCTTTAGCTACCAACCGAGCTTTGTATTTCTCCACCTTGCCTTCTACATTCATCTTCTTCTTAAACACCCATTTGCTCCCAATGGGCTTCCTTCCAGCCGGCAACTCCACCAGATCCCATGCATCATTTTTGTGCAAGGATGCCATTTCATCAACTATGGCCTCCTTCCAGAGTTTTCCATCCTTTGAATCTACTGCCTCCCTGACAGTTCTAGGTTCATCATCAGTTATAGTTAAGGCAAAACATGAACAGAAAGCAGATGGACTATACCTTTCTGGTTGCCTTCTTTCCCGAACTGATCTTCTCAAAGCTGGAGTTTGTGGCTCTTCATCTTCTGAGTCTTCTTCTGTTGTAGAGTCTGATTCATCCTCCTTTAGCTCAAACTCTATCTTCTCAGGTTCCTTTGGTATGAATTCATGTTTAACAACATCTTTCACCTCTCTAAACACCACATCTCGGTTGTACACAACCTTCCTTGTTTCCGGGTTCCAAAGCTTGTAACCTCTTAAACCATCCTTATACCCAATAAAGATGCACTTTCGGATTTATTATCCAACTTGGTCCTTTTCTCCTTTGGAACATGTACATATGCATCACATCCAAATACCCTTAGATGTGAAAGAGAGGGTTTCTTACCAGTCCATACCTCATGTGGGGTCTTATCCTCCAACGCTAATGAAGGTGATCTGTTAACTAAGTAACATGCAGTCTCCACTGCCTCTGCCCAGAATTCTTGCCCTAACCCGGTACCACTGAGCATGCTTCTTGCCTTTTCCATCAATGTTCTATTCATTCTTTCTGCAACTCCATTTTGCTGAGGTGTGTATGGAGTAGTCTTCTGCCGTGCTATACCACACTTCTTACAGAACTCTTCAAATTCTTTCTTGCAAAACTCCCCACCATTATCTGTCCTCAGCGCCTTTATATTTTTCTCTGTCTGGTTTTCCACCAGAGCCTTAAATTCTTTAAATTTGTAAAAGACTTTAGATTTATTCCTCAAGAAATATATCCATGTATTCCTTGAGAAGTAATCTATGAATGAAACATAGTACACAAAATTTCCCAGTGAAGGAATTGACACAAGTCCAAAAACATCACTGTGCACAAGTTCTAATATCTTGTTCGCCCTCATAGCACCAGAAGGAAAACTCACCCGATTCTGCTTCCCATATACACAATGTTCACAGAAATCGAAATCCAGAGAGCAATTAGACATACCTTCTACCATACCATTTCTATGCGGTATCTGAAGGCCTTTCTCTCCAATATGTCAACCTTTTGATTCCAACATGGTCAAATCTCTCCAGAGGTATCGCTAGGCTTTCCTCCTTTTCAAGAACCACGAAGCATTACCATCAGCCATGGTACTACATATGCTGTCTGATTCCAATACGAACCCGCATTAATATCCTGATGCTCACCAGAACCATCTGAGAGATCTTTCTCGAACAACTGTTTTACACCTGCATCATCCATCTTATGCAATCATAAAATCATATTTCTGTAATGCAAAGAATAAGCGAGAAAACAGAGGTATTCATCCTTCCACACAGAAGCCGGCTTGGCCTTTCACATCCGATGATTTTTGCCTTCCTATCATCCCCTAGGAAGACATCACCACCATCATATTTCTCATACTCACAAAACCACTCCCTATGGGGAGTGAAGTGAAAGGATGCACCTAAGTCAATCAGCCATGACTCATGATCTACATGTGTACTTGAAGAAGAAACCAAATACACATCCCCACCTTCATCCGAGGTGGTTTTTGCCTCTGCAGAAGGAGCATCATTAGATCCCTTTCCTTTCTCAGGAGCTTTAGATCTGCATTCCTTTTTATAGTGTCCTTCCTTTCCACATTTCCAGCACACCTTTACAAACTTTCCAAGAGATTTAGATCTCCCTCTAGATTTAGATCTCCCACTCGAAACCTTATTCTTGTTTCTGTTTTGGGACCTTCCTCGTACAAATAAGGCATCTCCATTTTTACCCTCCATATTTCTCCGTCTCATTTCCTTCGACAGCAAGGCTGAGACAATGTCATCAAAATTCAAGGTAGTTGTATTGCTACCTATTGCAATAACCAGACTGTCCCACGAATCTAGTAAAGAAAACAACAAACTGATGCACTTATCTTCATCTGAGATTTTAATATCAATAGATGACAGCTAACTTACCACTGATGTGAGCGTTCAAATACTCATCCTTGATCTCCATCCTTCATCTGATTTATAGCTTTTTCCGTAGGCTTGACTTATTCACAGAGACTTAGGTGGTACAAATTCCCATTTTCTGAATTCTTTTGCCATAAACACAGAACGCTTCAACATCTTAGGATCTAAAATACACAACCGTATTGTGCTCTTAGCCTTTCGATCCAGTTTCTTCCAGTCTTCATCTGACATTGCCGTTGGTTTAGTACCCGGATCTACCACGATCCACTGATCTTTATCCACCAGCAGATCCTCCATCTTGAGCTTCCACAACTCAAAACTCTGACCATTAAATTTCTCGATCTCTATCTTTCCGCCGCTCGCCATCTTCTTTCACCGCAAGAATCGATCTCGCAGATCTCCCACTGCACAGGGTCTACCACAGGCCCGAGCAAAAAACCCTCAACAACAAAGGCGTCCCCTTGAAGCCGAAACAGCTCTGATACCAAATGTAGGTTTTAACCCTGAACAGAAATTATCTACACACGAATCTTATAACAGAAAATAAAACAATAGCGAGAGCATAAAACATAAAACAGATAAACACAGAGATTTTCCCCTGGATCCCAAATCTGGACGACCAGCTTGATTTTCATTATATTCCTTTTAGTGTTACGACACATATATATACATGCCGAAGCATACATAAACCCCAATCCATTAACCCTAGATTAGAACATAATCGTAGAACCCTTGACCGGATCTACAAAATACCAGGGCCGAAAACCATCGTACCCCAAAACCATGTACAAAATCATGCACAAAACATGGGTGGGTCTGCACATCAAAACAATTTTCACCGGGGCGCTGCCCCGAACCCCAACAGTGGGGGTTGCCTCCTCCCTTGTGACCCCCCTGCTGCCCCCAGCGCAACGTACAGCGCGTGGGGCTAGTCGTGGAAATAATATAACACATACCCAACAGTTTGTCCGTCTTACCTGACCAGAGGAATTTCCTTTGTATGCTTCTTATTTTCTGAAGTGACCCTTCAGGTGCTGGTAGAATTGAAAGCATGTAGTGGGGTATGGCTTGGAGAACTGCCTTTTTCATAACCAAACAACCAGCAAAATTAAGGACTCTATTGGTCCAGTGGTTACTCCTGTCCTCTAGCCTGGAAAGTAGACCTTCCTAGTGTAACTTTTGCCACGGCTTGTCCGTCAGAGGTATGCCCAAATATTTAGAAGGCAGGTTACATCGTTTGAATCCCAGAATATCTGTTAGGTGCTTCTGGACTAATAAGTGAGTATTGAAAAAGAAAATAGAGGATTTTTCTAGGTTGAGATCCATACCAAAAGCTTGGCTGAATAGGTTCAAGATGGATTTGAACCCTTTAGCCTCCTTGACTGTGGGCGTTCCATGCAACATGGTATCATCAACAAACTGTTGATGAGTGGTTGCCGGAGCATGATTAAGGGGTTGGAGACCTTTGATGACATTCTTATCCTTTGCAGATTTGATGATGCGACGGAGACCTTCCATTAGGATAACAAAGAGAAATGGAGAGATGGGATCCCCTTGCTGAATACCTCTGGAAGGAAGGAAAGGCTCAGAAGGGGCACCATTGACAAGGATGGAGTAGCTGGGAGATTTTATCATGGCTAGGATCCATGTAATCCATCTTGGGCAGAAACCGAAAGTAGCAAGCATAGCCTCTAGATAACTCCAACTGACCTTATCATAAGCTTTTGAGAGGTCCAGTTGTATGATCATACCAACTTTATTTTGGGATTGAAGGGTATGGACCATTTCCTGAGCTAAAAGGACATTGTCCATTATTTTCCTTCCCTCCATGTAACCATACTGTTCTTCAGAGATAATCAGAGGTAGTATGGGCTTTAGTCTGTTGGCCATAACCTTTGATATGATCTTGTACAGCACATTGCACAGCGCTATAGGTCAGAATTTGGAGGGGGTGCAAATAGCCTCTTCCTTGGGAATAAGGGTGATAAAAGTGTAGTTGAGGGATTTGAGAATGGAGGAGGATTTCCTAGAGTCCTCAACTACCTCCCAAATATCTTGCTTCATAATATCCCAGCATGATTTAAAAAAATCAATGGTAAAACCATCCGGGCTCGGGGCTTTCCTGTTAGCCATCTCTTTGACTGCTTCTTCAACCTCCATGAGGGAGACCAGACGGTCCAATTCTTTGTTTTTCTCTTCTGTTATGAGCTTAGGGATGGAGGATATGACTTCATTGATAGCCTCCTATCTGTTAGAGTCGGGTTCTGTGGCAATGAGTCTGAAGTGATTTTGGAGGATGGAGGTGATAGCTTGATGTTACTGGAAGAAATTACCCTGCTCATCCTTAATCCTGGTTATCTTATTATTACACCTATAATCCATGACAGATCTATGGAATAATTTTTTGTTTTTCTCGCCTTCTTTCAGCCATTGAATGCGGGATTTTTTCCTCCATATAATTTCTTCCTGGTGACATCTATCATTCCATTTCTGCATCAAGTCACACTCTGTGTTGATGGAATCCTGAGAAATAATTCCTTTAATCCAGTTGTTGTGAATGGATTCCATTTGGAGCTCCATGGCTTGCTTTTCCTCAAAAATGTTGCCAAAAACCTCTTGGTTCCATGATTTTAGCTTGGTCGTAAGATGTTTCATACAAGCCTGGAGCTTAAACATCTTAGTTCCTCTGACATCAAGGGGATCCTTCCACCATAGCTTAATATTGGTAGAAAAATCGGGGTGGGTGAGCCAAAAGTTTTCAAAGTGAAACGATCTATTTTTGGGTGATCCCAGGAGGGTGGCATTCAGCGTAATGGGCCAGTGATCCAAGCCCCTGGAGGGGAGGATTTCAGAATCAACAGTGACCCCTCCAGAAGAATTCTATCAGAAATTAGAAAATGATAAGCCGAGATGCAATATGCTTGTCTCCTCCTCTTTTGTTGGTCTAGGTAAAGAGGCCATACTGAGGATGAATATCCACCAGGCTAGCAGATTTGATGAAAGAAATGAAGGTCTTTGCATCACTGTTAAGAGATCGCAATCCTCCCTTCTTTTCCCTGAGAGAGGTGATCATATTGAAATCTCCTCCATAGATGGCTTTAGTATTGGGATGTCTGAGATGCAGCTTTGTAAGATTCTCCAACAGTAATAGATTTTCTTCCAGTCGTTGCGGGTTATATACATTAGTGAACAGAAAGGTACCCTTCTCTCCCAAGATCTTCATTTCAAGGGAGAGGAAAGATTTGGTTACTTTAGCATTTAGGAGGTGAAGGGAGCATGGATTCCAATAAATGGCCAGGCCTCCGCCAATGCCGCTTCCCTCAACTGCTAGGTGCTCCATATGCTTTCCTAGGCATTTTCCTAGTTCTTCCAACTTCTATCTGGAACATTTAGTTTCCTGAAGGAAAACTATGTCAAGTTTTTCTTGAGTGACTTTCTTTCTTAAGAGTCTATGTTTCTTTTGGATGCCCAACCCTCTTGTGTTCCATGAGAGGACTTTCATGATTAAACAAGTTTAAGAATGGAAGGAGAAAGCCTCAAGGGCTTTCATTTTACCCGAGTTGATCAGCATTTGACCCAGCTCCTGGAGTGCATCACTGTTGGTTCTTCTGCCTCTTTTCTTTTTGTGCTTAGTGCTGGCCTGTGTGTGGTGTAGGTTCTGTGCCTTGATGCCTAGGCCTTTAGTTGCCCCGTGAATTCTTTTTTTCAAACCCTTTAATGCTGCATCTTGACTTGATAGGAATAGGTATTTGACTCTGTCAATCTCTTCCTCCGGGATTTGGTCGATTCCTTTCTGTTTCCATTGCTCAACTATGGATTTAAGGTATAGCCCTTCTTTTTCTAGGATATCTCTTAAGTCCTGATCCTCTGTTCCAACTTCACTTAAGGCCATATCCTCATCTCCTTCTACATATTTCCCAAATCTGGGGTCTAGGAGTAGGTCATTGATCATTATCGGTATCTTTGGCTGGGTGCTATGTTCTGCCATCCCAATGGTTTCCTGCTCAGCGGCTAGGTTTTGAGTATGCTCATCCACCTGGGAGTCCTCTCCAAGGACCTCATAGGTGTTCAAGGTTCCCTTGATCTGGTTATCCATCTTCAGCAGGGTTTTCCTGTTAGCCCGGTGTCTTCCAGTGGGTCGGACAAAAACGTCCTGGGTTTTACTCGATTTCTCCTTGGCTTTCTCAACAGTTTTGTTTAGGGGGCATTCCCAGATTAAGTGGCCATGTTCATGGCATTTTCGACACCTGAAGGGTATTTTCTCATAGTCTATGGCTTGAAAATAGACTTCATCTCTGTATTCTAACCATAAACCCTCATGCAAAGCCCCAGAAACATCCATTTCGACACAGATCCGAGCATAAGAAGTGTACCTTTTTTGGATAGTGGCTTCAGAGGCTCGAACGAAAGTCCCGAGTGTGTTGCCAATATGTTCCAGCGCCGCTGGTCTCCAGTATTTGATAGGCGAGGAGAACAATCGAATCCACACAGGAACATGCGTGAATGTCTCTTGTTTCGGCGCAAAGTTTGGTTTCCAGGGTCTCATATAGAGACCAGTTGAGGCATAGAAATAAGGCCCTCCATTGAAGATGAGGTCCTTGTCTTCCAGGCTAGCGAAGACCAGTGTGAAAAATCCTTTGGCACCTAGGTGTAGCTGCACATCTCCCCGCGACTTCCATGTTTGTTTGATCCATTGGCATAAGGCCTTTTCATTGGGCTAAAAGCCCATGAACTTGCAGATCACTACATGAATGGCCATATGATCCCTATAGGCTTGCAGTTCTGGGTCGTTTATGACCACCCTGAGGCTTTCCTTGGTTTTCGGCTTACATATTCCCTGGTTTTTTGTTGGAACCCTTCGTTTTCTGACCCATCTGGATCATAGTTGTTCAGGCTGGGGTTTTCATTTGCTTCCGCTTCCTGGGTCTTCGCTTCTTCTTCTCGGGGTTCCTGTGCCTGGGTAGATTATGATTTATCTTGCTCCTGTAGACTCTTGATAACTTTTGGCTAGTTGTGGGGTTGACTCACCTTGGTATTTCCGTCGCTTTTTGTCTTGTTTGCTGCAGAATCTGATCTCGTGATCCGCACTCCCTCTGCCGGGCTTTTGCCTTTGTCAACTGTGATTTGTTTGAAATATGGGGCCCCTGGGGCCCCTGGTTGTCCCATCCGTTGGGCCAGGGCCAACCCTCTCTATCGCAAGTCTTGGAGCAAGGCACTGCCCCCTGCCAGTGTCGGAAGCAGTATGCAAACTATGCTCAGAGCAAAACCTAGGATAGAGGTTGCAGAGCACTCTCACTCCAATTAGCACCTTACCCTCTAGAAAATGGATATGGTATAGGAATTTTAATGAATAACATCACTCACAGGTAATAAAATTTTTCAATATATATAGGAGATCTTGCCATTTCTCGAGTATGGCACTACGCAAAAGCCCTTTCTTCCAGTCAAATTTCAGCTTCCGGTCGACCACAAATTTTCACCACCTTTTCTTCTCAATTTTATGCTTCTTAAATCATTGTTCTCCCATGTTTTATAAGCCAGTAGCCTGAGCTATGGATTCTTTTGTGACCTCAAATTCCAGTGAGCCTACCTTGGCTCGTCCTCCCTCAAACTTCCTTGCAAATTCCAATGCTACAGTTGTATCGAATCCATCGAACTTTTGTAGGAATGGGAAAAATCCTGATTCTTGCAACAATGCCAGATTGTTCCAATACTTAGCTGTCTACTTTATTTCCTTCATAGAAAATGGTTCATTTCTCATGGGCTCCATCTCTGTTTGAATTCACCCTAATTCTCTATCGAAAAGATATCACATTGAGGAGTTCAAAGGGTTTTCAAGAGTTTTATGATGATAGAGCCATCATCCCACCACCGTATTGACTCTATTCCGTCCAATCACGCTCCATCATTATTCCTTCAGGACTGATGCACACACGTATCCGTCTAGTAGAGGTAGGTGATGATGATTGGAAAATGCGTAGGTTTTAGTGATAACGTGATGTAACGATCATGCACGATCAGATTATGAGGTAAGGCCATCATTGATAAGTGATGGAAAATATTTTCAAAAAGAGGTAAGTGTTGGGTTTTAGGTGAATTTTTACTATTCCATATTTTCTTCATAATTCACATAAGGTGTACTTCAGTACTCATTAAAAAGACAAGACTTCATGACCTAAAATATCTTGTACTTAAAATGATTTCTTCCTACATTAGTAAGTGTCAAAGAAAAGTATTAACCATAACTCAAATAATTAGATGCCATGGTCCATTGATGGGGCAATCATTCTATTTGCAAAAAAATATTATAAAATAAAGATAGACTTTCCAATGCACATTTTTACACCAGGTATTCCTAAATTGCGTTAATCATTCTTGCATGTGTTTTCACCGTCGGGCGTGTGCCTCCACTAATCGTGCTTGCATTGAACCTGCCTGCACTGAAACATGCCTGCATTGAACATGGGTTCCTGCACCATGGATCTCTATAGAATCAAAGAGAAAAAGGAATAAAGATAAATTTTGACAAAGTACAAATTCATTGGCTGGAAAAAAAATTCCTGAATATACAAGGGAAGTTTTACTTGCCATTATTTGGTGTTAAGCATGCCTTCCGATTTGACTTGTGAATTCACATCAGATCTTGTAATCGATTCATGAGGGAAAAAAAGAAGTGGGAAAGGGTAGTTTCAAAAATGGGAAGGAATATCATGGCATGGATTCTAGGAGTGAAACCACCAAGATGGATAAACGAGAAAGGGATTCGGGAAAAAAAATTAGGGGGAAAAGAGGGAAATGCGAAATTGGATAGGGATAGTTTTCTTAGAAGAAAAAGGAGGGTAATTCATTGTAGGATTAGAAGAAGAAAAATAGTAGGAAAATACAAAACGGGAAGTAGAAGAAGGGCAGAATTTTACCTTTAAAATCTGCCTGCACTGGTACCGGAAAAAGTAAATGCAGCGGGAGTTGAGCATTGTTTGAATAAAAATCTCTGTGCCATCTATCCCAAACTTGGGTAAGGGCTCGATTCCTACTCGAACCTGCTTCTTCTAGGTGACAAAAAACACATCTAAAAATCAAGCAACATTCCCTTTTTATTGAAATTTTGATCTTCCTGCCAGGATGCTAGTTTTTAGGTTGATCCTTCTGTAATCATGTCAGTCAACTGATTTTTATAATTACAAGAAAAAGTTTTTTTTTTTTTTTGTCATTTTTTTTCTTTTTATTATATATATTTTTTTAGGAAAATAAAGAATCATATCTTCAATAGGTTGGTGTTGCCACCTACCATATCCTTCTCAGATTGTTGTTGGACTTGCTACATAAAATTTCCTTTAGTGAGGGGTTGAAAGTATACCTTCAATCTATTCCCATTCACTAGGAATATTGAATTCCGTCCATCAACAGTTTTGATTTCTACCGCTCCATTTAAAAAAAAATTACCACCTCATAAGGTCCCATCTAGCGTGTGGAATTTCCCTTTAAAATATTTAAATCTGGAATCGTAAAGGAGTACCCAATCACCTAGTTGGAACTGCTTCTTCTGGATGGACTTGTCATGCCACTTCTTGCGTTGATGTTGAACCAATGTATTCAGTTGAATAACATCCCTTCAAAATTAATCTAACTCATTTTGCTATAGGAGACACTATTGTTGTGCTTCAGAGAGGTCTAGCCCTAACTGGACTACAGTCCTGAAGGTATTGATCTGTAATTCTATTGGCAAAAGGACCTGTTTCCTGTATACTAGCTCATATGGTGTATGTCTCGTGTTGTTCCTCCAAGTGGTTCAGTATGCCCACAAGGCTTCTGGTAATCTGTTAGCCCAATCCTTTCTATGCATGTTCACTTTCATTGTGAGGATGGACTCAATAATCTTGTTTGTGGACTCCACTTGACCATTTTCTTACAGGTGATACAGTGTGGATTTCCTATGTCAAATTTTGTACTGCTCCATCACACCCTACACTAGATTAGAAATTAACTGTAGATCATTGTTAGAAACAATCTCTATAGGCACACCAAATCTAGTAAAGATTGCAGTAAAAATAAAATCAACAACAAATTTTTGAGTAGCAAAAGAAACAGCTTTAGCCTCTACTCATTTTGTAACGAAATCTATACAAAACAAAATATGCTTTTTATTTTATAATGTCAGATTTATTGGCCCTACGAAATCAATAGCCCATTTTTCAAAAGGCTCAATCATAACTTGAAGACATAAGGGCATTTATTTGGTTAGATTGGCATTCGCTGACATTTATCACATCGCTTGACATATTGTTTGGCATCCTTAAATAAGGAGGGCCAAAAATAGTCGGCTCGTAAAATTTTGTATGCAGTTCGCTTATCAGCGAAGTGGCCTCCACTAGGTTCGTCTTGAGAATATTTTAAGATTTCAAACACTTATTTCTCTCTTACACACCTTCAGATAATGAGGTCTGAGCCAGTGTAAAATAGGTCTCCTTGAACCCAAGAATATGCAGCACTTTTTTGTATAATACTCCGCTTTTGACAAGCAAATAAGTGAGGTGGTGTCTTTCCGGTGACTAAATAGTTAGCTATGTTAGCGAACCACCGAGATTCCTTTGACACAGAAAAAATATGTTCGTCATGGAAATCATCATCGATAGGAATTACTTCACCATGATTAGTTAATCTTGAAAGATAGTCTATTACTACGTTAGCTTTTCCTGGTCTACCAGCAACAGTAATATTAAATTCCCGCAAAAATAATAACCACCTAGTCACTCTACCACTAGTTAATAGTTTATTCATTAAATAATTAATTGTGGAATGATCAGTATGCACAAATATTTCATACCATGTAATGTAGTGTCTTAATTTATGAATAGCAAAAATTACAGCTAAAAAATATTTCTTAGTAATTGTGTATTTTAGTTCGACGAGTGACAAGTTTTTGTTCATGAAGTAGATAAAATAGGACTATTTGTCTTGTTCATGTCCTAAAGTTGCGCCAATGGCAGTGTATGAGGCATCGAAGGAAATATAAAATGGCAAGGACCTGTTTGGTCCTCTCAAAACTAGTGCCTGTAATAGTTTTTACTTCAATGTCTCAAAGGACTGTTGGCAAGTTGTGGACCAAGAAAAATCACTATCCATAGCTAAAATTCAGAAAAGGGGGGTAGCTATCCTAGAAAAGTTCTCAATGAATCTCCGATAGTAGCCCGCATGTCCTAGGAAACCTCTCACTTCCCTTTGAGTTTTGGGTGTAGGAAGACTTAGAATAATTCATTTCTTTGCGGGGTCGACCTGGATACCTTTTTCAGAAATAAGATGGCCAAGAAATACTCCTACCTTACACATTAATTTGCATTTTTTATCACTCAAGGCAAGATGATCTTCTTGGCAATGAGGAAGCACCTTTTCTTTATTTTTTAGGGCCTCCTGAAATGAATCACCAAACACATAAAATTCATCCATATAGATTTCCACACACTCAAGGTAAGAAAAAATTGCCAGGACTGCCCTTTTAAAGGTAGTCGGTGCATTACATAGCCCAAAGGGAAGCACTTGGTTAGAAAATTTACCCTAGGGAAATGTAAAGGTGGTTTTTTCTTGATCCTCGGGTGTGATCTTTATCTGGTTATAACCACTAAATCCATCTAAAAAAGAGAAGTACTTATTACCAGCAAGGGTATCAAGGACCTGACTGATGAAAGGAAGGGGGAAGTAATCCTTAAGAGTGCCTTTATTCAATTCTTTATATCAATGCAAATGCGCCATCTCCCATTTTTTTCGAGACTAACACTAACGGGGAGACCCACTAGCTGTCAGAAATATGATAGATAAAATCAACATCCAAGAGTTTTTGTGATTCTTCTTTTACAACATCTCTTAGAGCTGGGTTCATATGCCTTTCTGGTTGTCAGATAGGCCGGGCTCCATCATGAATATAGATGTGGTGAGTACATTTTTTAGGAGGGATGCCTTTCATATCTTCGTAAACCCATGAAAAGGCATCAATATGGTTTCAAAAAAAATTCATAAGCTTCTCTTGCTAGGATGAATCCAAGTCTGAACTGATATGAAAAGATTTTCCTGGACTGATCTCAATAAGAGTGGTATCAGGATCAAGAGTACACATAGGTGTTGCTAGAGATGGTGGTGAGGGAGGTTGAGAATTGTGATTTTCTTGAAAATCTAGACTAAAAATTTGGCTCAATGACTCAAAATTGGGCATGGTGTCTAGATTTTTCAGGAAGTACTGTATCTTACCCTCCTGTGAGGACCCATCACAATGATGTAACATAAGATAGAATGAGTCTCCTCATCACTACTCTAATCTAGCCACAAACTATCTCGGAGCTCTTTGATGGATCTAGTGGGTGGATATAAGGTGACCTTCTTCCTAGAATCTCCATGGGAAAGATACATGTCACCCAAACGACATCCAATATAAGCATTGGCCATAGCAAGCCATGGTCATCCCAAGATCAAGGGATTTCCTCCGACAAGATTCTTTGGTTGAAGCACAATGAAGTTTGTGGGATATTCCTAAGAATCTAATGAAACAATCACATCATCCAACACCCCTTCTGGCTTGATTTTAGATCTGTTTGCCAATTCAAGCACGGTGGGAGTAGAACGAATATGGACCAATCCAAGTTGATCCATGGCTTTCTTAGTAATAACATTAATGGCTACCCCCAGGTTTATAAACACATTACATACAAGGACATCACCTATCTGAATAGAGACAATAGGGTTTCTGGGGCCAGTATATTTTTCCATGTGCATACATCCCGTCATTAACTCTGCTACTATTCCAACAAATTGAATGGTTGGGGTTCCAATATTCTCCCTTCTGGATTCTTGAGACAGAGTTTCTTAATGATTTTTGTATAGATGGGGATCTATTTGATATCTTGGAGAAAACGTACCTTTATAAAAATATTCCTAAGCTCAGAAGCTAGACTAGACTCAGTAATGGGATCATTCCTCTCCACAAATAGTCTCTTTGGATAGGGAGGACGGTTTGAAGAGGATGGAAAAGGTTCTGCAGGTATGAGGATGGGTTGAATGGTGACATCTCTCATAGAATGGTCAAGAGTTTCCTCCTCACCTTTCTCTTCGCTAATCACCATAGGCTGCGTCTGCTTTTCTAAGGTTACTATCTTCCCTGATCTCAATTGGAGATCATTGACTCCAACTAGCATAGACTGATATATGGATGAAAGAAGTGGGTTCATAGCATGGATCATTTGCACCGCTTTGTTATTGGGATTTGGTATGGGTTGGGCAGGTAGTTGAGGAGGTCGAAACAGTGGAGGAAACGGTAATGGTGGCATATGATGACTCAGCTAGGGCAATGCCAGTCGTGGCATTGGTTAAGGTGCATATGTAGGTGGGTATGATTGCATAGGTGCAGGATAGGAATGGTGTGAATGGTTTGGCCCTCTCCATCCTTGTTGCCAAGATTGGGAGGGTTGTCCATAATGATATTGGTTCCCATGGTGCCAATGTTGAGAATTATTAGTGTTAGGATAAGAATATGGATGTGCATTATAACTGAAAAAATGTGGTGGGAGTTCAGGAGCAATACTTGAACTTACCTGAGGTCATTTTCTTCGTGCTCCCATAGCATGCAATGATTCAGCTTCTGGTTTCCCTCCTTCAAATATAGCTTTCAGCCCAAGTATGGAGGGACATTTTTCCATGGCATGGTTCTCTGCACAAATTTCACATTTATTAGTTCCTTTAACATCAAGAGGAAATTCTCTTAAAAGATGATTTTTTCCACATTTTGGACAAAAAATATATAATGACTCTTGTTCCTCTACAAGTTTTTGCTGAAATTTCAAAGAGTCTATTTGTTTTCTAATAGTATTCATTATTTCAATTTTCATATTGTCCATTTTTTCTCCAATCCAACGATCATAACATCAGTATATTCAGTTTCCTTATTTCTATTTTGAATTCATTGACTGGATCTATATTAATTCCTTGAGAATTTCCTACACAAGTCATAGATTTGATCAAAAGGTTTATGGGAAATATCCCCTTGTCCTAAAAAATTTAAATTAATCCTAGCATCATCAGTAATTCAACGTAAGAAAAAGGTCATAATGGTACTCAAATCAAATTTGTGCTTTGACCTTTGGAGGATATACATGAATCTCTCTAAGTAGTCCTCTAGGGTCTCATCATCATTTTGCACAATAGTAAAGATTTCATCTTAAATATCTCTAGTTTTACAATATTCCTGATATTTTGACAAGAACACTCTCTTCATTTTCTCCCAAAAGGATATAGTGTTTCCCCCTAGTCCCATGACCCAATGTAATGCTGCGTCCTTGAGAGTTGCAGGAAACAACTTTAATTTCTGAGCATCAGATGAATAATCATAACTCCTACATAAAATATCAAACTCAAATAGAAAATATTTTGGGTCTTCGTGTACCTTACCATAGAAATCAGGAAGAGCTGATGGTGGAATATTCTTCATTTGTACAATTATGTTAGGATCCACAATTGGAAATCCAAAAGTAGATTGTTTCTCGTGTACCTGATTTTTTCCAGTTCCCTCTGCATGGTCCTCGTGATCTTCCATTCTTGTTCCTCCAAGTGAACCACTCTCAACAGGCCGGGAAGGTTCATTATGGGTTCTAATATTCTCCTTCTTCCCCTTCGTGGCCCGTGCCACACCTGGACTATTGTTGCCAGAGCCCAAGTAAACAGTTCCTGCATGACGAGTTTGGGTCTATTTGGACTTTATGCTTGCAAAAGAAGGCCCAATGTGAGAATTAGTTTCAGATTTACCAGTATTTCCTTGACCCTTAGCGGGCTTCGGACCCCTACCCCTTTTAGGAATTCATTTCAAAAAATGAAAAAACAAAACTCAGTAAAATGCTGCAAATTTAAAATAACTCAACACCTATAAAATCCTTCAAAAAATAGAAGCACGTTGCTGAAAAAATAATAGCAGACTTATCCCTATTGCAGAAAACAGAAAATTCTTACCAATTCAAATCGCCTCCCCGATAACGATGCCAAAATGTTGGGTGCAGGAATTGTATTTAAGAAAACTCTTTTCAACACTTAATTACCAACCCGGGGGTTTCGTAAACTTAGAGACGAAGCATATGAAATGCCAGAAATGGTATGAAATTTTCCTATCTCTATTCCTACTTATTTAAGCAAGATCTTGCAGAATTGAAAAGAAATATCACACAACAATTTACACCAAAAAAAATCTAGTGCCAGAATGTGAAAGAAAGTACTTTGCGAAGAAACCAAATAAAGGAACTTCCACACTGTTGTAAATAATCTTGATTGCTGAGATAAAATTCTATGTTTATCTCCAGTATGGGTGTTGGCAGGTTCACAAGTGGGCCCTTGGAAAGATCTGCCTTCTTTACGGATTTTCCTTCCTGCACTAAGTTGTTATTCATGTACTCCTGTAGTATGCTTGCACTATTATAGGTACAGGGCTTAGGTGCGGGAAGTATCTTTTACACTTATACTGGAGATTTATGTCTTTTTTCAGGGGCTCTAAGCTTTAGGTTTCGAGCACTCATTTCCTGTAATAGGATATTGTTTCCTGTACCGGAACAGAGATTCCTACACCAAGTTTTCTGATTACTTTCGGGAAAAATGAAATGGTGTGCTAATCTATGAAAATAATTTGCAAAGGCGAACATAATTATGTAATAACTTGCACATCCAAAAGAATGCTTCAACCAAAATGAATCTCATAATGAAAATAGACTTTAAAATAAAACTAACTTCAAATGTCAAGGCACACTTTCTTCAATGCAGTGAAATAAATTATCTAAGTATGACAGCAAGATTTATCCCTTTAATAGTTACTCACGTAAACCAGATCTGACTTTAATCTTTGTTAACTTAGAAAGGTTCACTTTAACTATTCAGATTTAATTTTTAATTATTTCCTTTAAAAAAAATATATAGGGTGCAGGCATAGATCGATGTATCGTAACAACGTTCATTCACCAATTAACATAGCATCTTTAATTCCTAGGATTTTAACTCTTAGTATTAAAAATACTTTTATTTGCTAACGAACATTCAATTTTAGAAATACATCGAATTATTATGAAAGGAAGGTATGAAACAACTTTACTGTAATGAACCAAAAAAACTAAGTTGCAAGAATTATGAATGCACTATTGCAAGAATAACGTGCTTGCATGATCCAGGCAGAAGTAAACTAAGATTCGGGAAAAGGAAATGACCGGAGGTAAATCAGACTTAATTGATGTTCATACCATGGATCTGTCACACATTGACTGTCAATGAAATAAAACCAGAATTATTATGAAGGAATAAAGAATAACCTTAATCCACACTTTGCATTCAAATAAAATCAACACACACCTTTAACAGAATGAAAGCGAGAGGGTGAACGAGATGGGTGGGTTGGGCCCTAGCCAACCAGCTTGTTTCCCATTTTAGGAAACTTGAAGCTTCAACACTTAATGATGCATCAGTAATAGATTAAAACATATAATGCAAACAACATGGCGCAACTCCCTTGTATTAATTCCAAATCAGAAAATGTACATCATAAGTGTGGATCTATCCCTAAACGAGGGCGACAACACAAAATTACAATTACTCCAGAGTTACAATAGCATTGTGATCGCTCTCCCTAATACCTATCTAAAATATATATTTTATACAACCCTTTCGGCCTATGGCCATAACGAAATTAGATTCAATCGTTCCAATTCTAGCCTTTCAGCTGAAACAAAATAGAAAATAGCATTACAAAATAAGCCTGTGGCTATAACAAAATGATAATATAATCGTTGGCCAGCGACCAAATATTCGACCATACACCTGACTATCCTCCGCTCCGAATTCAACTCAATATGACCGCAAATGAACAAGACGATTTGTAATGAGATGCCTACGTTAGGTAACGAGCTGTCGTGAAAGTTTAGGAGCAGTTGGTTGCCACCGGTGCAGGAATCTACTTGCACTCGACCATGATGATAAAATGATTAATACATTTGCCTATCAAATACTTTAGGAAGGAAAATATTAGTTGCAAGAAATATTAAATGCATAAAATATATTAAAATGATTAATTAAGTACTTGATAAACCTTAAAGTGCAGGGATAGACAAGATTCTTGGAATAGTGCAGGAATAAGGAAGTTTATGAAGATAAAATAGAGGTTTATGACTGTGGTTTTGAAGTAGGAAGGGGATTAAAATGAAGCATTTTAGCCTACCAACACGCATCACACGAGGAATTGTGAGTACCTTCCATATTTTCGAGCATCGAGAGCAGTGTTGAGACAAACCCACACTCAGGAAGTCACATCACACCAATACTAAGCCTCGAAGGTGGAAAGCACCCCAAAATTCCCCATATCATGATGTTAACCATGCATTGTAATATTATACTATGAGTAGTACTGAACCCCACACTATTTATTCTATTAGTACTAGTAATGTGTGTAGCATTTGCACCAGTATCTCTCATAGAGATTAGACATGTCATATGTTACAAACATTTAGGTAGTTTAAGGTTCAGTGTCAACCTCCTAAGAAACTTTTGCTTCTTGTACACCAAAAAGGTCGCAAGAACTTTCTCCCACTCATTATCAACATCCCATTGTAGAAATTATACCACCACCCAATGATTTTGACACACAACATCACATACGATTAATTTCCTCATCCTTGGGAACCATAATTCGTGTTGTTTTCTCATCATTTTTTGGTGTCGAGACCGCTAAACCTACCACACCATTGGTAATGCCACTGATGGTGCATAACCATCCCATATGCACATTGTGAAATTCTCTTGGTTCTACGACATCAACCACCAAATCATGTTCTTGCTTCTCAGCTAACACTATTAGGCCCAAACTCCATCCTCACGACCTCACACCATCCAATTAAAATTTTGATAATCTTTTTCACTCAAATAAATATATTATTGAGGCCATGAAAAAACCTGAATTTCCATGGGACTCCATGCACCATCGTTCATTTTTTCTACGTAAAAAAACTTTTGTTCCTACAGACGTACCAACCTATGATATGTGTGCCATAGAATCAAAATACTTCTTACCATCAGGAAGGTTATATTGGTTCAAAAATCCAATCCTAGAGCATGATGCATTTGAGTAAGGGAACATGTCAAATATTTCACCTACTATCAAGGTGAATATTTTAAAAAAAACCTAGTAAATTCGAAGAGATCTTGTTGGGGGTAACATGCTCTCTAGAAGAGGTAACCTCATACACAACCTTGTTCCAAGAATACATGGATATTTTTGCATTGGATGACTCTGAGATGCCAGGAATTATTCCCACCATTGTGGAACACCATATTGACACCTAGCCTAGCACCCATCCCATTAGGAAGAAATAATGTCAGTTACGTCCCTCTAAGGCAGAAACGATCAAACAAGAAATTGACAAACTCCACAAAGTTGGGTTCATCTATCCTATCACTTACACTTCTTGGGTTTCTAACCATGTACCTATCATGACAAAAAAGGGCAACATTCACACTTGTATTTATTTCCAAGATATGAAAAAAGCATGTCCTAAAGACAATCACCCTATGTCATTTATCTACCAAGTCATCGGCACTTGCATTGTTCATGAGGCCCTATCCTTCATGTATGGGTTCTCTGGGTATAACCAAATCTATATTCACCATATGGATCAATATAAAACCACCTTCACAACCCCTTGGGGAAAATTCGCATACCACCTCATGCCTTTTGGTCTTAAAAACGTTAGCACAACCTTTTAGCGCGCCATAAATTACATCTTCTATGACTTGGATCATCTTATCCTTGCTTATTTGGATGACCTTACAGTATGATCCAAGAAGCGTACTAACCATCTAGACAATCTTCACTTCGTTTTTCAAATATTTGGACAATATAGTCTACGCTTGAACCCTCTCAAGTGCGTCTTATGTGTTAACGCTGGAAGACTACTGGGATTCATTATTTCCCAGCAAGGTATTAGAGTGGACCTTCTCAAAGTCCAGGCCATTAAGGAAGTGCCACCTCCAAAAACATTAAAGAAACTAAAAAGTCTACCAGGTAATTCCAACTTCTTATGATGCTTTGTCCCCAACTACACCACTTGCGTGCATGGCTTCATGTGTCTCGTTCGTTAGGATATTCCCTTCCACTGGGATGAACATGCTCAAAAATCATTTGAAGCTTTACAACATGCATTATATCAAGCTGCTTTGATTTTCCTATCTGAACATGATAAATAATATACCCTATACCTATCAGCATTAGATGTAGCCATCACTGGGGTGTTAATCCAGGATGGACATGAAAATAAGGAGCACATAATTTATTATGTCAGCAAGAACCTATCTGGGCATGCCTTGAAGTATGAGCTAGGAGAAAAGACTACCTTAACCATAGTACATTCTGTAGAGAATATTTGACATTATATCACCCTTCATACCACCACCGTGATAGAACCTATAAAACCCATGAGATATTTTCTCACTCGTCGTATGATGAACCACAAATACGCTCGATGGGTAGTTATACTACAAGAATTCAATCTACAATTTTCTTCCCCTAAAAGCAAAAAGGTGCTTATCCTCGCCGAGGTCATCATTGATCTCCCAACGTAGACCCAAGGATACCCCATTAATGATGTTCTCCCATATGAACATATGTTCTTAGTATCAATGGATGACCCATGGTACGATGGCATCCTCATTTTTTTATGAACTCAGAAATTCAAACCTCAGCTTATTCATGACGATAAAAGGTGCATATTCCACCAAGTTCCCCATTACCTCCTTCTGGGGGACGTCCTATATTGATGAGGCATCGACACCATCCTTTGTCGGTGCCTCACTCACGAACAATCCTAACAGGTATTCAATCATTGTCACATTAAGGCTTGTGGTGGCTACCTCTTAGGGATGGCCTCTGCTTAGAAAATACTACGTGTTGGTTATTTCTGTCCCACCCTTTTTCATCACTACATATTAGAAATTAAAATATGTGAGTGGTGCCATTGATATTATCATAAGGCGTGAGCCCCACCATCTACCCTACATCCAGTCATCATGGCTAGCCCCTTCTGCAAATGGGGCATAAAATTCATGACATATAACCCCCCATCATCCAACAACCATAAGTACATCTTGGTTGTTGTCGATTAATTCAATGAATGGGTAGAGGCCATGCCCACATATAATAAAACCACAAAAAAAGTTGTACGGCTTTTGTTTAACTATGTCTAACTTGGTTCAGTGTTCCAAAGGAGTTGGTATCCGATTATGGGAAACATTTCGAGAACAAAATATTTCAGGAGTTATCCAAACACCTTGGTTTTTCTCACAAGTTTGCTTCCCCATACTACCCTTAATCCAATGACCAAGAATAAGTTGTCAACAAAGTTCTCAAAACAATGTTGCAGTGGATGGTGAAAAACCACCAAACAAACTAGCAAATACATGGTGTTTTCAGCCTTATGGGCATACTGCATAGTGACCAAAGCATTGACAGGGTTCACACCCTTTCAATTATTTTATGGGGTTAAATTTGTGCTCCTCATTGAATGCGAGATTCCTACCTTGCATTCATCCATCGAACTTCTCCTTGACACTAAACCTTTAGAGAAAAGGTTGATGCAACTTGAAATCATCGACGAAAGTCGAAGAGAATCACTCTAGCATAATGAAGCACACAAAAATATGGATAAATACTCATTTTATCGTAATATCACCCCATGGACATTCACTTAAGGGGAGTACTTCTTCACTACGATGTTTCCCAAGAATATTTAGGGTCTGGGAAGTTCGTTACATTATGGAAGGGTCCAACTCAATTTATCAACCTAGAGTTTGTACAAACTTAGAGGTGACAGTGCTATATGCACAATAGATTGGATTCCACTCATGCCACCATCAACTATTACATTATACCAGGTTGTTTATATACCATTCCTCCTACTTTCCTATAGTGAAAACTTGTTGATGGAAGTACAATTGAAAATTGACTCTAACTACGAAAACAAAACTGCCATTTATTCAATTTGTAGAAGTTAACTATCATTTCATGAAGGAGAAAGAAATTTAATCTACTTGCAGAAGTAAATCTACTCTACCTAGCATCATTCATCAAATTAGTAACATAGTTGCATGTATCACCTATCTACTTCAAAATTGCTAGAAAATCATAAATTTAATTTGTAACTTGATTGTAATTGAAAGAATAATTATACTCTATTTTTCCAGTGAGGAAGAGGAATGGTTGGAGTGGTCTAGGAGCTTCTCTTGCTCATCAAATCATAGTTGGAAGTAATTATTCATCCTAACTGAGATAAGGTTGAAGTGGGGAGGAAAGAAGGTGAAGGAAAGTGGTGCTACACGCATGCTACATGAGGCTGCTATAGGAAGTCCTCTAATACTATAGGAGGACCTGTAATGCTACAGGAGGGGTTCTAAGGGTGTTTGTATGGTGGACATGAAGTATTGAATGCATGAAGAGGTGGATAAAGGTTAGGGAGAGTGAATGAAGGATGGGGAAGCCTCCTAGCCAAGCCCAGGACCTCTCATAGGTATTTCTTGCACCAATATGAAAGCCCATGGTGTCCTAAACTTGCTAAGCATAGTGACTGTGGAAAAATAGGTTTAAAGATGGGATTGAGAGATGGAGAGAGAATATGGAGGAGCCCAAGATGGAGGTGAAAGAGGTTCCCTTCCTTGTAGCTTAGAAAAACCCTGCTATCACCCACATACATTCATTAATTGATCATTAGCACAATGATAAGAAATATTATGGAAAATATTATTTGAATTTAAATAACATATATTCTATGATTTAACACTACTATGATCACCAAACTGAATTCTAATCTACTAAAATCAAATATGAATAAGGACAACTAACATTAATTTATTTCCAAGAAATCATAAACATAATATTTTTTGTTGAGATTGTGAATCCTTCCAACCATTCTCCCACAAGAGAGGTGATGTAGAAGCTTCCAATCACAGATTTCTATAGCTTAACCTCTACTAAACTTAAATAATTCTATGAAATGCTTAAATCTAAGAACATAACACAAATACACAAGAGGGACATAATCCAATTGGTTGGGACCAAACCCAAGGGTCTCAAACCTCTGAAACTAACTCAGATGCAACTTAATAACCATATTCTCATTATCGTAAAGTAAAAGTCTTATACATCACATAAAATTACAAAATGAGAGTGTTGAGCTTGAGCTCAATAGCTACACCTAGCTGAATCATAACTTCAAATCCTAATGAGCTTTTAATCTTTAATATTTATACAAAAGGGTAGTTGATATCATCTCCCTTGAAAATAGGAGTGATTTCCTCCTTGATCTCAAAAATAGTGGATCTTGCCCTTCTTTCGCTTCACTTGCACTAGTAGTGACTCGGTTGTCAATGAATTCGACATTATGAGAGAGGATGATGTAATCCCAAGCCGAGTTATGGAGTTAAGGATGTGGAAAAACACCCTATATTTCTCCCAGTTGTTTCCATTGACCCTCTGCATAGTAACTACCTCAAAAATGCTTCATTTTTATGCAATTAAACCACATTATGCCACATACTATGACAAACACCTTTTACTCTTCTTACTAAGAATAATATAACAAAAAATGTGAATCACATTAGCGGAATTTTGAAGTCTAAAATGGGACTCCTAAGGAAATTATAAAATTATAGTGGAAATAATAAAATAAGATTAGATTACATCATCAAATTTTAGTGGGAAAAAACAAAAACTATTTTTTCAACTCGTATTTTCAACTTATCTCCTGATGGGTTTACTCAAATTTCAAGCGGAAGCACTCATTGTATGCAGAATTTATCTCCTCATCCTAGGAGTACCCATGTTTCATACTTTCTATGGACCCCTCTACACAAAAAATGAAAAATACATGAAAAAAACATTGTAACAATCACGTTTTTCACGTATTTCTCATTTTTTGTGTAGCAGAGTCCATCGAAAGTATGAAAAATGGGTATCCCTTGGATGAGAAATTAAATTTTTCATCCAACGAGTACTCCTACTCAATATTTGAGTAAGACCTTAGGGTGATAAGTTGAAAATACGAGTTGAAAAAGTAGTTTTATTATTTCATTATTTTTTAATATTCTCACCTTTTTATTCCAAAAATGGTGAATCATCCTCCATGGTTGACATCATCATCTTGAATCCTATTGGTTCTTATAAAGTTTATTTTGGTTGTACATTTTTCTTAATAGACCCATTTTAGACTTAAAAATTCCCCTAATGATGTGAGAAAAGGATAATTTTAAGGTTGGAGAATGGCATCATGATCTTCAAAATATACCTATTGACGAGACTCGTCATCACCCCCTTGTTGAAGTTGTTACTCATTCTTTGAGAAACTCATCCATCCATGTGAATCTCTTTCATGGCCCTGGTGGCCCATCTGATATCCCAAGGCACCTAAGATGGTGTGCCCTATTGTAGCTAAAATCTTACATTTGTCTCTATCTCATTCCATTCTTGATGCTATTTTGTTTGGTTCCTTCCTTCCTGTAAGCCTAGCAACAAGGGTTGATTGAGTTCTAGTCCTATTCAATTGATCTTCATTCTTTGCCCTACTCTCTTGTACAATGATGTTTTATCTAAGGCATTTCTTATCCTTTTAGGAGAGTGGTATTATTTGACTTGTAGACTGTGGAGTAAGGCATGCCATCTGCTCTGGAAAGCTTGCATACATTATGTTCCAAACATTCTAAAGGTATCTTCAAAGTGTTTAATGGCTTTCTCTTGGTTTTCAATGTATTTGGGTGCTAAAGTAACATTGTAGGAGTTGAGTTTATGATTTCTAATGACAACCATAGGGCTCACTAGCTATGCTTTGATGTATAAGGGTTTATTCTCCTATTTTTTCATTACCTTATTCTCCTCCTCATCCCTTGTCTCTTCATGAGCCAACCAAGATGCTAAAGCCATGATTTGCATGTCTCCCAATCTGGAATTTGGATCCCAAAAATTTACATTTGTTAAAATGAAGTTGTGCTTGTAGAATCCATCGAACTTTTCCCTATCCTCCATACCAGTTTGTTTAGAAAACTAAACAAAATTATTGAAAAGGTAGAGAATCATATTCTATTAGAGTCTTTATATGGAACTACAAAATCTATCATTTGAGAAGGAGAGGATAAGGTTTTGAATTTTTCCTACATTGCAGGGCTTCCATAAAGAGACTTGCCATGGTGGAAAGTTGTGTTTATTTTTCTTGCAACCTCTCTTTTAACTTTGTGTTTTTTTCTTGTAGTTGCTCCTTCATGATAGACTCCTTGAGTCTCAAATTAACCAAGTATTTTCCCATTTCAATGAATTTTTCCTCCATAATCCCTAAATATTCCATATTCTTGGATTTAGAAATTTTCATCCACTTGTGAGTTATTCCTCTCTCTATTTACAGCTCATAAAGGAGTGGGATTGAAAATATTTCAGGAATAATCCTTCCTCCTTATATGAATTTATAGTAGGACCCCAGTCTAGGTTGTGGATTATGCTCTTGAATATCTTGGAAGTAATTTTAAAATGATTTTGGGGTGGTTGCTTCTTCTTGTAGCTCCTTTTTCTTCTCCTTTAGCTTCCCATGTTCCTCCTATAGCATACTCTACCTCTCCTGTAGCAAAATTTGCCTATCTTGTAGAAAATCCTACCCCTCATGTAGCTTCCATTTTTCTTCTTGTTCAAGGGAATCTTGTGTCTTTGGTTTCTTGAAGGGAGATGACCTGGTGGTGGGCCTACCCACATATGCTACTAGTGACTTGGATTTGGTTTTAGGAGAAGTGACCTCTTGAATATTCCCTCACCAGGTCATACTTCTTCCCTCTTACTTGGTGATTCATAAATAATGATAGGGACCCTTGTGGGAGTTTGTGGTTTCCCTTATTTAATTTTGGTGCTTTTTCTAGTCTTGAAATATAGGGGACCTTGTCTTGTTTGTTTCCTTTTTGGCTCAAAAGGTGTACCCAATGTAGCTAAGTTTGCAGCTACCTCTTGTTTAGTATTCCTTGGAGATAGACTTGTTTGAGGTGGTTTTTTATCTACTACTTGAGGTTTAGAAGTATCCTTAGGAGTTACCATTCCTTCTACTTGCTTCTCCCCCTCTTCTTCTTTGATTACTGCTTCTACTTATTCTACCTCTGCTTCCTCTATTTTTCTTTCCTCCTCATCTTTTTTTGCTACCTCTTCCTCCTCTATTTTTCCTTCTTTACCTCCAGTGCTAGAGGTTGGTGTCTCCCCAGGTGTTATGGCTTGGGTTTCTATAAAATTTTCCCTATCCATGTTCACAAATTTAGTCCATAGGACATGGATATTTAAGTGACTCAATGCATCCATTATCGTTGACTTAATGAGGCCATGGTGAGCCAAGTGTTGGTGCTTTCCTTCCCTCGCCTTTTGACTCATCTCAATGACTAAATGTAGGAGGAAATGGGGGACGTTAAGACTTTGAGGGAGAGGAAATTTTGCCTTGAATCTCATCTCATGGATCATTCTTAAGTGGTAATCATATACCACACTCAATCTCCCTTCAAAAGATATATAATTTAGTATATGGTAATCCAGCTCATCTCAGGGGTAAGGTAGACCTTCTATTCTGACTCCATTCTTATCCTCAACATGCTTCTCTTTCAAAATGAAGAAATTTTTCATAGTTGTGAGTCTCACTGCCTTGTCTTCTTTTCTCCAGCAAATCCCTAGAGGCAGGATGGTCACTCCTGATGGTTTCAGGGATGAGAGAGATGGAAAATCCTATGACAACAGTGGTGGCACTATCTTCTCCTTGAAATTGCAATTCCATGGAATATTCATGAGGGAGGTCATCATCATACCCCTTCAACAACTCAAACAAATCCAACCATTAGTGTCTTCTGAAGATGTTCACTACAAGAGGGTGTTGATTAATCATTTTGGTGTATGACGGCTCCCTTTTGTTCAATTCCTTGGTAGCAGTGAGTGAAAATGATGCTAGAATTCCTATTCAACAAACTATTTTTTCTTGCTTCTAACCACAAAAATATTTAGAAATACCTCCTACTACTTAATTGATTGTACAAGCTACCAATTCCAAGCAAGATTTTCATGCAATTGGATGTAAGAACAAGGAGGGGGATGTCACTTAATTTTTTAAAATAACTCTGTATGTGTATGATGGTTTTGAGAAAATTTTGAGCCATTGTGGCTCCCTTTTCACCCTTTAATTTCTTATGTAGTTGATTCTCTGCCCTCCTGTAGAACTTGCAGACCCACCTGTAGCACTCATAGACAGGGTTCGAAACTCCTTTGTGGAACTCTAAGTGGTTCGATACAATAACTTGTCCTCTCTCTAACGTTTTTTGGTATGAGTGATGGTGAAAAAGGAGTCAAGCTCAGTACATTATATTTTCTTTTGAGGTGAAATCTTGGAGGATTGTGGTGACATGGCATCTACATGAATTTCCTCTTTCAAACAGTTGTCCCCACATTTTTCAATCATTTCCCCTCTCCTTGTGATTATCAACCCACTATTCATGACACTGGCTCACTTTTATTTGACATCCCAGCATTGCATGAGTGACTAACACCAACTTAAGTTTACTATCCAAGAATCGCCAAGTTTATTGTCCACCTCTAGCTTATTAAAACTCATTTCTCAACCATTACAAATTTTAGTCATTTTATACATAGGGAAGAATTAAGGGTTGCCATACCTGAGCATACTTTTGGTTTGGATTGCTGGAGATGGTTGCATGTTGGAGCTGAGCCACATAATATCACCATCTCAGAGGGAGTTGACTCTTTGGCTTCTTCCTTGTGCGTATCTTCAAAACTTGATTATACCTTGACTCATAATTTTACTCTGTGTGTGCAAGTGTCTCTTTGATTTCTAGGTTGATTTTGTTGGTGGAATTCTTTCCTCAAGGTGATGTGTCCCTACATGGTTTCATACATGGTGACCTCATGCTTCCTGTTGGTGGGAAAAAATAACCTCATAGATTTATTTGTGACTGCATGAGTTGCTACCAAAGGAGTTTCTTCCCTTAACATTCTTTCAATCCTTCCTTTTATCCTTCATTTTGCATGATGAGGTTGAGGGAAATGATGAAAATCCATGTGGACAAAGTTGGAGTCACGAGGAAGTAGTGTGGAGATTGGAGAAATAGAGAACAATTGATTCTCTCTTCTTTTTTTTAGGGGAGGACAGAGTGAAAATTTTGAGCAAGGCATCGTGAAATGGAATGGATGAGTGATGGATGGGTGATGATTAAATCATTGGAGGAGCCCCTTCATCATTTTCTAGAGGCATCATGGCCTTTTTGGGCTATTATTCCTATTGGATATCCCTCATGTAGTTGCACAGGCTCCTCCTGTAGCATCACATCGAGGGGGTGATATTCAAATTTAAGATTGACTAGAGGGTGGAGAGAGGTGTTTATATGAGTGAAGAATATGGAGATGATGTGTCTGGATGGGAGGATGGATGAGAGCTTGTAGGTTTCTTCCTGTATCCACCAAAAGATTCCAATTGTATGCAATCCTACAAAAGAAGAAAAATGTTAGCATAAAGGGCGTGAGCTTGTGTTTTTATTTTCTCACTTTTTTTTAGGAAAGCAGGTTACCTCTGTGGAGGTTTTTAACCTACGTGCCTACCCTAGTGCCAGGAGGTTTTCACCAGGGATCTTTTTTTTTCCTCCTAGGTTGACTTAGAGAGGTTTTCAACCTTGGCGTTGCCCTCAAATGATTCATAGAGGTTTTCATCCAAGCCTTCTTTTTATTTTTTATTTTTTCTAAAATTTTAGGAATGTTGTGGAATGGAAACTATGAAACTCCTAATCACATTTAATTATCTGATGAATGAACCGATGAATCCTTCCTTAGAAAAAGGTCTTCTATATAGCTTCAACCTATAACCATTTACAAGTAGTGGAATCCCTTCCTCATCAATGGTTTTGAACTAGACAGATCCATTTTATTGACACTTTTCTACTAGATATGGACCCAACCATCTTGTCATTAGATTTCCTTTGAAATATTTGAACCTAGAATTATACAACAGGCCCCTATCTCCTTGAAAAGTATTTTTCCTTATATGATTTTCATGTCATACCTTTCTCTGCAATTTTATGACTTCAGTGTGTAGGAGATCTTGCATCCTAAAATAATCTAAGCTATTAAGCCAGAGTAGCCTTTTTTGTTTTGATGTAGTGAAGTCTAAGTCCAACTGAGATGCCATTCTCAAATTGTTCAATTCAAACTCAATAAAAAGAAAAACTTTCTTCTCATAAACAAAATCATACGAAGTGAACCCAGTGGTGGTTTTCCAAGTGGTGTTATAGTCCCAAGTGGCCTCCACTAGTTTGTCCGCCTAATATTTCCTTTTGCTGCTAACATCCTTAGTGAGGATGCTCTCCAATGATCTATTTGTGACCTCTACTTGCCCATTTTCTTGATTGTGATAGGCAATGTATGTCTTGTGTTTGATATGGTGTTTCCTCATGAGATCCTCAATCATATTTTATGTGAATTATACTCCTTGATCTGTGACTACCCCCTTGGATACCAAAATTTGTAGAAGATGTTTTCTCTTAAAAAATTAGCCACTTTCTGCTTAGTTATTGCTTTTATAGCCTTTGTTTCAACCCACTATGTCAAGTAATCAGTGCACACAATGATGTATCTCTTATGTCTTTATGGTAGATCAATGGGCCGAATGAAATCTATGCCCCACTTTTCAAATGGATCTAGGGAAACTTGAGGTTGTAGGGGACTCTCAACCTTAGGTGTGGGTTTTCCCATCCTTTGGCATTGATCACATCTGGTGGTGTATCTCTTTATAGCTTGATGTAAGGTGGGTCAATAGTAACCAACCTTTAAAACTTTAAAGGCTTTCCTCTTAGCAGCAAAATAACCCCAAAAAGGTGCATAATGACATGCTGATAGGAATTCAAAGACTTATTATGCCCATACACATCTCCTCAAGATCGGATCTAGTCCCAATCTGAAAATATTGCCCCCAATCCAAGTGAAAGGAGCACTTTGCCTTACAATATTGAGTTTCTCTTAGGATGATAGATTAGGAGGGTACGTCCCAACAACTAAATATTTGGATATGTCAACAAACCAAGGAGAAAGTACATAGATGGAAAAGAGGTGTTCATCTAGAAGTTGATCATCCACGATCTCCCCATTACATATATGCAGGGTTAGTTTGGACAAGAAATATGCAACCACATTTGATTTCCCTGGTTTTTCAATAATAATCAAATCAAACTATTATAACAATCATACAACCATATAATTATCCTAACTTTCACATAAATATTGTTCATCAAATATTTAATGGTTGCATGATCGGTATGAACAAAAGTTTGATATCTAGTGATATAGTATCTAAATTTGTTCAAATAATGTACCACAACGAAGAGTTATTTTTAAGTGAAAGTGTAATTCAACTCAAATTTAGACATATTCTAAATAATGAAATAGATATCATAAGGCATTTTATCCTCTACTTGTCCCAAGGTTGCCCACATAGATTTTTCTAAGGCATTAGTATGGATATGGAAGGGAAATTCCTAGTTGGGACCCCGAAGGATGGGTGTAGTGGTCAACTTTTCTTTCAATACTTCAAGGGCCTTTAGACAATTTCTTGTCCAAAAAAAATATGAATCCTTGGCCAGTATTTAAAAAAAAAGTGAATACACTTTACTCAAGTATTTGGTGAGGCTTATATAATACCCAACTAATCCCAAGAAACTCCTATCATCTCTTTTCTTTTGAGGGTTAGGGTCCCTTTTGATGATGGAAATCTTGTTTGGGTCTAGTTTTATCCCTTCCTTGGATATGGAATGGCCAAGGATGTTCCATGAATTCATAAATAATTCACACTTCTCAGGGCTCAATTAGATATGACACCCACTCACTATCTGATATGGGGTATATGGACCTTGCATCCAGAAAAAATTTCAATTCTTCCTTCACGATGTTCTTAAGGGTTAGGTTAATCCTCCCTTGAGGTTGGTGCACAGGTTTTCATCCCTCCTTGATGTAAATATGATGAGTACAAACTGAGGGATGCACCCCTTTCATTTCCTTATAATCCCAAGAAAAAAAATCTAAGCGTTCCCTCAGTATATTTCACAATTATTATTCTTGTTTGGTCAAGAGAGAGGGGTTGATATTTAAATTTATGGGTGGGCCAAACTCTACAATATTGAAATTTTTAGGGCTTGAGTCAACCGAGCATAATTTAGTCCTAGCATTACTCCCAGATTATTTCACCAATTCATCAATTGGTATGCCAGTGGGAGGCTGGTTTTGAAGGATATGGTTAATGAGGTCATCTTCATCAGGTTTCCCCCCTTATATAACAATATCTAGAGTGAATATCGGGTATGGGGTTGTGTTATATAATTCATCCTCTTCCTCATATTCTAACCACAAGGGAAATTCATGTTCAATAGAAGGTTGTTCAGGAGGATACAATACCAATTGTTTTGATAAAGGTCCATTTTTAATAGTCATGTTCATAGCCATAAAAATAATGTAGGCATCAACAGTGGACAACCAAGGTCTTCTTGAGATAAGAGGATATCCATTAAACTTGGTTTTGGGCTAGAGAACCAGGAAATCAGTAGGATCTCCCAAGGTTCAATGGAGACCATAACCTCTTCAACAATTCCCTCATGAGCTATTGTGGATATGTATATAAGTTGCAGCATTGTGGTAGCCTTCCTCAAATCCCCTTGTAGATTTAGCTTTAGCATGGTATCCTTAGTCATCGCGTTGATTGCGACCCCAAGATCAATCAGGGTATTAGGAACTATAATTTTTGCAATGTGCACATCCACTATTGGGCCTCCAGGGTCTAGGTATTTTGAGAAGATCACCCTTCCCAACATCAGATAAGCTATTTTCCAAAAAATATTGATGGTGGGGGTATCGCTCTTTCTTCTCCTAGGTTTTTTGAAATATTTTTTATTTGATAAGCTTATTATATATGGGGACATTATTGATAGCACAGAGAAGGGGTATATTAACACACAAATTCTTCAATTCTCCCAAAATTTCAATCTCTTTTGGGGTGTGTTGAATAGGTTGGATCAACCTTTTAGGAAAGGGAGGTGGGTCTTGAGGAGGACTCCCCTCCCTCTCTTAATCAATATATTTAGGTAGAGAAGGTGGGTGATTATCTGGGAGCACTCTCTTAGACCAAAGGTTGATCTCCTGAATTTACATAGCATAAGAAGGATAAGATATCTCTCCATTGTAGACCTACTATGCTTGCTTGTTCGAATTCAGATTAGGTTGATTGGGCATTTGAGGTTACTTAGGTGGAGTAGGATGAGTGAGTTGTCGTTGAGGCTAGAGTGGAGGTAGTAACGTAGGAGGTTGGTTGACTTGAGGCCTCCACCCTTTTTATGGGTTACCCCATTGAGAGGATGGAGGAGGATATGGATGAAAATGATGGTTGATAGGAGTGCCAAGAAGGAGGTCTGGACCATGATGGATGAGTGGTAGGGAACAAAGGTTGGGAAGGTGAATTCTGATTTGGATTTTAATAATAATAATGTGCACCTTACATGCCATTTTGGTATGGTAGAGGTCCTAGAGGCCTCCATTTATTAATGCAACAAATTTTCTCTAACCCACCTTTTGCTCCTTGGTATACAAATTTTATGCATGGAAAAGAGGGGCATTTTTTTGTTGCATGGATTTCTTCATAAAATAGGCAGACTTCAATGAAATTCAATGGGAATTCATTCCTTGGATGTCTTTTAGTACATCTAGGGCTGAAATTGTTAGAGCCCTCTCTGCTTCCTCTTGCTTTCTCTTGATTTTCACAGTATTCATTTGCAATGCAAAGGTACACAACATTTCACTCTTGAAATCCTCCAACATGTTCCTTATCTCATTCTTGATGGATGTTGTGGAGGAAGAGGAATTGACCAAGCCTTGACTAGCCCTACCCTTTTTCTTCACATCCATAGAGTGATTTTTGAACACATTTTTTATTTCATCATAGGGTAATTGATAGATATCTCCTCCAGACAACATGTTGAGGGTTTCCAACACTTTCTCTCTAATCCCTCAGAGAAGAACTAGGTTGAGTGACTTAGGATCAAGGGTACAATTGGCCTTCCTATAATTGAGTTGAAACCTATCCTCATAGTCCTCTAGGGATTTGTAAGGTCCAAGAGTCATCCTAAATATTTATTCCTTGGTTTCTTTGGACCTACAATAGTCCCCATATTTTCTATTGAAGGTTTGCTGCATTTGGGCCCATGTAGTGTTACACATCATTTTGTCACCATGAAATTTTACTGTTCATATGGGTCTATCACCACATATCATGTTCCCTTAGAGGTAAAAAACACTTATGTTCCTGAATAAAGTCTTGGAATTGGAGAAAGGCTCTATAAAACCCTTAAAAGTATACCTGCGCGGTTTTTCTAGCCTTTCCTTGTGCATGCGTTGTTGTTTTGTCCATAAACTGCGGCAACTCCCGCACTTTTTTCCACTATTACCTGCACACCCCCGTGAAAAGAAAATAAAAGAAAAAAGTAAATTCTAGAAGCCTAGTTAGTCCAATATTCTCCCAACTGGAAGCTTCTAGAGTCGTGATCAGTTCGAGGTTTATCCCTCCACTCATGGAACTTATCCATTGGTCCATGGAGCTCAAATCCCTTCATGAGAGGAATCCATCCCCCTCTTCATGGAACTGAAACTACCTCCATTTCTCTATAAATTGAGCTCAAGTTTTAGGTTGAAGGGTAGACACATATAGATTGTGAATGATAGAAACTGACTTATATAGTTTCTAGGTTGAAGAGAGTTCGTAAGAGTGCATACTTTCTACATTAGTGAGTTGTTGTTGGCATGAGAATGATCACACCCTTGTGTCTATAACTCCATGCTGGTATTCAAAGAGGAAGGCTTATTATACTAAAGGAGAATGATTGTTTAGGACCCCAAGAGAAATCTGTACAACATTAACGCATCATGTTGTAAGATTACTCTTTTTATTCAAGATAATACATATGGATCTCTTTTTCTCATTGATTTGTTTCTATGCTTATTGGAATAATGTCAATACTTAGACTCCTTGATCACTAAGTTGGATTAGCATTTTCTGATTATTATATGTTGCAGATGCTTTGATTCTTTGTCTTGTCTTTGATTACAGGTTCTACTCATTGGAAAAACCACTTTGAAGCGATGGGACAAAAGGTTGCATCAAACATTTGGATTTCAAGGTAGGGTTGTGTCCTCTCTAATTTAATATTATAATCTCAAAAAGCAGTTAATCTAGAGGAAAAGGTTTTCAAATGGATCTGTGTTTCAAGTTACTCACTGAGTACTTGGGAGATTTCTCTTGTCCGCAACAGTGATTAATCCATGTAACAAAACGGTGACTGTACTGGGGATATAGAGATTAGTTTTATTTGTTTGTATTCAGTTTGAATTTTAAGTTTAATTTTTTTGACTTCTCTGATTCTGGTTGGGTAGATAAATTTTAAGAATGTTAGAAAAAATATATTTTATAGAGAAATGCAACACATAAAATATGCGGAAACAAAAACACAGAAAAAATATAAAACAAGAGAGACACAGATATACGTGGTTCACCCAATTTGGGCTACGTCCACCCCAAACAACCAGTCTTTCCTTTATATTATCCAAGAAAATGAAGAGACACAACCTATAGTAGATCCGTTGTAATATCCTATGTTCTCTCTCAGAGTCCCCCTATCTGTTTCTCGTTCTGAGAATACACATAAAATACATAGCCGCAATACAATACCCTCATACAAACGAGGGGTTTCCTTCTAGGGCAAAAAACCCTAAATTAAACAAGACCCCCCAGGCAGCGTTTAATTACGGGCGGTGTTGCTGCCCCGTTAAGAACAGGGGTCCAACGCTGTGATACAAAATAAAGAAGATAATCAAGCTCCACACCCAACAAAGAATCCCTTAAAAATAAAGCTTATTATTTATTTTTCCCAATTTTTTCCTTGCCTATGCGGTTTTTGTCAGAAAACAGTGTGGCAACCTACACAACTTTTTGTTCAATTCAGTGCGCATGCACACTGTATTCCACTATAAGCTGTGCACCCCCTAGAAATTTTTGAAAATTTTAAATTTCTCTTTTTTAGAGATAGATAACCTGATTCTTTTTGTTTGCCCTGATCTATCTTAGTTTTCAAATCTTATGTGAGAACTTCTTTTGAGAAATTTTATAAGTGAGTGTTTGCCCTAGTTTATTGCTACTCTATGCGAAAGATACTTTAATTTACCACAGCTTACTGGTATTATGATTCTGTCTTTTTTGAGCCATTAGGATCATTGCAAACCTTACTTTTATGAAAACTTGTTCACTTTTCATTTGCAAACCTAGAAGAGCTTCTAGCTTACTAAAGCCTGATTTAACACCAAAGAAATTTTGGATGTTTTCATTTCTGCTGGGATAAGTGGAATTTTTCTTAGTTTGATCACAAACTAGGAGAAATCATCCTCAAACATTCTAGATAGACTTCATAATTATAATTTTGTTTTTATTTTGAAATTTATGCTTTTAGAGATTGTTTTCTTTTCGGGATTGATTATTTGTTGATTTGTAGTTTTTGATTTGATTGACTCAAGGAATTTTATTTCAAAAGGGAAATTGATAATTCTTGAAAATTAAGTTCTTCATGAAATCGTCATCTTTTCAAAAAGGATTTTGTTTATGAATGAAAGAGTTTGTGTTTTTGAAATTGATAAAATCTCTCAACTTTCTCTTAAATAAGATTTATTGAAAAGAAAGAGTTACACTTCTCATATAGATGCATTTAGATTATTTTGAGTCGGGTCACAAACATCATCAAATTTTCAACTCCATATCCTTTGTGTTAAGCAACAACCAAATTAATACAACGCTTAATTAAAATCAATATATATATTTTACATTTTTTAGGGCTCATTCCACCAACATAGCCTAGGCTAGTGTTTTGGAATAGGTTCTAATAAAATTTCCAAAATAGTTTAAACAAACAAGTAGAATCTTGCGGTAGGAAAATCCAATTATTTAATTTTTACTCTGGAAAGCTATTCTTAAAAGAGTCAAGCACGAGATCATGTCGAACCCAGTGAGGTAATCATACCTATCTCATTGGCAATGATAGAAGATGTGCACGTAATACAAATGGTAAACCTCAGATTATCCATTTTCGAGGAGCCTGGGGTCACTTGACGGAAAACCTCAGATTTACCATGTCAAGGAGCCTCCAAGGGGATTGAGCTTGATACTCTGCCCTTGTGTATATATCAGATCATAGACTGTTCCCCCAGGTGCATTTTTTTTCGTTGGTGACCTTAGTGACCATAATCTTCAGGATTTTTCCCAAGGTGACAGTGGAGGGAAGGTCCCACTGTACCTAAAGCAGATGTCGGCTAGAATCACTTGGACTTTCCGGAGGGTACTCTTCACTTCGAGATGGCATAAGTGGAGGGACTTGCACTGTACTATTTGAGTAAGCAGGTTGTCGAGGTAACTGTTCCAACTGCCAAGTTTTCCACATTAAAATTCTATGACGTTGGATTTCATCACCAACTAGTGTTTTTAGTGTGGAAGCATACTGTTTGTGTGTGGTTTGTATATTATATTTTGTAGGCGTGTGTTCAAATCGTTTGTTTTTTTAGTGGCCTTAGGTCTATTTTTTTGAAACATTTTTTGAATTCGTGTGTTAAACATTAACCGTGGTTGAATTACCAAGACACTCTCGTAGAATGCAGGGGAAACCCCCTAAGTATACACCAAGTCAATTAGAAAATCTTAAATCTGAAAGAGGTCAACAATCAGGAACCAGATCTACGGAACACGAAGAAACATCAGTAATTATACATCCTGATTATGAAGTAAATCAACCTCAGACAGAAGCACAACCAGAAATTTCAGAATTAATCACAATTGAGTCTACAACCAGTGAATTCTCAGATAGTAAACTTATTGAACCTGGGATATCTGAACCTGAAACTAAATATACTTCATCTGAGTCAACTTTGGAGTTCATATCTCGAACCATTGGTCATCCTCGTTCACCTCGAGTGAAGTTTCGCATCACTAAGAACCTTCCTCTGGGCCTGATTAGCATCGAACAGATTACTGACACAGAAGAAGAGATTGTACTTCCTTCGCGTCAAGAATCTTTAGATCTAAGGAATAGTGAATCGATTTACCATTACAACCCTTTTAAACTAGACCCTTGGTATTCTTAGTTAACCAAATTTCTACATAATTCTTGTCTCATTTATTCACCACTTCGTATTCCTTTTTACTCCATACCTAGAGGTAGTTACATGCATTCATTAAACATGTCTGGTGAGTCATCCATGTTTTCTTCACCACTAGAAACTTTTTTATATGATGGTCTATCAGTTCCTACTGGATACCAGTCGCTTTTTGGTACTTTCTCAGGAGCATCTCCGTCTTCTAAAAAAATTACACAATCAACTGGTCTCAATGAATCTGACACCGAAAATTTGACAATGGAATAGGTCTATATGATGTCTGGAAATATACCTTTACCTGACCCTCAAGGTAGAAATTTAGAGCCTAGGGGGCAGTATACTCCTCAAGGAAAACCTCTTCAATGGAAGTACCCTATACCAGGGCCACAACTGCTTCAAGGGTAGTACCCTATGCCAGGGCCACAGCCTCTTCAAGGGTAGTACACTATGCCAAGTCCACAGCCTATTCAAGGATAGCAGCCTCATTTGGGGCAGAAATTTTATCAAGAGCAACAATCCTTTCAAGGAGGTCAAACTTTTACTGGAAATTATCCGACAAATTATCAAACTTACGTTCCAATACCTTGACCTGTTTATGGTCAACCTTACACACCGCAACCTTTAATGGGAGCTCCTTATGCCAAATTTAACACCATGTGGAACCCATTGTTGAACCAACATAATTTGCAACCTACTGTGCAAGTACCTTATAATCAACCTGGTCAGCCAACTGGTCAATTTGGTAATACCCAAGTCCAACAACCTACCCAACCTACACTTCAAATTGAACCTAAAGTATTTGTACCTAGTAGTCATCAAGTTGGTTCAATTATGCCAAGAACTTGTGTCCAAACTTTTGTGCAAACTTCTGTTAAAAAAATAACTAAACCTATCCCTAGAGTTTCCCAAGTCCCTATTGTTACAACCCCTCAAACGATGACATCAATTGTATCACAAGAAATCCTCCAAGTCACTACTCATCAACCTGGACCTGTGGTTCAGTCTACCATTCAAACCTCTATGGGACAACATGTTACAGCTACAATTCCAACAAGCCAACCTTATACAGGTTAGTTTGTTAATCAACCCTATCAAGGGAAATTTCAATATGGACCCGTAGGAAAAAATCCAGTCTACCAAAGTCAACCATACCCTAGTTATAAGTATCAGATACCATCTCAACCTCATTTTGGTATGGCTAATCCTGGATACCCCAGAGGTATTCAAATCCCAACCGCACAGGCTATTCCAGGCTACCCTGGATATCCTCCTCCAGGTACTGGTATCATATCTCAAGGTTATTAGTTTTCTCAACAGGACCCTAACCGTTGGTTACCATTCATTGTAACTTTGGACTTGCTAGATTTGTCGCACCTCACGAACGATCCGATTTATTATATTTCTTTTTTGGCCGCCAATGCCAAATAATTTTCCCAGTGACATACCTAAGTTTGAAGGAAAATTAGGAGAAGACCCCTCAAACCATGTGATGAATTATCATCTTTGGTGCACATCCAACTCTTTAATCAATGATTCCATTCGATTAAGATTGTTTCAAATAACATTGATAGGCTTAGCTACAAAGTGGTATATTGAACTACCACGTGTCTCTTTCAATAATTTCAACGCGTTAGAAACAACTTTCTTAACTCACTTTCAATTGCCAGTTCGTTACGACAATGGCACGAAACCCTTAACTTCATTAAAACAGAGTATGTCTACATACATTTCAGATCACATACTGTTGGGTGTGGAGCCTGATTATCTTGTTTACTTTGTATCACAGCATTGGACCCCTGTACCTTAAAAGGGGCGGCAACGCCGCCCGTAATTAATCGTTGTCGTGGGGGGTCCGGGGGGGGGCGGTGCCACCAAAGCTAAAAACAGACATAAAATTTCCTTGTAAAAGTATAGTAATTTCTAGTCAATCTGGGCCGTTCATAGGCCGATGATCTGACGGTAGAAGTTATGTTTAGTTTAGGGTTTTTTGCTCTAGAAGGAAACCCCCCTGTATATATGAGGGTATTGTATTGCGACTATGTATTATGTGTGTATTCTCAGAGCGAGAAACAGATAGGGAGACTGTGAGAGAGAATAGAGGATATTACAGTGGATCTGTTGTAGGTTTTGTCTCTTCAATTTTTGCTGGATAATAGAAAGGAAGGACTGGTTGTTCGGGGTGGACGTAGCCCAAACTGGGTGAACTACGTATATCTGTGTCTCTCTGGTTTTATGTGTTTTGTGTGCTTGTATTTTTCGCATATTTTATGTGTTGCATTGCTCCATAATATATACTTTTCTAACAACTGGTATCAGAGCCGAAGGTCTATTTGGCTGATAAACTTGCAGGAAAGAAGGGTTCCTGGTTTGAGTGGGAGCAATGGCGGAAGATGGTAAATTTAGGGTTGAGAAATTTAAAGGCCATCTGGAAGATGCAGATGGAAAATTATTTGTATCAGAAATATCTGTACCTACCATTGAGCGGAAAAACAAAGAAGCTGGTGGCCATGCCAGACGTGGAATGGAACATTCTCGATAGAAAGGCACTTGGAACAGTACGATTGTGCCTTGCAGCGTCAGTCGCCTTCAATATTTTGAAGGAAACAACAACAAAGGGTTTGATGCAGACGTTGGCGAAACTATATGAAAAAACCTCAGCCTCAACAAGGTATTTCTTATGAAACGATTATTTAATATGAAGATGTCGGAAGATGGATTTGTTGCAGACCATTTAAATGATTTTAATACACTTACCAGTCAGTTAAGTTCTGTAGGGGTAAACTTTGATGATGAAGTTAGGGCTCTTTTATTTCTGTGCTCATTTATAGAAAGCTGGAATGGTTTAGTTATGGCCATTAGTAACTCTGTCTCTGGATCTAGTACTTTAAAGTTTGATGATGTTGTCGGTGCTATCCTTAGCGAGGAAATGCGACGGAAAAGCTCTGGTGAGACATCGGGTAATGCTTTGAGTGCAGAGTCTAGGGGAAGAAGAATGGAAAGAGGAAAGAGCTTGGGTTATCACAGTAAATCAAGGAAAGGCAGATCCAAGTCCATATCGGGGATAGTGTGCTGGAAATGCGGAAAGAGAGGACACCTAAAGAAATATTGTAGATATTGGAAGGGAAAAGAAGGAGATGCACAACAAGAAAACAATCATGAAGCAAATGTGACAGGTGATGTGTTACAAGACACTTTGATTCTTTCTTTCGAAAATGTTACTGATTCTTGGGTTGTAGATTCAGGGGCTTCATTCCATGCCACACCTGATAAGAAATATTTTCATGACTATGTTTAAGGAGATTTTGGACAAGTTCGTTTGGGTGATGATAAACCCTGTAAAATTTTTGGAATGGGTAAAGTTCTTGTAAAACAACAGAATGGAAACCAATGGCTACTAAAGGAGGTAAGGCATGTTCCAATCTAAAGAAAAATATGATTTCAACAGGGCAGTTAGGCAGTGAAGGTTGTGTGACAACTTTCACAGATAAAACTTGGAAGGTCACCAAAGGAGTGCTGGTAATAGCAAAAGGTGAAAAGGTTGGTACATTGTATTTATGCAATGGTATTTCTAACTCTGTTAATGCTTTAACTTCCAAAGGAGCAGATGCAGGATTATGGCATCATAGGCTCGGACACATGAGTGAGAAGGGAATGAAGATTCTTCACTCAAGAAATTTGTTGCCAGCTTTGAAGAATGTTGCTTTGGATTTATGTGAAAATCGCATTTATGGAAAAAAAAAGAGAGTCAGATTTCTCAGAGTTGGGGAAGAAAAGAAGAGCGAAAAATTGGAGCTTGTGCATACAGATGTATGGGGACCTGCTCAGGTATCATCTCTTGGTGGCTCTCGTTATTATGTTACTTTTATTGATGATGCAACTAGAAAAACATGGATTTATTATATTCAAAATAAATCTGATGTATTTGATACTTTCAAGAAATGGAAAGATTTGGTTGAGATTGAGACAAGAAAGAAGTTGAAGTGTCTCAGATCAGAGAATGGAGGTGAATATTGCAGCAAAGAGTTTGATAGGTACTGTTCAGAGCATGGAATTCTCAGAGAGAAGACAGTTCCAAGAACACCACAAGAAAATGGTGTGTCAGAAAGAATGAACAGAATAATCATGGAGCGTGCAAGGTGCATGAGATTGCATGCATGATTGCCTTTACAATTTTGGGCAGATGCTATAGATACTACTGTTTATATAATAAAAATAGGGCCTTCAAGTTCCTTAGATGGTGGTATTCCAAAGGAGGCATGGACAGGTAAAAGGGTAAACTATTCCTTTTTAAAGCCTTTTGGCTGTGAGGCCTTTGTCCATATTAATAAAGAAAATAGAACAAAGCTTGAGGCAAAATCAAAGAAATGTACCTTTATTGGATATGGTGTTAATGATTTTGGATATTGCTTACATGATTATGAAAATCACAAAATCATTAGGAGAAGAGATGTAATATTCAATGAAAAGGTCTTGTATAAGATTTAGTTGCAAGAAAAGAAACAGGAAAAAGAAAGCAAGGAATACACAGTTCTTGATGAGATAACTGAAAAAGTAAAGGTGCCTGAAAATAATAATAATCAACAACCACAACAGCAGCAACCACCACAACAGCAACAGGCACCTCAAACACCTGAAAGTGGTGTTAGAAGATCTACCAAGATAAGTAGACCCCCTGAACGATACTCTCCTTCATTATATTATTTATTGTTGACTGATTCTAGTGAACCCGAATGTTATGAAGAAGCAATGCAAGTTGAAAGCAGGAAGAAGTGGGAGCTAGCCATGGAAGAAGAGATGGACTCCTTAATGCATAACCAGACTTGGGACTTAGTCAGGTTGCCTACAGGTAAAACTGCATTGCAGAATAAATGGGTTTACAGGCTGAAGGAAGAAGATGGAGGAAAACAAAGGCACAAAGCTAGACTTGTGGTGAAGGGGTTTGCACTGAAGAAAGGTATTGATTTTGATGAAATATTTTCTCCTGTTGTTAAAATGACTTCAATTAGAACTATTTTAAGTCTTGTAGCAGCAGAAGATTTACATCTTGAACAGTTAGATGTAAAGACACATTTCTCCATGGAGATCTGGAGGAAGAGATCTATATGGAGCAACCAGAAGGATATGAGGTCAAAGGGAAAAAAAAATTAGTGTGCAGGCTAAAGAAGAGCTTGTATGGCTTAAAACGGGCTCCAAGGCAGTGGTATCTAAAATTTGACAAGTTTATGTCTGAACAAGGTTATACTAGATGTCACTCTGCTCATTTTGTTTATCTGAAAAGGCAAAATGATGGTAGCTATATTATATTTTTATTGTATGTAGATGACATGCTTGTTGCAGGGTCTAACATGCAGGAAATAAATGTGCTCAAAAGAAAATTGGAAAATTCATTTGCAATGAAGGATTTGGGAGCTGCAAAACAAATCCTTGGTATGAGGATAACTAGAGACAGGAAAAATCGCAAATTAACACTATCTCAGAATGAGTACATAGAAAAGGTGTTGAAAAGATTTAATATGCAGAATGAAAAACCAGTTAGTACACCTTTTGCTAGCCATTTCAAACTTAGTAAGGAGATGTACCCAAAGACCCAAGAAGACATGGATTATATGTCTAAAGTTCCATATGCATCAGCAGTTGGAAGCTTAATGTATGCAATGGTCTGCACAAGGCCTGATATTGCACATGCAGTGGGAGTTGTAAGCAGGTACATGAATAATCCAGGAAAAAAACATTGGATGGCAGTAAAATGGATTCTCAGATATTTGAGAGGTACCACAAATCAAACATTATGCTTTGGTGGTTCAAACATTGCTCTACAGGGATATGTAGATGTAGATATGGCAGGTGATAGAGATAAAAGGAGGAGAACTACAGGATATGTATTTACTGTAGGTGGAACAACTGTCAGTTGGGTTTCAAAAATCCAAAGTGTTGTTGCACTTTCAACAACAGAAGCCGAGTATGTTGCTGCTACGGAGGCTAGTAAAGAAATGATTTGGTTACAAAGGTTTATGGATGAATTGGGTAAGAAGCATGATATGGGCACACTATACAGTGATAGCCAAAGTGCTATTCATCTTGCAAAGAAATCAGCATTTCATTCCAGGACTAAACACATACATCTCAAGTACCATTTCATACGGTCAATATTGGAAGATGGAGAGTTGAAGCTGGAAAAGATACACACTAGCCATAATCCTGCAGATATGCTAACAAAAGTTGTAATCAGGGAGAAACTGAGAATGTGCTCAGTTTCAATTGGTCTTCAAGGATGATGATGAAGATGAGGAACAACCAGGTCCAAAGAGGAGTCATTGTCTAGCAAATGAAGCAGCGGTGGAGTTGCTACATTCAGTCTCCAAGTGGGAGATTGTTGGTTGTGGAGCCTGATTATCTTGTTTACTTTGTATCACAGCATTGGAACCCTGTACCTTAAAAGGGGCGGCAACACCGCCCATAATTAATCGCTGCCATGGGGGGTCCAGGGGGGGCGGTAGTGCTTTTCGGAGCCCCCCCTGGCGGGGGGTTTCGGGGGCAGCGCCACCGAAGCTAAAAACAGACGCAAAATTGCCTTGTAAAAGTATAGTAATTTCTAGTCAATCTAGGCCGTTCATAGGCAGATGATTTGATGGTAGAAGTTATGTTTAGTTTAGGGTTTTTTGCCCTAGAAGGAAACCCCCTTGTATATATGAGGGTATTGTATTGAGTTTGTGTATTATGTGTGTATTCTCAGAGCAAGAAACGGATAGGGAGACTGTGAGAGAGAATAGGATATTACAGCGGATCTGTTGTAGGTTTTGTCTCTTCAATTTTTGTTAGATAATAGAAAGGAAGGACTGGTTGTTTGGGGTGGATGTAGCCCAAACTGGGTGAACCACATATATCTGTGTCTCTAGTTTTATGTGTTTTGTGTGCTTGTATTTTTCACATATTTTATGTGTTGCATTGCTCCATAATATATACATTTCTAACACATACATGAATGGAGACGTAGACAACGTTTAGTGAAAGTTTTCATTCCAGATCAAATCTTAGTAGAATGGTTCATCAAATCATTACTTCCAAAGATCACTGAAGATGTAGCTAAGGGAGGTGTTGTTACAGAAGAACAGGTCATAGCTCAAGCACAACACTTAGACCTTGTATACACACAGTCTGGTACTTTATACGAAAAAATTCCTAACTTGCCACACCCAGGTTAAATAACTGCAACTCCTTCTGGTTCTCATTCTACAGTCAGTGTAATTGGTACAGTTAGTGCTAACAAGAGTAAGAAGAAGTCATCCAAACCTACTTATCCCATAATAACTTTACCAAATTCACCTAAAGGAGATTCTTCCCTTGAAACTTCTTCTGACATTCATGTTGTAGATTCATACATGAATAAAGCTAAAATCGGAAATAAGAATAAAGGAAAGAATAAAAATAAACAAAATACATCTCCTAAAAAATAAAAAAAATAAAAAAAAAAACCAACTAATGAAAAGAGGAAACCTCGCTATCCTTGTCTTATCTGTGACAAGGATCACTATAATAAAGAGTTTCCACATCATTTCGAGGTATCCAAATTTTTCAAAGGTTCACCCACACCTGCTGTCTTGAAGGATCCTTTTCCCACTCAAGATAGTAAAATGATAAGATCTTCTTCTAATTCATCGTCAAATAATTTAATGATGTCTCAGGTCATGGTTATGACACGATCTCAAGACTATGGAACTAAGAATACTGTAATGGGTAAAGAGACTGAAAATTGTAGTCAAACACCAGCCATACCTCCTTTAGTTTCCAAACCACTTCAAATAAAAAAACCTAATCCTGATCTAGTGATTAAACTGCCTGCTAAAGGTGTACTTTGAAATTAAGCTTTCAATCCACATGCGAAAGCTTCTCATTGTTGAAGATTTGGTGATATCCCCTTCAGCAATGTCGGCCTTTGAAGTGCTACAATCATGTCCGACACAAACGAAATTACTATTATCAACTATCGGAGCTATTGATCCTCAAGATTTGAACCTCATGGTCTTTGACCTTGAAAATTTTGTACCTAGACTCCCTCATAAGATGGCTTTTCAGATTCCGGTATTAGTAAAAAAAAGATGATTTTTTCGTACTATAATTGATGAGGGGGAATATACATGTATAATGTCATTAAATTTTTGGAAAAATCTTGGTTCTCCAACACTCAACCAATCATTGACTATCCTTAAAGCCTTTGATGGAAGAGGGTTTCATCCATATAGAAAACTCCAGTATCTACTTATAGAAGTAGAAGGAAAAACCGTTAATCTAGAGGTGGAAGTTGTTGATGCCCCTCTTGACTAAAACCTTCTTTTGGGTCGTAGTTGGTATTATTCCATGACTATTGTAGTTTCATCAGTTTTTTGGGTAATCATGTTTCCTCATAAAGGAAATATTGTGAAAATCGATCAGTTGTCATACTTTTCATCAGACCCTACTTCTATGGATAACATCTAGCATGTCAGAAAATCGGTTACCCATATGAAGATGTTGGTGTAGGATTAATGAATTATTCTTCTCTCATGGGAAATTTAGCTATACCTCCACCCAACGTACCGCGAACAATTTCCAACATTAATATGATATCATCAAGCATTATACCATTTGATTACACATGGGTTGTGACTTCAGAATCAAATTTGGACTCTTTCAACGAAGAGATGCCTTTTAGTCCTTTTGAAATGGCATATGTAGTAGTACAATCGTATTCTGAAACCCCTTCAACTATTCCTGATCAAATGAATGTGATCAACGAAGAATTATCTTCTCTATCAAGCTCGGCCTTAACACCATTTTCAGATCCCTTTCAACATGTATTTGAAACTGATGAAAGTATTCGAGGAATTTTGTCATCAGATTAATTACCCTAGAATGATCTACATCATAGATCTTCATTTTTACCTGATCTTGATAAGCTTGAAAATGATTTTTCATCTAATTTTACGATTTATTATGTCAAGGAACCACAAAATCCCACATCAATTACACATTCAGATTCAGAGACAAATTTGGGAAATATTTCTACAACAGTTGCTATTGACATATCAGTTAAACCTGGAATTATTGAAAACATTCATATAGGTGCTTCTTGTTCGACAAAACAAATTAACACTTATAAAGCCCTATGTCAATAATTCTGAGACATTTTTTCCTGGTCTTACCAAGAGATGTCAGGAATCGATCCTAAGATTGTAATCCATGAAATTAAGACACACCCAGATGCTAAGCCTATTAGAAAAATATTACGTCCAATACATCCGCGGAAAGTTGCAGCAATCAAAGCTGAATTTGAGAAGATATTACAAGCAGTATTTATTTATACAATTCCTTTAATAGATTGGGTATCTAACATAGTTCCCGTTATGAAGAAAAAAAGGACTATAATAGTATGTGTCGATTATCGGGACATTAACAAGGCATTTCCAAAAGACAACTATCCTATGCCCTATATCGACCAAATTGTTGATGATTATGTCGAAAATGAAATATTCTCATTTATGGATGGTTTTTTTGGCTACAATCAAATCAACATACTCCCTACTGAGCAACCAAAAGAAATGTTTATATGTCCTTGGGGCACATTTTCTTATTGAAAGTTACCTTTCAGACTAAAAAATGCTGGTGAAAATTTTCAAAGAGCTATGTATTATGCTTTTCATGATATCAAACATATTGTACAACCTTATCTGGACGACTTACCTGCCCATTCTTTACACAGAGAAGATCATCCTATACACTTATGAGCTACCTTCATGAGATGTAGGCAATACAAAATTCATTTGAATCCACACAAATGTGTTTTTTGTGTACAATGAGGACGATTACTTGGATTTTTCATTTTGAAAGATGGCATTTGTGTCAATCCTTCGAAGGTTGAGGCTATCATCAATTTAGCTCCTCCTTCTTGTCTTCACCAACTCCAGAGTTTGCAAGGGAAAGAAAACTTTTTACGTAGGTTTATCCCGAACTATGTTGAGTTAACAAAAGGTTTTACCCATTTTTTCAAAAAAAGTGTTCCTTTTATTGGGGATGAGATTGCTGACAAATATTTTGATGCACTAAAAAACGTGTTGATCCATGCACCATTATTACATCCACCCAATTACCACCAGGATTAATTTTTATACTTAGCTGCATTTGATTCCACAATTGGAATAGTTTTGGTTTAGGAGGATGAATCTCACAACGAACATGTGATCTATTACCTAAGTCAAATCTCAAATTGATGGAAATCAAATATTCCCATGTGGAGAAATTGGCCTTGGCAGTAGTTCAAGTTGTCCAACGATTCCATCACTACATACTGTTACGTAAAATGACAGTGATATATAATTGCAACCCAATGATGTATACCTTGAAAAAAAAATTACTTGGGGGAAAATACTCCAAATGGATTATCATCCTACAAGATTTTGATTTGAAATTCGAGAAATCCAAGTCAAAGAAATCACTAGTGTTTGTCACGCTTATGTGTGACTTTCCCAATACTGAGACGGAAACCGTGGCAGATAATCCTATCTTGGATGAATTTATGTTTCTCATAAGTACTTTAGACCCTTTGTATGGAGATATCATTATATATCTTCAAATACAAACCTTTCGCCCAGACATTTCACGTTCAGATCGACGCAGAATCTAGTATCAATCCCAACAATACAATATTGTTGGGGACACTCTTTATCATCGTGGTGCAGATTCTATTTTTCGATGTTGTATAACTCACAAAGAGGATGAAAAGGCCTTGAATGATTGCCACTCTGGAGCGTGTGGTGGTCATATGTCTGGGTTTTCCACAGCCCAAAAGATATTGCGCGTTGGTTATTTTTGGTCGTATTTATTCAAATATTGTGTCATCGCAGTCTGAAAAATGCCACAACTACCAATTTTTTTATTGAAAGATGCATACAAATCCATCTCCTCTTCACCCAATCATTGTTTTCAGTCCTTTTGCAAAATGGGGCATCAATTTCATTACATGTAACCCTCACTCGGTCGAGGGCCATGGGTATATTATTCTCTCCATATATTACTTTACCAAATGGGCCAAGGCGAAGCCTACATTCGCGGTTGATGGAAAAAATGCAGCTACTTTCATATTCAATCATGTGATTGCTCATTTCAGTGTCCCTCGAGCTATTATTACGGACCATGGGAGTTATTTTCGAAATATTATGATGACTGAACTTTCTGATCAACTTGGCCTACGCCATGATAATTATACTCCATATTAGCCACAAGCTAATGGTCAAGTTGAGGCCATCAACAAGGTTTTAATCACCATGATTAAACGGATTTTTAGGACTCATAAATCAAATTTTCATACCATGCTTTTTTCTGCATTATGGGCATACCAAACCTCTACAAAAACTGCTACAGGGTTCACTCCTTTTCAACTTGTCTATGGTTGAGAAGTTGTGTTACCCATTGAATGCAAAATATTGTCACTCAAATTAGCCATTGAATTGTTACTAGCTACCTCTGAAGAGGAGAAACGCTTTCTATACTTAGAAAAATTAGATGAGACTCGGCACACTGATGCATTGGCTACCAAAGCTCACAAGAAACACATGAAATCATAGTATGATCAAAGTGCTAACCCTCGCATTCATTCAGAAGGTGACCTAGTTTTAGTATACGATCAAGCTAACGACAAACTAGGTGCTGGTAAACTCGAACCAATGTGGCATGGTCCCTATATTTTCAAGCGTGTGCTTGCAAAAGGAGCCTATGAATTAATTGATTATGAAGGGGTCTCTTTAGATAAACCCATAAATGGTATTTATCTTAGGAGGTATTATGCTTGAATTTTGTGTGAAATTCTCTCTTATACAATAGTTACCTTTTAGAATAGTGTGCCTTAGATTAGACAAGTGTGCCTAGATTAGTTTTTGTTGTTACTACTATCGCTGCTTATCTTGATTACTCTTGATATTTCAGATGTCGACATCCCTTCAAACATACATTGGTTTTGCTAATGGTGTCTGTTGTAGTACACAAAATATCTCTTCTACAGCTTGGGTTATATATTCGCCCACTGATGAGTTAGTTTCTATTCATGGGATATGCCTTGGTCAAACAACGAACAATATTACAGAATATAGTGCAGTCATTGATTTATTATCTCATTCCATTATATTTTTTATTCGACATTTGACATTAGGTTGGATTTACAACTCATTGTATTACATTTAAACATAGTTTATGCAATTAGAAATCTAGTGTTGTTAAGATTATTTTTGAAGGTTCGTCTCTTGGAATGACAATTTGATTATATCAAATATCAACATATTTAAATAAATTTAAACACATTGGATAATGCATTAGTTAATCAGGTTTAAAATATACATTTGCAAAATTAACAAAGTAAATTAAAACAACATTCAGTTCAGGTTGAACAAGATATTTAGAGAACGAAAGTAGTAATATCATTAGGATCAATAAGTTTGTGTCCAAAAATATTACATCGTCTTTGATCATAGGTTCAAACACCTTATTATCTAAAATATACTGATACAAAAAATAGAAATGTCGATCTACATTGACAATCAAATATCTGTGATGATGATCATGGTAATAAACTATAGCACACGCCACCTTGCGCAGAAATCTCCTGAATGGACCTGAAACACCTATCACGTGTCTCTAGAGCCTGAGAGGGATATCATCGATGCCTATCTCAGGAATATCAATGGTCAACCTCTCAAGGTTGTGCTCCATGTTAGACATAATCTCTGATGCATTGTTCTGTGAGGGTGCTACTGGTTGCGCCTCTCGCATGTCAAAGCGACGAAGCATTGCTGGTCATTGTGAACCAACATTTGCATTTAAATTTTTTGTCAGTATTGGATGATAAAAAATCAAATAAAAATTAGATTAAAAATTTCAAAATGTTTCACTAACCTATCTCATCCCACTACGCCCCTAGAGGCAAACATGTTTCAGTATCACCTCTATAGTCCATTCTCACGTAAGGAAAGCCTTCAATGGTGAAGACTTGGTTCCTAAGCCACATGAAATAAGCCAGAGTAAACCAAACTAATGAACCACCCTCGCCACCATGGCGAGCCATTAGTGCTACCCATAGCACCATCCGAGGTTCCTGAGGAGTTCCATGATCTACTGGAATAAGTTGAGGAGTGAGAAGTGGAATTCTCTCTAGAGAAAATGAAATAAGAATGGCACCATATCCGAAGTTTTTCAACTTTGCATTCTTTTCTCTAGTCAATTTTCCTTTCATATTGGCCAATACTCCTTCACACTAGTTGAATATTGTTCCTCTGAAACACTCGACTGCAGTTTGTATCTGTGATTTAGTAGCCACATGAGGAGCTGCACTTCCACATAACCTGGTCACTGTGAATGCTATGACTTTAAGCTCCAGTCGCAAGATAGTTTTGATGTCTATGCAACCATCCTTTAACTTTGCACTATTGCTACAATACTGAGCATTGTAGTCGGCAGTGGGAAGACCTCCCTGTCTATTCCCAAATAAGGAGATGTTTCTCCCTCTCCAAGATATTTCGGTATGGAAATATATGTCTACTAGCTCAATCTCGAGTCAGTGGTCACCAATTATGAAACATTGGTCTTGAACATCCCATGCATTCACAAGCCAAGTCATTAACTCCACTTGTGCCTTCATTCCATGAATAGCCCAGAACTTGTACAAACCACAATTTTTCAATGCACGCATTGTTGGATTGTCATCCATGGCTTCTTTATCTATGAGCTCGTGTTCTCATTCTCGCCATTCCAACATGATTTAAAAGCCTAAAAATCAACAATTAAACAAATAAAATCAGTTGGAGGAAACTTGGACCATTTTTTGGGAAGAAATTTTAGTTTTCAAAAATTTCATGGTGCCTACGCAGGTTCTATGTGCAGACAATGTGGTTTTCTGCATGCGCTCCACGCGACAGCCTGAAGATTTTTATTTTTAAAAAATTTTGAGGTGCGAGGTTATCACATGGATTTCCCGCACACCCCCAAGGGCGTATTTTTAAACACGGATTTCTCCCAAAAAATGAAATAAAATCTCAAAACAAAAAATGAAACGAATGAAACTATAGCTAAGGATGATGTGGATTACCCAGTTCTGACGGTTTGAGAAATGAACGATCAGTTCTCCTGATATCTGCTGCAGTTGTTTTTTGGCCAAAAACTCTCTATGCACTATTTTGAAAAATAAAGGTGAAAATGACTTATTTCAACTCCTTTTTATAGTTTTTAATGAATAAAATATTATTGTTTTATTTATATTTCACTATTAAAAGGTTTTTACTTTTTGGAAGAAGATACTTGTAATTTTTTTATTTTTTCGAGTATACTTTTATCACTTTTTTGGGCTCTATAAAAATAATAAAAAGTGGAACTATAGATTCCTCTTTTAAGCCCTTTTCAGACTCTCAAAACATGAAAATATCGTTGAGTACTTGACTATTCGAACTCGTTAAAGTAAATGAACAGTCGTCCATTCAGTATAAGTTTACCCCTTTTCTGAAATGAACTGGAATAATTACAAAAAAGGTATACGTTTACTAATCATGGTCAATAGAGTTCTCTCCTGCATTATTTTATCCTTTTTTGGGTATGAGAGACTAAATTTACGAAAAATAACAACCATGGAGTTTACTTTTTCTAACTCCCTAAAACTGAAAAACACCAAGTTATTCCTATATTGGACTCATTAAAATTTAATAGTAAAGGACCTATCGATCACAATAGGACCGAACCACTGCTTCTTAGGGTTTGATTTTAATACTAAGATGGACTCATCTGAAGGATGAGCTTACACAAATAAGCAAATTTTATCCTCCTCAATATTGACAAAAAATAAAGAGGTACTTGCCAGTAATGGTGGGGGGAAAAGAGAGAAAAAGAATCTAGTTTTCATCCTTGTTTAGAAAGCAGCATGCCACTCTTGAACACGACACTTTGTCACACTTGTACCTGGGTTGGGAAATCCTTTGTCTAATAGTTAATCGAACCACATTGAAAGTCTTCAACCGGTTTCTAGGTATTAGCTTTAGGTCAAATACTGCCAAGCCTTCTACAGTGTCATTATGTGTTCAAGAGAAAGTTCAATAAACCATTCATTGCAAACATTTGTCTCCATTCACATTGACCATCCCTGAGTTATTCCTTGCAAAATATTTATTCACATCTTAATCTAATGGTTTCGTGTCATGGGCTTTCCTACGATGGATCACTTTCTATTGACATCAATTCATTATCTATAAAGTTGATCTATAATCTTATCAGTACCTTGGGATATACATGCCCTAATGGTAGGTTTATCACCTTCGACGACAGGTTTCATCATTGACCTTCAATCGAACGATTTTGTGAGTGTTCGACTACAAAAAATTTGTTCACACTTCATAGATTGTACTGGAGTACTTTGAGAGACATTTTCATTATTGGTGGTTTCTCTCACACTTGTTAACGATTCACATCATTGATTGGTAATCAAGTGGTTTCTACCATGTTTGACTTCGACACAATCAATCACATGGATAGATTCGTACTAGTTCAAGAAGCATAAATAAATACCCTGGATCTAGTTTCTACCATCCAAGCCGCGAGGAGTTTTATTATTCATGATATATTAGACTACTTATGAAAGATGTTTGCGTCCATACTGTGTCTACTTTTGATGTAATATTGAAACCATATCTATACCAGAACATTTAGTTATTTTTTATCTGAGTATGGGAATGCCTACCTCAGCGATGATATATATATATGTGTGTGTGTGTGTGTGTGTGTGTGTGTGTTTGCATTGAATGTTTTTACAGGTTTCAACCGATGTCTCCAATTCAATCCACAGAATGATAAAGTACTTCACTCTTCAGAATAACCTCAGACTTCACACTTTAGGGGGAAATCTGTTACACATCATTTTTTCACCATGACATTTGAATGTTCATGTGGGTCTATCACCTCCATATCATGTTCACTTAGAGGTCAAAAACACTTATGTTCTTGAATCAAGTCTTGGAATTGGAGAAAATCTCTATAAAACCCTTAAAAGTCTACATGAGCAGTTTTTCTAGCCTTTCCATGCACATGCGTTGTTGTTCTGTCCATAAACTGCGGCAACTCCCGCACTTTTTGCCACTATTACCTACGCACCACTGTGAAAATAAAATAAAATAAAAAAGTAAATTCTAGAAGCCTAGTTGGTCGAATATTCTCCCAACTAGAAGCTTCTAGAGTCACGATCAGTTCGAGCTTTATCCCTCCACTCATGGAGCTTTTCCCTTGGTCCATGGAGCTCAAATCCCTTCATGAGAGGAATCCATCCCCCTCTTCATGGAATTGAAACTACCTCCATTTCTCTATAAATTGAGCTCAAGTTTCAGGTTGAAGGGTAGACACATATAGATTTTGAATGATAGAAACTGACTTATATAGTTTCTAAGCTGAAGAGATTTCGTAAGAGTGCATACTTTCTACACTAGTGATTTTTTGTTGGCATGAGAATGATCATAACCTTGTTTCTATAACTCCATGCTGGAATTAAGAGAGGAAGGCTTATCAGACTGAAGGAGAATGTTGTTCAGGACCCTGAGAGAAATATGTACAACATCAAGGCATCAGGTTGTAACATTACTCTTTTTATTCAAGATAATACATATGGATCTCTTTTTCTCATTGCTTTTTTCTATGCTTATTGGAATAATGTCAATACTTAGACTCCTTGATCACTAAGTTGGATTAGCATTTTCTGATTATTATATGTTTCAGATGCTTTGATTCTTTTTCTTGTCTTTGATTGCAGGTTCTACTCATTGGAGAAACCACTCTGAAGCAACGAGACAAAAAGCTACACCAAACTTTTTTATTTCAAGGTAGGAGCATGTCCTCTCTACTTTAATATTATAATCTTGGAATGCGATTAATCTAGAGGAAAAGGTTTTCAAATGGATCTTTGTTTCTAATTACTCGTTGAGTACTAGGGAGATCGCTCTTGTCCACAAGAGAGATTAATCCACGTAACAGGTAGTGATGTTTCCCCAGGTAGAGCCATAAACCATTCCAAGGCTGCATATTTAAGGGTAAAGGAGAACAATTTCATCTTCTGGTCATCAGAGGCATATTCATATGTCCTACAAAAAACAGAAAATATAAACATGAAAGTGTCAAGATCCTTAGAGGTTAGCCCATGGAAGTGTGGAAGAGCCATATGTTCTTCTTCCTAGCCTCTCCATTAGTTTATATGATGGGAAAGATCTCATTATTTCTGCTTTCAGTCGTAGTTTGGGTAGGTGAAGTGGGTTCTTCCTATTCCCCAATAGGTTCTTCAAAAAAATTAGGTTTCTCATCTAGAGGTTCTTCAAACTCCCCTGCAGTTAGAGTAAGTTCATAGTCACCAAAGAAGAGCAAGGTTGATTGTTTGAGGGTGTAGGCATTTTTGGTAAGATTTTCCTTGATTACCCCTACTCCTATGAGGCATTAAAGAAGAATTTTTTTATTTTTTAACCATTTCAAAACTGAAAGAAAAAAAGAAATTATAAAATAATGCTTAAGCAGAAACAATCATCTACTTAGACCCATCCCCTAAAACGGTGCCAAAAAGTGGTGAGCCCTAGTATTGCAACAAGAGTGTTGCAACTCCCAAGGGCCCGTCAACTCAATTTATTAATATGGGGTTCATACAAAATTAGAGGTGACAGTTCTATATGCACAGTAGATTGGATTCCATTCATGCCACCCTCAGCTATGACATTAGACCAAGTTTTTTAGATACCATTCCGCCTACTTTCCTATAGTGGAAACTTGTTGATGGAAGTACAATTTAAAACTAACTCTAACTAGGAAAACAAAAATACCATTTGTTCAATTTGTAGATGTTAACTAGCATTTCATGAAGGAGAAAGAAAGATAATATACTTGCATAAGGAAAGATACTATACCTTACATCATTAATCAAATTAGTAACAGAGTTTCATGTATCATCTATCTACTTCACACTTGCTAGAAAATAAGAAATTTAATTTGTAACTAATTCTACTATATTTTTCGAAGTGAGGAAAAGGAATGGTTGGAGTGGTCTAGGATCTTCTCTTGATCATCAAATCATAGTTGGAGGTAATTATTCATCCTATTTTCACTAAGGCTGAAGTGGGGTTTAAATCAAGTGAAGGAAAGTGGTGTTAGAGGCATGTTACAAGAGGTTGCTACAGGAGGTCTTGTAATACTACATTAGGACCTGTAATGCTACAGGATGGGTTATGAGGGTGTTTTTAAGGTGGAGATGAAGTCTTGAAGGAATGAAGAGGTATATCAAGGTTAGGGAGAGTGAAGTTAGGTCGGGGAAGCCTCCTAGCCAAGCCCAAGACATGTAGGAGGTTTTTGTTTCACCAGGATGAATGCGCACGGTGTCCTAAATTTGCTAAGTAGAGTGATTGTGAAACATAGTTTTAGAGATGGGACTAAGAGATGGAGAGAGAAGATGGAGGTGAAAAAGGCTCCATCCCTACAATCATCCACATACCTTCATTCAGTGATCATTAACACAATGATAAGAACTATCATGGAAAATATGATTTGAATTTAAATAAAATCTATTATATGCTTTAACACTACTCTGATAACCAAACTAACTTCTAAGATACTGAAATAAAATATGAAGAAGGACAACCAATACTCATCTATTTCCAAGACATCATAAACACAATATTTTTTACTGAGATTGTGGATCTTTTCAACCATTCTACCAAAAAAGAGGTGATGCAGAAGCTTCCAATCACAAATTTTTATATCTTAACCTCTACTGAAATGAAAGAAATCTATGAAATGCATGAAGCTAAGAAAAAAACACAAATAGGGATGTCAGGAGGGGTATGGATTCTCACTAATCCTGAAGGAAACATTGAAATCAGATATTCTTGGAGCTTGGGAAGGAAAAAAAACAACCAAGCAGAGGCCTATGGTTTATTCCTTGGACTCTTACCAGAAAATAAAAAGGACACCAAGGAATTAAAAATCTTACGAGACTCCATTTTGATAATTAAACATACAAGGTACAATACACCAGCCCATAATACGATTTTAAACCAATTCATCAAGCGTGCCCAAGGTATGATTCCTATCTTTTACCGAAGGACATTCTTCAATATTTTAAGAGGTAATAACCAGGAGGCAAATAAGCAGCAAACTTAGCTTTTCAGATGAAGGAAGAAATTAGTATACTGAATGGTATATAGGTAACTACATATATCCCTTAATAAAGCATAAAAATATAAAAAATGGGATGTATTTCGAACCCTTTAGTTGGAAATTGAGGAATGGGTTTTATAAACTTTGTGATATGGGGGATTTCCCTATATTCCCCCCTATTATTTTCTCCCTATTCTCCCTTTTCCTTCCCCGCTCCCCCATAATCCCTCTCATCCCCTCATTTAGCATGTTACCCCCCCCCCCATATCCCCTAACCCATCCCCCTCCCCTCAACCCCAACATTCTCCCATAACCTCTCCCCATCATCCTCCTTCCCAACTAGGAAATATGCCACCTCGCTACTAGCCCCAGCTCACACTACATATCCCCTGTCCCATCAGCCTTCATTATCTTCGCCCTAACCCTGTACTTCGTGGCATTGATCCTCCTGAAATCACATTGCAACATGGTTGATATCACTCAACCTATCCTACACATGGTATTTGGAGGACTCTCTGTGTGCAAAATCTGAACACTCAAACCATCCGTAGCAGCTGATGATCTAACACTTACTCCATGGGAATTTTGGTTTATGGTGGGTTGCATTTGCTATCACTACCCCAATTTGTGCAGGTCGCGCATGGGAAGGAGACATGGGTTCGATTGAAGGAACAAAGGAAGTGTAGGAAAATAATGGCAGAACATTGGGAGTTCTACATGGTCGATACAATGACACAGACTTGCATTATAATTCATACCTCGACATGCTATATATGGGCTAACGGTAAGATATTCTATAACAAGTTTGGGTTTTTCTCTACCAAGATGGCCTCTGCTTTTTTCCAAAGGCCATGGCAGAGATTTTGGTGTAGGATGGGGCATTCTCTTGATAGGGTTTCCAATTCGTTGGTAGTGTTTTGTAGTGATGACAGAGGAGGGTTGTCGTTGTGGGATGGGAAGGGTGGTAGCGGCACTTTGGTTCCACTTTTCAAGGATCCTGGAAGTGTTGTGTCTATTTGAATCTTGTATGTTTTAGGGATTATCAAATTCCTAGAAATATTTAGTTTTGGTTGTTTACTAGTGGTCAATATGAACATGCAAGAAACTTTGTGGCGATGAGTTCTAGGTCTGGGTCCTAGGGCCTCCAAAGTCCCAGGTCTGGGGGATCGTGGGAGAGTCAGGCTTGAGATAGAGGTAAGATGAAGCAAACATGTGAATTATGTGCACAAAAACATAGGGAAATCATGGATGGTCTCGCCATAATGTAGATGTGCATCCACCAGTAGCACAAGGACACAATAAACATGCAGGAGTGGCAGTTAGAGAAGAAGGAGAAAATCCAGAAGCTCAAAGACAAGGTAGATGCCCTTAGTCAGGAAATTGAGAAATTGAAGCTCAATTTGGTGGAAATAATTCCATGGGAGGAGGATGAACACATGGGTCTGGATCTCAATCACCCTACTCCAATGGAGGAATAGTCTATTCTTTCTACTACTCTAATTTTTTGTCATTTTTATGGCAAACCACTCATTTATATATTTGTTAAAACAATTCTACAAAATATATAGTTATATGTTGGTAATTAAGGGATTTGCTTTTTTTTTATCCAGGAAAACCACTCTGAAAAAGGGATGGGTAAATTACAGTAACAACATCCCTTTACAGGCTCAAAACCTTGATGTAAAATCATAGTTTTCGCACACGTTCTAGAGTGATTTAAGAAAAAAAAAACAAGAGGGATCTAAGCCACTTGGTTGGGCCCAAACCCAAGGGTCTCAACCCTATGAAACTAACTTAGATGCACCTTAATAACCAACTTCTCATTATTGTAAATTAAAAGTCTTATACATCACAAAAAATTTCAAAATGATAGTGTTAAGCTTTGAGCTCAATAGCTACACCTAGATGAATCAAAACTTTGAATCCTAATGAGATTTTCATCTTTTTTATTTATAGAAAAGGGTAGCTAATAACAGATCCCTTGAAAATAGGAGTGATTTCCTCCTTGATCTTGAAAATTGTGGATCTTTTCCTTCTTGAGATTCACTTGCACTAGGATTGACTCAGTTGCCAATGAATTTGAATTGATGAGAGAGAATGTTGTAATCCCAAGCCATGTTATGGAGTTAAGGAGGTGGAAAAACACCTTAGATTCTCTCTTGGTTGTCTCCATTGAGCCTCTACATAGTAAATACCTAAAAAATGGTTCTTTTTCCTAACATTTAACCACATTAGGACACATACAATGAAAAACACCTTTTACTCTTCTTACTATGAATAATATAACAAAAAATGTGAATTAATGTGAGAAAAGTATAGCTTTAAGGTTGTACAATGGCATCGTGATATTCAAAATATACCTATTGATGAGACTCGTCACAACCTGATCCATATACTCTCTTGACAGGACACCCTGTCTCACCAATGGACTATGTATAAAGTCAGACAATAAAAATCAAGTTGAATACGATGTCTTCATAGGCCTCTTGGTTGATGCCTCCCTTTTAAGTGCTTGGCATCTACATGTTTTCCTTGATTCCCAGCTTGTTGTATCGTAGTTGAACAAAACTTTTCATGTTCGTGATCCATGAATTTTTCGAAAGTAACTGCATGCACAAAGGTTAGCTCAAAGTTTTGATCATATCACATTTACACATATACCAATGGAGAAAAATCATATAGTTGATAACATAGCTAATCAATTACTAGACTGGAATGCATTACATATATATATCATCATAAAGGCACATAAACCATAATCATAATATCCATCACACGAAATGAAAAATACATCACATGTATAGAATCATATACTCAAAAACACATCATGAGAGCCGCCAAAAAATCGTATCTCATATACACATATCAAAAAATAGATATACATCTGCTGGCTCAAGGCTGGGTAAAATAGGTCATCAAAAACAGGGGAGCATCCTCATAATGGGTTAATTATCTATTACATGCATAAACTCTATCTAGGGATGAGGCCTTACACCCCCCTCTTGACGTCCCACCACCTCATCTGGTGCTAGAATGGGACATGCAATAGCTACTGCCATAGATAGGTCTTGAAGAGTTAGTCGGCGTGCCCTCTCAAGTGCCATAACTGTCTCCACCACCACCTCTCCCAATCCATCCCACCCCTCCTCGGACATCCCCCTCGTAAGGGTGACTGCTCGACGCCAGGCATCCTCAAAAACCTTTAGCTATGCCTATCCAGCCTATGCTCATGAATTTAAATTCCCTTCTCATGCCTAAGTCACCTCAGCATGCTCCCATAGTCTAGTCATCTTCACGGAAGCGAAGGAGCTAGTTCCCTCTCCAGAGGGGCCACCAATCTCAAGTCAGTGGCTTTGTGTTAACCTCTCAGACTCCTCCTGCTCCTTGGCATCCCTATATTGCTATGGTATAGTAGTCGCACCAGAAACACCCATGCACCAAGGATCTTTGCCTACCAAGTAGGTCAATGGTTATCCACGGGGTCCCATATCTGCAAGAAAACATACATGGTATCCATATCATACAAAAATATGCATCATAACTATACATGTAAGAAAGAAAAAATGAAAAAATAACAAATCAGATACTTGTTGGCCCCCAAACATCACCGGTAGGAAGCCCCATGTCTGGATTGCCCCTAAATTCCACACCGCGATAGGGGATATCCAAGATCATCTAAGGGTTGGATCTGAACCAACCCTCCAATATGGCTTTCTAATAATGCTCCACAGCACCGCCATGAACTCGTGGCATCACTAGAGCCCACTTTCTAATCCATGGGTCTCTAGTAGGACCTAGTGGCATTGCTAAAAAAGGTTAGAGCATCACAACCCTCACATGCATAATGCTACACAAGATACTGGCATAGCAGAAACTCAAGGCCTGACCCACCTATGTCAATTAGGACACCATACCTCGATAAAAAAAGCTAGCCCAATAAAAAAAGTGTTCAACCTTTATTTGAATTTAATAACGAACGAAACATAATACATATATAATCACAAATATAGAGATGCAACAAAAATAATATTTCCTTTCATTAATATCAAATACTGAAAATGCTTACAGACAAAATTGAAAGAAACTAGCTCTGGTGATGGTATCTTATCTCTAAGAAGAGATGTGGCGGCTACGTGCCTCTGAACTGTGTTACAATGAGGCTCAAGGGAGTTTTTATTATTGAAAAATAAGAGAAAAACCTAAACAACAAAAACCCTAACTCAAGGAGATGTAACACCAAGATTTTATTGGCCCCGTTGGGGTTAGTTGGGCAGCCAACTTCCCGGGGTCATAACTTGGTCATATTATCTCTATTTGGTGCATATGATACATCGTTGGAAATATCTCTCCAAGGACTACATGTTTTTCTACAGTACCCTGGCTTTGGCTACAAGACTGTAGCTGACCTCAAAAAAGCGTCATTTAGGGGTTCAAAATTTCTCCGAAAGTTCAAGACCTGAAAGTTGCTAAAAATAGTAAATAAGAAAATTGATGAAATTGTCTAGGTGGAATAGTCAGGTGGCCACCAATATCCATCGTGCCCCCTTAGGAAGCATTGGTCCCTATTGCGTGCATAGCCTCCATGAGATGGGGAAATTTTTATTGAACCCGGTCCCTGGTGAACCACTTTCCCTGGTGAAGGAGTTGGCTTGCTTTGACAACTTGGTATAGCTGGATTCTCTGCTGGCGGGTGTTCTTGATCTGTGTGTCCATGATCTGATCATTTTTTTTTTTTTTTCATGTAGTCTAGGTTTAACTTCGTTGGTGTGAGTTGTTCTTCCATGTTGGATGTGTCTAGTAGAGGTGGAAAGTAGGGCCAAAGGCGGTCCACATTGAACACTGGGTGAAAACAAAGGAATGGTTGAAAACTGAGCTCGAAAGCATTATCCCCTACAACCTTGGTGATGGTGTATGGCCTATATGGAAGCAGGCAAAGATTGCAGTGGGGTCCAACAAGGTGCTCCTTCTGCAAATGTAGCTACACTTTGTCGCCTACCTGGAAGTTGTGTGGCACCCGATGCTTATCATGTCAGGGCTTGTACTTAGCATTGGTTTTGTCCAATATGTCATGAACTATTTGTTGAATGTGTTCAATGTGCTCAAAGAAGTTGTTTGCCTTGTACGCTTAAGACTGGACATGAGCCGAATCTGCCTAAGTATCCGCAAATGACATGGCTATGCCATTGGGACATAGTGGATGGAATCCTAAGCCTACATGAAAGGGGTTATGGTTGATTGAGCTATGGACAGCCCGATTATAGCTATTTTGTACATAGGGGAGGCTCTCATCCCATGTGCATGGATGATTTGGCATGTACGTGCGTAGAATGTGTATGATCATCTTGTTGACAACCTCAGTCTGTCCATCGGTTTGGGGATGGAAAGTTGTGGAATTGGTGAGCTTGGTGTCCAGCATCGACCAGAGGCTGGACCAAAATGTACTGAGGATTATGTTGTTCTGATCTAAGATGATAGACTATGGGATCTGAAAGTGTACCCACACTCGTTCAAAGAATATTTTAGGAGTGGCTTATGCTATGATATTCTTCTTGCAAGTCGCCATAATGGCCATCTTCAAGAATCTATCAATGACCACAAAAACACAGTCGTTGCCATGCTTAGTATAAGGAAGGCCCAACATGTAATCCATGGAGATGGATTCCTAAGGTATACTAGGGGTAGGCAACAAAGTATAGAGGCCTTGCTTCTTGATGGTCGGTTTTGCAATGGAGCAGGAAGTGTAAGATCCGATGTAATACCCGACATCCTGTTGAAGGTTCAACCAATAGAAATACTTGTGCAGTACTCCCACTATTTTTTGGACCCTGAAATTCCCAGCGACCCGACTGTAGTGCGCTTCCCAAAAAATCTTGGCACACTCACTTGAAGGAACACAAAGGTGTCCCAGGTGACATAGCATTACATCCTAAAGCTGAAAATTTGGAACTTTCTTACCCTCCAAGAGTGTCTTGTATGTGTGGTCTAATTCTGAATCGCTTATGTAGAGAAGCGGCCAATCAGAAGTCTCGCACCCACAAGAGTTGAGCATGGTGGTTAGTGCCATGATCGGTGGTCAGTTGAGGCAGTCTGCAACATTATTGGTGTTTCACTCCTTGTACTTGATGTTCAAATGAAACTATTTCATGTATTTGGAACACTTCTTATGGCAATCATTCTACATCTTCCCTTATTTTTGTATGAACTGTAGGGGTCGGTGGTCTATGTGCATGATCATTTCCTTCCCCAAAATGTAATGCTTCCATTATTGGAAATCCTAGAAAAGGGAATACATCTCTTTGTCATAAGTGGGATACTTCTGAACTGTGTCAGAAAGTGTCTCACTATGATATGTCATTGGATGCCCCTGTTCAATAAGAACTTCCCCAATAGCATAGTCAGAGGCATCTATCTCGATCTCAAATGGTTGTTGCAAATCTGGTAATGTGAGCATTGGTGCAGAGAAGAGGCGATGTTTCAACTCTACGACCACCATCTGTTGAGATTCAGACCAAAATAATTTTTCTTTTGCTCCTCCCTTGGTGACTTGACTCAAGGGCCATGTGATATGAGAGAATCCCAACACAAACCTGTGGTAGAAATTGGCAAGACAAAGAAATTTGCGGAGCTCTGTTAGAGTGGTTAGGGTTGGCCAATCCCGAATTACTTGGATCTTGGCTGGATCCACATGCACCCCCCACTCATCGATAATGTATCCCAGATATTGAACTTGGATCATGCCAAAAGTGAATTTCTTCACATTGGCACACAATTTTTTTTGTCATAGTGTTTGGAGGACCTATCAGATGTGGTGGAGGTGCTCTTCCTAAGTATGGCTGAAGATCAAGATGTCATCCAAGTACACCACCACAAATGAGTTGGTGAATGGACACAAGATGTCGTTCATCAATCGCATGAAGGTTGCAGAGCATTCATCAACTCAAAAGTCATGACCTGAAATTTAAAAAGGCCCTCCTTGGCTTTGAAAGTAGTCTTCCACACATCGAAGGGTTCGATTGGTACCTAGTGATACGTAGAATTCAAGTCTATCTTGCTGAAATATTTCCCCTCATTATTTGGTCCAAGAGGCCATCAATCTATGGTACTAGATCCCTATTCCGAATAGTGATCTTGTTCAGCACCTGATAATCAATGAATAGTCTTCGGGTGTCGTCCTTCTTCTGTACCAACATGATTGGGCTCCCACAAGGTGAGGATCTTGGCCTAATGTGCCATTTCTCAAAAAAATTATTTGATCTACCTCTTGATTTCATAATTATCCATAACAAAGTGTCAATAAATCGTCCCATTAGGCATTGGTGCACATGGGGTCATATCAATGGAGTGCTTGACCTGACAGTGTAGAGGAACCCATGTGGGTGAGGATAAAATGTCCTTTTATTCCTCCATGAATTTTTCAATATAATGCTACCGTGTAGGGGAGCCTTGTTTGGAGGCTGAAACCACAATATTCTTCTTGCCCTGTGGGTGAATCATAATGAAAAAAAATTTCCTGGTTTGGGAAATAATCTTATTGCATTGATTTGCAGTAATCAAAGAGATGGTGGGAAGCGGAACTACCTATGGTATCGTGTATAACTTATTTCCAAAATTAATAATAACAGAATGGGTCCTAGACTCATACACAACATGGTTGGCCTAATAATACATCAAAAACTTCAAGAGGAGCAACATGACACAATACCTCATCCGTGAAGTCCTGATGTTGCAGGGAAGGAAACATTGTTGGCTGACGGGGAGCTCTCTTCCTTGATGAATCCACTCGATGGTATATGGATGTGAGTGTGTTGTGGTCATTAGGCCGAGTTTCTTCATGACCTATAGTGAAATGAGGTTCTTTTGGCTTCCACTATCGACAATAAATTGTAGTGGAGAACCCTTCACCCACATATGGGAATGGAAGAAGTGCTCCCCCTCCTCTAGATCCTCGGGCTCATCCCTTTGGATATTGGTGGTGGAAATGATGGCACTTGGTTTTGCATTGATGATATGCTTCCCTTTTTCATTCCCCTTGTCCAGTTCTGACTTAGAATCAGAACATGTATCAGATTCATATGCCTTCAACTCGGCCACCAACGATTGTTTGGCACGACACTCCCTTGTGTTGTGAGTGGAGATTTGATGAAAACCACACCACTTCCCCATGTCCTTATTTGGCTTTGTGGTTTTTTTCTTCACTTGCTGGTTTGGTGGGTTGTCCCGAGTCACCCCACTTTAGATTTCCCCTTGTTCTGCGGTTTGGGAGTGCCTTTCCTTGGCTTCGGATTCACGGATCCAAAGTCTTGCTTCTTCTCCTTAAATTTATGTTCAATCTTGTTGGCATATCAATATGTCGTGCCAAGAGAGGTAATATTGAGGAACTCCATTTCCTACTGAATGTATATGTGTAAGCAACTATGGTACTTGAGCACCAAACGTTTCTCTGAATCTTTAATACCCAAATTTTTGTGCAGGGTATGGAAAAAATTCGTCAGATCGTGCACATATTGATCCCTTTGTTTCCGCAGTGTGGCCCATTGGATGTACTTGTCCTCATAGCTCCCTATAGGGTAATATTGTTCCTTGATTCTGTCTCGGAATGAATTCCAAATGGATGTAGCTGAAAAAAGTGAGGGTTCATCCTCATTCCTCTATTCACAGTAGATTTCCCACCAATATTTGACATGGGGGGCGACTTTGAGGAGCGCAAAGGTAATATTTTCTCAATCATAGAAATCATGGGAAGAAAAAAACCCTTCTAGCAAATTCAACCATCTATCTACAATGTCTACATCTATATTTCCTTCAAATACAAGAATTTCGAAGTTGAGTTGTACCTTGAAAGGAGTGGTGCCTCCAGAGTGGTTGTTGGATGAAGATGCATCGTCGGTGGGTAGTCGTTAAAGGATCTAGGTAGATTTATCCATCATCACATTCCTTTGTTTCTTGAGGGCCTCCTCAAGAAATATTTTGATTGGATCTCCTACTCCCTCGTCTTTATTTTCTTTCACCAAGGGAGGTAGTTGGTGATTGCGAGGCTGATCTTACAAAGGTTCAACCAGATCGAGCCCTAACTCATTATACCCTGACCTTGTTGGGGACATGCATAGAAAATAGAGAAAGAGAAGACCACTCTGATACCACTGATCTGAATTTAATATGGAATGAAATAGAATATAGATATAATCACAAATACAGAGATGCAACAGAAATAATATTTACATTCATTAATATCAAATGCTGAAAATACTTACAGACATAATTGAAAGAAACTGGCTCTGGCAATGGTAGCTTATCTCTAAGAAAATATGTGGCGGCTACATGCCTTTGAACTGTGTTACAAAGAGGCTCAAGGACCTTTTTCTTATTTAAAAATAAGAGACAACCCTAAATAACAAAAATCCTTACCCGAGGAGATGTAACACCAAGAGTTTATGGGCCCCGTTCGGGTTACTTGGGAAACCAACTTCCCGGGGTCGTAATTTGGTCATATTATCTCCATTTGGTGCATATGATACCTCGTTGGAAATATATCTCTGATAAATACATATTTTCCTATAGTCCCCTACTTTTTTGCTATGGGACTGCATCGGACCTTAAAAAATATCGTGTAGGAAGTCAAAACTGCTTCGAAATTTTAGGACCCAAAAATTGCTAAAAATAGTACATAATAAAACTGATGAAACTGTTTAGGTGGAATAGGCGGGTGGCCACCAATATCCACCTAGATAAACCCCTGCAGTCTCTAGAGAACTGCAATCTGAGGCCCCGACACCCAATGAGGGGACATCAACCATGAAATTTGTTTAATCATCGCTAGCGCTGCTCACTAGACGAGGTCTATAATCGAGCCAAAATGGATACACCCCTCATCATAAGGGTTGGACCCATAGTGGCCCTCTTCCTCTGCTCATGAGGAAATATCTATGTGCCCAACGAGCGAGGTCTGTGGCAAGATCTCCCCATGAGGCACCAACTCGGTCACAAATTAGGCATATACCTCAGTAGAAATAGGTAGATTAGCTCATCGGATGATGAATATCTGGAAGTATACATCCCAAAAACAAATCAGGAACCACAAGAATACATCTTGCAACCTTAGGATAGGGTTCTGAAGGAAATTCAACAACCCCCATCCTTCTAATATCCTTCTCATAGCAGCATCCCCCGCGATCACTAGGCATAGAGGCTCCCAATCATGCTCTCTCCACAACGTGCCCATCTTGCCATCAAGGATGTAAAAAATTAAGCCTCTGTAGCTGCAAAAAGAAAATTTAATTCACTTGCACGCTCATGCCCATAACAACCATGCAAGCCCGCCTTTGTTTCTCAAACATATTCTCATTGCAATTGTCTTCCCGACCACAAGTTACGACGACACCAAAGACGGGGTCGTGTGTCTTCTCACTGAGCAGACGCATTGTTCGCGCACCTGTTATTCTTATAGGCATGCGTAGTGTGTGGCCTTGGGCGACTGAGTCGCAATGTCACCAAACCAACGATGCCACGACTTTTAATCCCCTAAGCCATATATTCAGTGTGGTTTTCCACCCGTTACCCGCGGAGTTGCCACATGTATCCTTGAGATACAGTGGTGACTGCGCAAATAAAAATTTTCCCTATATATCACCCTTTTTGATATCTTGTATAGCCTAGTACAAGAGCTCAAGATCTCCATTTCAAAATCATCAAAGATACAAGGATCAAAACCACATCATCTTCATCATGGTACGTTTGTCCCACAAACTCATTTTTGGGCTCGCTGCACATTCAAAGTACCACCTCAGGTGCACCTTCTCTTTTTTTTAAATTAATCTTATTCAACTGATTCCAGATTATTCAAGTGTTCAACAAGATGTTTTCACTGGGAATATTGGTCCTTAAAGTTGCAATTACATCAATAACTTTCTGCCAAGATCAACACCCCGGTTTCCAATGACAGAGTAGGTATCATTCACCACTCAACATGATAGGCTTCTTACAAAATCTTTGCATATCCTGACATCATTTCTTTGAAATAAACCATAGGGTCCATCATTTTTACCACTCATACCACACATCCCCTTGCACGTAGTACGCGTCCATGCCGATCAATAGAACCTTCCCACTCATGGATCACCGCATGTTATATAACCCCACATACTATTGAGATACATGACCATATACTTAGGCACTGGAGCCATTTCACTTGCATGCCTTAAAGATAAACCTCATTTTTCTCTTCTTCACTCATTTCTTACCAACCCCACTCCCGAGCCACCCCATGTATTTTGCGATAAATCAAGACGAATTCACTACAATGTTTTACATTTGGCTCATCATCCCTCCATTTACATAGCCCATTTGCATCACTTCCTCTGTCTCATCAACCCCACACGAAGACCATCCAATGGCGCCCTCGCCTTTCAAAACACCATACTTCCATCATCATGAAGTTCACCGTTTATGGGGCACTTGTCTTCATGTTTGTACATTCAAACCGCCTTTACATTCTTTTGGCAAAGGTACAACTAATTTTTAGGAAAAAGGTTCCCACCCATATTTTCATATCTTATACCCATAGAAAATTTCTATTCACTCTTGGTCGGAGCTCGCACATCATCCACATTCATTTACCCCCTTCACACCAAACAAAACATACTCACACCTACCCTTGAATTCCTATCGACCCAGGGCCATCCTTGTCAGAAAATATGTTTTGACTATTGCAACTTGCATTATAGCTCTGACCTCGGGCCATATCCATTGATATCGTCAACTTTCATTATCATGCCTTATTGACCCACCTTATTCTAGTCAACTTTCAACTAATATTTTGATTTCCCGAATCAACATTTTTAGGTGGTTGACACTTCTTTCCTTTTGACTTAAACACCCACATTCTAGGATTGAGTCAGTACCTTTGATACTCCCCCCCTCAAGCGACATCCTCGGGTAGCACAATGGGAATCACTATTGACTAGTGATGTCATCAGTCCCCCTAACATCCGACACCAACATAAATTGTCATGTCAGGGTGGTATCGTACTTAATGAATGTTGCAGTTCTTTCATTTAGTTGAGGAACCACATATCACTGAGCACCTCATTCAACAGTGCTTACTTTATGATACGATGGAGGTACCCAGAGTCGAAGACGCATGTATCCATAAAAACCTCACTCAAGCAATGGTTCAACTTTTTTTTGCATGGGAGAACCATATTCATTCTATTTGTTACGAAGTGCCCCTATGGGCATCAACAATTATCATCATCAAACATCAACATATCAACCACTAGGGTGTTTCCTAGACATAACTATTTCTTGTCTGATTGTATTAATTTGTCACCAGTCATCATAAAAATCATGGAAAATTCCCACCTCGTATAAACACTTTTTTATTTTTTTAGGTTTTCTTTAGAGCATGGTTATCCTTTACCCTCAATCAAGGGTTTTCCCTACTCATCTCTGCAATAGGTTATTCTCTCTCTCAATAATTTAATCAGACCCTGAGTCAAGAACAACAAAACTTGATGTATTTTGGCTATACGTTTGCTCCTAACCTCATACAACATGGGGAAACTATTAATAACAGAAAATTATACACGCATCTAAAAAATCTAAAAGACACCCAAATTCATCTAGCAGAACGTATATGTGAATATTTTCTAGTTGAATACATTATAAAGTTCAAAATTTTACTTTTTCTTAAGGTATTATATATAAAAATTGTATCGCACGACATATCTTATGGAATAAAATATGATCGTGTGAATTTTTCTTTGAAAGTCGCACGGTCTAAGAAAAGCTCAACTCAGCAAATTCGGGACCACTTCCCACGCTTAGAAAATGATTCCTTGACATGTTCCAGTCAAGGATTGTTGAATTCAAGTTTCCCTGAATATTTGTACCCCTCAATTGAATCATCTTGTCATACTCATAAGTCATTATCATTCATGAACCAAGAGAGGGTAGATGGATTCAAAAAATTCTATATAAACATGTCATGGGAGAAAAAAAGTAGGAGGCAATGTTATGTTGGCCAAATTTCTATAATGGAAACACCACATTTCATTATTGAAGCAGAAGAAGTAAGAGAATTAGTATGTTTTCCATATTTCTTCTAAGCAATCTATTATTCTAGTGAAATAAGAAGAGTCCACCATCGAGAGAGTCTTCATACTTCTTTGAGAGAGTGGAGAAGCTTGCTGAGGATTTTTCAGAACCATAGCTCAAAGAATTCTCTTCAAGTATTTAACATTCATATATTATACTCATATTCTACCACCAACATTCAATATATGGAGCCTTTTACCATTATTTTGTTGACATGTTTGCTTCATTAAGAATTATTTATGTATTTATCTATTTGTTTTAGTTTATGTTTGTGTATGCATTGTTTTCACCATTTGCAATTCTTTGTTTTTCTTAGTCAGTTCAATAATAACACCAAATCTATCTATATTCCCTTGCAGGGAACAACCAACTGCTAAGGAGGTGTCTTCTGGTACACCATTGCTACAAAAACACTACTACAATCAATGATGATGAACATGATAAAAATATTAATAGGTCCTCGGAAGAAAATTCATTACCAAAACCTCTGGTGAAATTATAATATTTGTATGATTTGAAAGATAGATTTAAAATACCAACCAATTGAAAACTCCAAAGCAGTACCTTGAAATTTGAACTCATCAACTTAGGGTCTGAAGAGAAACCACAAGATATAAATCTAGGACTCAGACTCTCTTCTGATGAAAGAATTGCTTTTATTCACCTACTAAGAAAATAAAAGATGTATTTTCTTGGAGCTATGATGAGTTAATAACTTATTATACTTCTATCATTCAACATATAATACCCATACTTCCAAATATTAAGCTAGTGCAACAGAAGCTCAGAAAAATACACCCAAACCATGAGTCACAAATTAAAATCAAAAAATCAAATTGAATAAGTTACTCAAGGAAAAATTAGTATTTCTTGTTAGAAATTCCAAATGGGTATCAAATCTCATTCCTGTTAGAGAAAAGAATGGGGATATTATAATTTGTATATATTTCCAAATTTTGAATAAATATTTTGACAAAGACAACTTCCCTTTGCCTCGTATGGAACAAATCTGACAGTCAGTGGCAAGTTCCGAATTGATGTCTTTCTTAGATGGTTTTTATGGTTATAACCAAGTTCTCGTCCATCCTGTAGACAGGTTAAATACCACATTCAGAACAAAGTGAGAAACTTATGCATGTCAAAAAATTCCCTTTGGTCTAATAAATGAAAGAGTAACATTTAAAAGAGCCATGGACAAAGCTTTCAAAGTTCTGATCAATTAATCGGTAATTTTATACTTAGATGATATCAAAATTTATTCTAAACAAAAAAACAATCATCTTGATGACCTAAAACAGATCTTGGAAATGTGTAGGAATCTTGGAATATTGCTTAATCCTAAGAAACCATTATTTTCCTTAACTGAAGGTAATATTTTAGGATTTATTGTTTCAAAATATGGAATTACTATAGATCCTAAAAGAGTCAAATCCATTTCAAAAAATCCTTTTCCTCATAATAAAAATCCAATGTAATCATTTCTAGGGCAGATTAAAATCATTAAACTTTTTGTTCCTGACTTCTCACAAATTGTTATGCCTCTCCAAAATATTAATGTGGACAAGATGAGAAAACTTCCTTTGAATCCATTAAACATGTTACTATTGATGTTCCTTCATTATCTTCTCCTGAATATTCTAGAAAGTTTTTTGGTATACTTTTCCTAAGATCAATCATATGCAGTAGTGTTGACTTAAAAGAATCAAGAATAAGCAAAATCTCATGTTTCCTTTCACATTTCAACATTGCAGGGAGCATAATTAAGTTACTCAAAAGTTGAAAAGAAAGCAGTTTTAGTTTTCAAATCAATCAATCATTATAGGCCTGTTCTCTTAAAATCGCATATGAAAGTAATTATACTAGTTGTTATAAAATTATTGATTCAAATAGAATTAGGTGAAAATAGATCCAATTGGGTCCCAACCTTACAAGAATATGACCTTGAAATAAAACCTGCTAAAATTGTTAGAGGAATTTTTTTTTGCAGATTGATAGCAGGACCATCTGAATCCATATTAAGCATATTCAGGTGAAAACATTGAAGTTTCAGAGGTAATTCTTCTTAATACTGAATCCCAATATGCAAATATTTTTTCTATTTAAAAAATGGTTATGCACTAGTGGAACTTGATTCTAAAAATAAAAGCAAATCATATCAACTTCTGAATGGAATTTTGTTTAGAAGAAAGTATGATTCTTGTGCTTAGATGTCTCAAAAAATCTGAAGCTGGAAAAATGTTGCAGGAAATGCATGATGGACCGATTGGTGGCCATTATAATGGAGATATTACTACTCATAAAATTACCCATGTTGGATATTATTGGCCAACCTTATTCAAGGATGCACATGAATATGTTAGAAAATGAAAAAAAATTCAATTCGCTTTAGGAAAAGAAAAGAAAGCAGCCTTACCTTTACAACAAGTGAATATTGAACAACCATTTGAACAATGGGGTTTAGACATCATAGGTTGGATTGTTCCACACCCATCTAAGAAGCATAAATATATTCTCACTGCTACTGATTATTTTACTAAGTGGGTTGAGGCAATTCATTTAAAAGTGGTCAACTCTAAGGTTGTGACTGAATTCATTGATCAACGTATTATTACCAGGTTCAGCCCTCCAAATGATCTAATGTTTGACAATTCTTCCTGTTTTTATAGGAATTTAATAACCAAATTTGCATTAAAAATAGGTTTCAAGATTAAATATTCTACAAATTATTATCCTCAGGAGAATGGATTAGCATCATCTACTAATAAAAACCTCTTGAGAATTATAAAATGAGCCATAGATGAAAATTAAAAGAATTGGCATAAAGCTTTAATCTTTTCTCTGTGGGAAGATAGAATTACTCATAAATATTCTTTACGGACTTCACCTTACTACTTATTTTATGGAAAAGAAGTTGTGTTGCCCCTTAATGTTGTCCTTACTTCACCTTCCTTGGTTCAATATATTGAAAAGCAACCATGTTCTTTTCTTCAACTAAGATTATCTCAATTACTAAAATTATAAGACGGGAGAGATAAGGAAAACCACAATTATGCTAAACATCAAAATACAGTTAAAAAATGGTTCGATACAAGATCAGCTGGAAATAAAGATTTCTAATTTGGTGATTTTGTATTGAAATGGGACAAAGATCAAGAAGAAAAAGGTAAGCACACAAAGTTTCAAAAAATTTGGCTAGGACCATTTTAGACCGTGGAAACACTTGGCCCATCTACTTTTATTCTCCCAAGACTTACAAGGTAGGAAAGAGTCCCTCCACGTAAATGGGCTCATTCTTAAGAAATAATTTTTTTGAAGTTCATGCTACTCTTTGTCAAAATGTAAATAATCATATGTATAAATTGATTTGTCTTTTAGTTAACTTTGTTTAATGTTACTCTCTTGACTTTGTATTTAGGATTTTATATTAATATTTTCTAATCATTTTTTATGGAATTCATATAAAAGGAAAATTATTAAGAAAACGATTATTGTGTTGTTTTTGGAATTTCATAAATCTTTTAATCTTTAATTATATCTCTATTATTTTTTGAACTATTCATAACCTAAATCTCTAAAAAAACTATTTTCTCTCATGACTAGCCATATTTTAGAATAGTTAATGAAATAGGTAAATATTATAAAAAGGTTTATCATCTTATGACTCTAACTGTCATCCACAACCCTTAAGGAGAGTATTTACCTCCCAATCCACTAATTAAATATTTTTAGAGTGTAATTCAAAAATATTAAACTTGAAATATAAGGGGTCTCATTAAGAGCTAGATTACCATGATTATGGGGAACTAATGGCATTGATATTATCAAATATGGTCACCAAGCCAAGATAATGGCTTATATTCAAATAGTTCTAAGACAATAGGTCCAATCATGATCCAGATTGTTCAATATCATTAATACTTGTGAATAGAATTGTCAACATCTGGTCATCAAGACATGACAATTACTTTTAAGGAAAAGAAAAACTTAAAAGTCTGAGCTAAATATCTCTAAAATCTTTGTTAGTGCATGGGATGTTTCTTGGTTAAATGGTAACATTGTCGAGGTTATGGACGCATGTTGGCAGCAGAGGCACTACCTATGACAATGGATTCTAACTGAATGAAAAAATTCAAACAATATTTATTTCACCTTTATAACTGATATTATAAAATGGTTGTCATAGATAAATTGAGTCTTTCAAAACAACAGGCTGTGAAGTTTGAAAATAATGAATTTTAATTTATTTAGTGAAATTTTTATAGAAATCTGAATTACGACATTATAATCTTTTCATTTGTATTCATTTCTTTTCAAAATTTCATTAATTTATTCAGAGATACTTGTTTTTCCTAATGCATCGCCAATTTTTGTAGAAAAAACCCCCCATTTTGCTTAGTTTTTAGTAAATATTGGGGACCCTTTTATTTTTTTTGTATTTAATAATAGTACAAAAAGAAATAAGTTAGAAATCAATTTAGGAATTAGAGTTTCCTTGATCAGAACTAATGCATCAGAGGTACTATGTCGGAAGTATTTTTAATAAGTATTACGAGAATTATCTTTCCCAAAATTAACATTCCTAAGAATCTAAAGAAATTAAGAACCTGAGGTAAGTTTTCTGATGTTTTGCTTTAAGGGTTTGGTTTTTCAGTGCCTTCCATATCGGGACCTTTTCTAAAATTGTTACGAGATGTCACCTTTCCGCAATTTAGTTTCCCGAGGGACCTTTATTTTATATTTAAATATTACTATAGGAACATATTATATTGGGTTTCTAGAGTATCGTAACCTCCTTTTTAATAAAAATTATGAGAAATGAACTTCCGAAAAAAAAAATTATAATAAAATATTCATATCGGAGCCTTTGTTTCTTAGCGTAACTATATTAGTCCTCTCTATTTCAGGGCAATGGAATACCGTAACTTTATTTCAAATGCACTCCTGATATCACCACTCTAAAATCCAACATGGAAATTCTGACATGGTCTACCATATTTTCGGTTAAAATGATTTATGGTGATAATAATGGATCTCGAATTGATAAATTTTTTACATTTAATTAGCTTTGAGGAGTGTCTTGTTTTTAATAAAAGGAAATTTACACTAAGTTTCTATCATATGCCATTAAGATTTGTTTATATTAGTATCTTTGTTAATATTTTCTCATGTTATTCTACAAGGAGGTTCATATCCCCGACATATTGAAGAAATTATGAAGGAAAGAAAGAGTAAAGAAAAGACTCTGTTGTACTAGCCTTCGAGACCATATGTGGAAAATGTGGAAGAGAAATCTCTAGGAGTGGGTATGTTCTCAAAAATTGTGTGTACCTGTGATGTTGGGATTCTGTATTGGGAGGAAATTTATCAACATATTTAAAGAAATAACCCCGAAGTGACTTAAAGGATGACTACAACAGATGATAGTATCATGGTTTTAGATGCTACTCCAAGAAATGCTTCCAATTCTTTCCTTCATAGGAATGCATCCAGGCCAATATTATTTCCTTACACAGATATGGTTCATTGGGTTGTGGAAAAATTGGAAATTTCCGATAGGCCTATTCAGACCAATAAGGGCACAATCATTGGGTATTTTACAAGCAAATATCTACAGGGCGTGTACCACTTACCCAATATGTAGTATAAATATATTAAAGAATATGATGAAGCTTTTATAATGGAGCATGGAAACCCATCCGAACATATTAGACCTTGGAGATATGACCCAAATAAACATAAAGCAGAGGAAAGTGGTAAGTACTCAATTGATTATCTCGCCATTCCTTTTTCCCAAGTTGCTTCTATGTTGTGTAGATTGCATGCACAACCTAATGTGTTAGGTCCCTATAATACTAGTGTATCCCCTTATTTCTATTGTTAGTGTACCCCCCTTATTTCTATTTTTGTGCCCACGTAATCCCCATGTTGTTATTATTGTGCCCCATAGAAGCCCACTATTTCTATTTTTGTGCCCTTATATTATTATTGCTTTGTAGGCTCTCATTATATTGTGACCCCTTAGACTCTTGTATATAGAAAGGAGGTCTTGTCATTTGTATCATCCAATAATTGTTAATTTATATAATGTAAGGTAGGCTTCCCCCCTGAAGAGGCTAATTTTTAAGTTTTTAATATTTATTTTCTTCTATTTGTGAGTTGTCTACATAACATTTGGTATCAGAGCTTTGGATTCTAAGGTTTCACTCCTTCAAATAAGACATATTGGAATTTTTGCTACATTGTTTTTTCTACGAAGATTAAGAAGTTTAAATTGCAACCACATGGATCTAAAATATTTGGAAACCTCTTGTGCGAATTTTATATCTTACTTCGATGTATTTTCGGAGATATGATCTACGGAAGTTAGGGTTTTTGCAGGCTCCATAATTTCATCTCAAACAGGTGACCTAGGGAAAATTGTCACAACTTTCGTCTCAAGAACCAGATTTGAATTCTATAAAAAGTGGAAAAAAAGGAATGGACTATAGTTTTTCTTATAGAAATTTTAGGGTCGAATGTTTAAAAAGCTACATGTGGCATCCCTTAAAACTTCACTCTACTAAAACGGTCCATAATCAGGTCATCGTGGGAGATTTGGAATAACTCTATATTGAAGAATCCAATATTTGTCTAACTTATGGCATTGGAAAGAAGATTAAGAGGAATAAAATAAGACCAGATTTCAGACCTTGGAGATATGAAATTACAATGATACAACCATTGAAATATTGAGCTCCTAAAAGAAATAAAAAGGTGTGTATTTTTTTTAAATTGCATAACTTTTGTTTGAAAAATCAGTTTGAAGTCATTTTAAGGGGATATTGAAGCATATATATCAGTATTGGGTTATAGAATGAATCCTAGAAAAAAAAATTCCACACATCTTAAGCCATAATAAATCTCTACTATGACGCAGGAAGAGGAATAATTGTAGCATTATATATCAAAGTTACGAGACCAAGTGCAACAAATTTGACTCTCACAAAGAGTAATAAAAAACGAAAATGGAAGCTAAGATGGATGGTTTGATGAATGGATTAAAATCATACATGAAAGCTTTGAAGGATGGATTAAAATTAGATATGGAAGGTATGAATGATGGTTTAAAATCATACATCGAAGGTTTGAAGGAAGGTTTGAGAAGGTTGCTACAAGAAATGCTTCGTAATGGAGAAAAAGTATTAGATGAAACTCATGATGAGAAAAAAAGAAATGTTAATCATGATTCAATAGACTCTAACATTGGATTTAAGATTGAAGGAATAACCATTTTAAAAAAAAACAACAACAACAACAACAACAAAAAACTAGGACTACAAGCATAAGTAGATGAATCTTTGAGAACTCAGAAATATTAAGCACTTACATCAGCATCCATAAATTTAACTTAATTACACACACATATATTTTACATGTTAATTATAGGCATAATGAACCTCATTTTACATATCCTCTATTTTACATGCTATTAACTAGAGGCACACCGTAATCATATAAAATAACATCATAACTAACATATGTACCATTCACCAGGAGACGAGATTCAATCTTGACTTGTCGCTACTTACACTTCGTTGTTGTCAGCTACCTCCAAATGTGAATTTCAACGTGCTTGGACTGAATGTAGTGACCCACCGTTTGACCTCCCAGCCTATTCCTTGGGTACTCTCCTTCTGCGCAGCCCCCCGAGATGCAATGGGGTTGTACAATGCATAAAGTTCACTAGCTAATAGAGGTGAGCCCTCCTTGGCTCAAGAGTCCCCTATCTAATGTCCTCTATGTCACCAAACTCTACTATAGCTCGTAACCACTCAAAATGACCTAATCTCCTCCATCCAACAATAGGGAAAGAAAAAATTCCTTTTCTCGTGGTTTTCCCTTTCTTTTATAGGAGTCTTAATAGGTGACACTTGAAATTTCATGCATATTTAATTATTTTTTATTAATCCAAAATTTGATTATTCACCCCCATTGTTTCACCCTCTCACCCAAACTCTCTAAAATCATTTACTTAAATATTAATTCAAAATAGCATCCCCCCGCCCAAAAAAGGATTCCTATTTCTTCTCCTAGTTGTCTCTTAATCCCCCCTTTTCCTACTGCTTAATTTTTGTTTATTATTGAAGTTAAATGATGAGTCTCATATTTGGTCCCCTAACCACCTCCTAATTTAACTCAATTTCCTCTTAGATGGATATTCTTATGTTGGTTCTTGCCACATGAAGGTTCTCTAAATTTCTCCAATTTTAATTTATTAATCTTATTTTAATTCATCACCCTCTTCTCTTAATGAAGTTTTAACTATTTTATGATTAATATTTATACTTAACTCTATGTTCCTATTTACCCCTTTTGCCTAAGTTACTGGTGTACATTATCCACTTAATATTTTTCAACATGGAAAGGGGTAGAGTTCTCAGGGTAAAATATTTTATTTCTTGCTATTCTTCCCTGAACCTAAGTTTTATTCTTGATTTAAATTCCTTTGTTATAACATCATTTAAAACTTGATATGAATTAGTAGGATTTTCAAATCTTGATTATATTTATTAGTTTATTTTTATTTTTTATTTTTTTGTGATGATAGGGATGCCATGTCGGTCGTGCCCTTCAATAAATTCTCTTGATGTTCCAAGGGTGCCATGCCACTTTCCCTTCAAGCATCTAGTGGCTACGAGGGGAAAGTATAGGAGTAGTGACAGAGACCACTATCATATCGTATGTAATATTCCAAATTTTCCCTTCAATAAATTGGAATATTAACTTTTGCTATTTTCACTTAGGAGTTGAATAATTGGGTGAGAATTCCCATTCACAATAAAAACATGGATAAAATCCCTCTAGTATGAAAGGGGATCAGCCTTGGAACTAGATTTCACACCCTCATGTGTGAAAGGAGACATTTTGCAAAGAGGATAGGTCAAGTTTGACCAAGTCAAACAGCGCAGAGGTATGAGGTGGAAAGCACTCTATGGGACAGTGCAGAGAAGGAGGAGGGAATATTCCTTGAAGGAGTAAACCCTAGAGAGTGGGACCCATGGAGAGAGAGCTCTCATGTGTTTAAAAGGAAGGAAAGGCAGCCATTGTTTCTCATGCATATGATTATAGATTTCTTATCTGTTTATACTATTGGCATTCTCCAGTTGTTCAGTTGAGTTGTTGTGCTGCTTAGCACAAGGATTACCTGCTTAGGGATCCTACTCATTTCTTGAGAAGACTCTTTAAGGAGTTGTACTGATTTGCCTCACATCTAGGCTTGAGTCCAAGCATCCTCCTCGAGGACATCGTTATTGCTACAACAACATAATTCTGTGTTGCAGGGTGTTGCAGTGAGGGATTACAACACCTCTTCCATCACTTTTTTTTCAGAGGAGGAGTTTCCCTTTCCTTTGGAGGATCATTTTGGAAGCTATCAAAGCTTATTTTAGATCTTGGCACTTGGCCAAATCATTCTATTCCACCTACAGTGCAGTTACCCTCTTAGACTGCGTTATTTTCATAGAGCACTTGCAGTGAGGGATTGCAGTGTTGATTGGAGGGTGAGATCTCAAGTGTAAGGATCAGCCTTCCACTTTAGAGATCCCTTGGAGGAGGTCTACTTTATATTTTTTATCATATTCAACCTATTTAGTTCCATTTTCTGAGTTGCAGCTGCTGCCTAGCAACTCTGACATTTTTTCCATTTTGTATATTTCAGCCAATCCTTTGGAGGATTGTTGTATTATTGCTTTCAGGGGTTAGAGCCTTGCTCCCCCACTTTATTTGACCCATATATTGTCATATATTTATGTTATTATGTAATATGGAGCAGTACCTCTTATAAACCGCGTCCTCTTAGCCTGGGTTTATGCTAAAATAGCAGTGGTCTTGTATTTCATGTACATGTCTTGTTGAGGCTTGCATTGCCTATCTTGAGTGGATTTTTCCTTAATAAATTGTACTATTTTACTGCTATAACATCATTTTTTGGCTATTCAGATCTTCATGTGTTCATGGTTGTAAAATAACGTTGTCATTCCAGCTCTTGTGCTTAAATTGTTGCAACCCCTTCATCGGGCACTTTTTGAGGACATCTAAGTGTGGGAGGTATGTTTAACCCACTTAGAAGGATTTATTTGGAGCCTCCTCTTGGATTTAGGACTTATACACATTTGTCTAAGGGATCTAGTTCCTGGTTTCAATTCCTATAGCAACCATTACTGGAAAATTCATTTTCCAGTCATGCCTTGCTAGCTATTCCAGATTTGGAATATTACAGTGGTATCAGAGAAACTTTCTTGGCTCATCCTATGATTCTTAGCCCAAGAAGATTAGAATGATGAAGAAAATGAGATTACTCTCATCAGTATTTAGATCCAGAGAGAACCTCTCCAAGGAGGTCAAGAAGATTGAAGAAGAAGAAGAGGAAGGACCATGCACTTCCTATTCTCATCAAGAAGAAGACAAGCATGAAGGACACTTGGATTATAAAATTCTAAGTGATTACCTTATTGAGTATAGATCTCAACCTAGATCCTTCAAGGAGACTCTATATTTCCCTCATCTCATCCAGTTGAAGGAAGAGAAGAGACCTTGTAGCAGAAGAGAATTCAAAGGCAATAGATTTTTGTTGTCTACCTTTTATGGGTCATCTACAACAAAAACTTGAGTGAGAAAGTTGGAGGAATTTTTCCTACTACATCCTATAGCAAGGGAAGAAGCTGTTGAAATCTCAGCACTGCACTTGGAGGGTGGAGCCTATGTTTGGTGGTTCAGCCACTTGATCTATGCAAGGGTGAAAAATTTTGTAGAGTTCACTCAAATGTTGATCCAAACCTTTGATGGAGAAAGAACAAAGGAGGGAAAGCTCACACCACTTGAGGAGCTTTGTCCTAACGTTGTCACACTCATAGAGGAGCAGCCACATGCATCAATAGTTGGAGAAGCCAACACTTTGGAGGAAGGAACTCTTGCAGCCCTACAATAAGTTCCCAAATATCATTAAGGTATGAAAATATTTCCACAATCTCTTGTTTTAGCAAATTCTTTTGACAGTTATGGAAATTTGCTTTTACATGACCAAGGGTCAAATCACACTGCTACTATAGAGAAACTTGGTTGCACTGTGATGTGAAACATGAAAACATTAAAGGAGGAAGAAAACCATCATTCTCATGAGCCATTGTTGGACTTTACATCACATTTGAGGTTGGGGTTTGAAGACTTGAAGGAAGATAGTAGACATCTTGGAGTGAGAAACCCTTTCTCCTTTCAAGATGACACTTTCTCAATGACCTCCTCTCAGCTCAAAGAGGAACATCTAATTTCAGAAAATCCAAGACCTCATTGGTTTTGGAAGACTATTGTTGAGAGGGAGGTCTCAAGAAGATATCTCATTAGAGGGGCACTTCAACACACCATGGAGTGCAAAGATTTTATTCTTTTCTCACAGGAGCAGATAGAAGATGGAGGAAATATTAGGATGGATAACATCTCTCATGCTTGTGTTGGAAACCCCTTGAGACATACACATCATGATGGGAGGTTTTTTCCTACCACCTATTTGGGTCCTTATACGGTCTCATTTATCCTTGAGAAGATTTCATTTCAAAATCCCATGAAGTGCAAAGACAAAGATTTGGTTTGGGAGGATGGTAGCCCTCATGGGGGGAGTACCAAGATGAAGAAAAGGAGAAGGCATCCACAAGTGGTTGAGTGGATGTGGTTGATGATCAAGGAGCTGGGAGGCTACTTGCAAATGTATGACACTGGGTAGCAGGAGGCTTGGTTGCGCTGGTTACTCTTGAAAGAGCTTGGCCATCACTTGGCAAACACTCTTCCTAAGGGTAGGAGGATGGAGAAGAGATGGCAGGATACTTGCATCATTGGGCAGCATAGAGTATGGATGCATGGTTTTGATGTGATACTCATATCATTCATTGTGTCTTCATCACATAAGTTGTATGATGGAAGTATGGGGAGGCAGCAAAATATTTTGTTTATTTGCTTGTTCTTGGGAGAGCAAGAGCAGATTTGCTCTCACACTTTGCATGATGTTGCAGGAGGAGGAGATGGCATTTTCTCCTTGGCTTTTGATGATAGAGAGGTACTTCCACCTTGGGAGGAACTTCTTATGTATTGCAACATTATGGGAGATATATTTGACAAGGAGCGTGTCAAAGAACAGAACATTTTATTGACAGGAGCTTATTTGCATGAGCTCATAGCGCTGTCACTTTGGAGCAGAGATTTATGGATGGAGTGTCCCCAGGATCACTTCACATTGTATGCACTTGATGAACAAGGAGGAGGTGACGATGATAGAGTGGTGGATAGAGGCATCTATCACTATGACATATTCTTATTGACTTGGGTTTCCAAGCACGAGGAGGATTATCTTCTTGTAGCACATGGTTCATTCATATTCATAGCCTGCCAAAACACTATGGAGAACTCACTCATGGATCCATGTACCATTTCACTTCCGACATATGGTGAGAAGTTTGTTTATACATTCATTGATTTGCATGCTATTACCATTAATATGCAGTGCATTGCTTCACAAGAGGGCTAGCTTTTCATATTGCTCCATGTTCATAGTTGGGCCAATCTATATGATGGAGGCAGCCATATTTTATGTGGCCTTGGGAAAATTTTCTATCAACACATGTATGTTCAGTTTTTGCACTCAAACATGTACCATATGAAGACATGCATGATTAACCATGTAAAAGAAACATTTTGCCTTGTACTTTTCTCAAGCAACAGCTTGTAAAACTGCATTATACACACCTAGGAGACTGTTGGTATCTTCAAGCACCACATGGAGCCATCAATATTTCCCTCATTCTTGTACTAATCATGTCTTAACTTGTTGATATTGGTTATATTCTTGTTGAGAGCATGATTTGGAGGTTGACACATGAGTTGGATGTGTCCTTAAGGGGAGAAAACTCCCACATTTTCTGCACTGCATGTTCTAATGGGAGCATGGGAGGAGATATGGCCACCACAGCCACAGCCACATGTTTGTTCTCTTTTGAGGTGGGCCATGAGATTGATATCCATCCATTGTATAATCATGGGCAAGTATTGGATCATTTATTATTGACACATTCAGCCATTTACTATCCATTAGTAGATGTGAGGGATTTTGTACATCACTTTCCATGCTACTTTTTGATGTTGCAGTGGGTGATACTGTGTTGTATCCTTCTAAGCTATTATTTGTATCATGCATTATCATGTAACACTTGTAGCAAACTTCTCATTTGGATACTCTATGATGATCTTGTCCTATTCATCATGGATAAAACATTTTGGGCCAGCTTGTTCTTCGTTGTTGGAGGAGAACTCTTTGGAGGATTTTTCTTCACTTTGCCATTTGAGGGAAATACTTTTGCAGCCTAGGATCAGCACATACTCTACACTTATCATAAGTGGAGAGAAGGAAAACTTGGGGTAGGCTATGATGCTTTCCATGTTCAGATTTTCAGCCCACCTTCATTTCCGGAGCTTGAGGTGGAAGGAGATTTTCAGGAGTTGCCATGTTGGGAGGTGACTCATTTTTCTTGGATGATTGCTTAGGGATGGAGGATCCACATGGGGGAGATATTCCTCATCACATTTCAGACTCCATGCCTTGAGTGGACACTTTCCAGTTCTATCCTTGCAGTTGCTTAAGGACAAGCAACATTTGGGAGGGGAGGACTGTAATATTCCAAATTTTCCCTTCAATAAATTGGAATATTAACTTTTTCTATTTTCACTTAGGAGTTGAATAATTGGGTGAGAATTCCCATTCACAATAAAAACATGGATAAAATCCCTCTAGTATGAAAGGGGATCAGCCTTGGAACTATATTTCACAACCTCATGTGTGAAAGGAGACATTTTGCAAAGAGGGTAGGTAAATTTTGACCAAGTCAAACAGCGCAGAGGTATGAGGTGGAAAGCACTCTATGGGACAGCGCAGAGAAGGAGGAGGGAATATTCCTTGAAGGAGGAAACCCTAGAGAGTGGGACCCATGGAGAGAGAGCTCTCATGTGTTTAAAATGAAGGCAAGGCAGCCATTGTTTCTCATGCATATGATTATAGATTTCTTATATGTTTAGACTATTGGCATTCTCCAGTTGTTCAGCTAAGTTGTTGTGCTGCTTAGCACAAGGATTACCTGCTTAGGGATCCTACTCCTTTATTGAGAAGCCTCTTGAAGGATTTGTACTAATTTTCCTCACATCTAGGCTTGAGGCCAATCATCCTCCTCCAGGACAGCGTTATTGTTGTAGCAGCATAATTATGTGTTGCAGGGTGTTGCAGTGAGGGATTACAACAACTCTTCCATCACTTGTTTTTCAGAGTATGAGTTTCCCTTTCCTTTGGAGGATCATTTTGGAAGCTATTATAGCTTATTACAGATCTTGGCACTTGGCCAAATCATTCTATTCCACCTACAACGCAGTTACCCTCTTAGACTACATTGTTTTCATAGAACACTTGCAGTGAGGGATTGCAGTGTTGATTGGAGGGTGAGATCTCAAGTGCAAGGATCAGCCTTCCACTTTGTAGATCCCTTGGAGGAGGTCTACTTCAGACTGTTTATCATCTTCAGCCTTCTCTATTTAGTTCCATTTTTTGAGTTGTAGTTTCTGCCCAACAACTCCGACATTTTTCCATTTTGTATATTTCAACCAATCCTTTGGAGGACTGTTATATTATTGCTTTCAGCGGTTAGAGCCTTGCTCCCCCACCTTATTTGAGCCATATATTGTCATATATTTCTATTATTATGTAATATGGAGCAATACAGCCTCTTATAAATTGCATCCTCTTAGCTTGGGTTTATGCAGAAATAGCAATGGTCTTGTATTTCATGTACATGTCTTGTTGAGGCTTGCATTGCCTATATTGAGTGGATGTTTCCTCAATAAATTGTACTCTTTTATTGCTATAACATAATTTTTTTTCTATTCAGATCTTCATGTGTTCATGGTTGTAAAATAACGCTATAATTCCAGCTCTTGTGCTTACATTGTTGCAGCCCCTTCATCGGGCACTTTTTGAGGACATCTAAGTGTGGTAGGTCTGTTTAACCCACTTAGAAGGATTTATTTGGAGCCTCATCTTGGATTTAGGACTTAGACACATTGGTATAAGGGATCCAGGTCCTAGTTTCAATTTTTGTAGCAGCCATTACTGGAAAATGCATTTTCCAGTCATGCCTTGCTAGTTGTTCCAAATTTGGAATATTACATCGTCTGTCGCATGTTATAGTGAGATTAATGGTGTTGGGGATCAAGGAATCTACCTTGATGTGTGCCCCACAGAAACTTCCTCGTGGACAACCCAATTTGGGACCTGCCCCCATGACATCGTGATCTTCAAGGCGAAGGTGTTTCGACCTTTCCAGCCTAAGTCACGGCGAGAGTACTAGCGAGTGATATCAGGGACACTGTCCCACCCCTCCCATGTAGTTCCTTCTAGTTGTACAAACCCATCACTCATATGTGATTCATTCGGCCAAGAAACTAATCTATTCCTGTAGCCACTGACATATCATCAGAATAAATATATATATATATAGTAAGTTTCAAATTGTACTTAGAATTTCAAGACAAAATATTGCTTTCTATCAAACCTGATGTCATCAACTCATCATATGTGAGTGCCTCTTGTGGTTTCCTATCATACACAATAATCATCAGTAACAAAGTTTCTCATATTTAATCATTATCATAATAACATCATCAACATGACCTAGTCATTCACATCGTTGTTCATTGTGAATCAGGACTAATGTAAGTAGCTAACATAGGAGACACATCCATCATGGTTATCATAATCATAAAATCAATGGGAAACGCACATATCCATCAAATATATCATCATCTTAACATCAATAGAAACATACATATCCATAACATATATCATCATCATGATATCAATAGAGAACATGCATATCCATTAATGAAACAATAATATCAATAGAGAACATACATAACCATTAATGATATCATCATCATAGTATCCATAAATAACATACATAACCATCAAATACACTTATAATAGAGTCATGTGTCTAGATCCTCAACCTGAGGTCCTCAAAGAATAAAGTGTGGGCCTTAGGGCTAAATAATGTTAAATTTCATATCACTATCAGTCAACCAGATTAGGGCACTACAAAGGCCCACCATATTCCAAATATCGATATGAATAATTTTGATGGCAAGGATCCGACAACATGGATACTACAGATGGAGAAATATTTTGATCTCCATAATGTGCAGCACACACAAAAGGTATGCATTGAAAATTTATATTGAGAACCCAATCCGTTTGTATGGTATCAATGGATTTTTTCTCATAAACCACTTGTCACTTGGTAAATTTTTATGGAGGAAATGATAGCACATTATCAGGATACAAAGAGAAACACCTTATTTAGACAATCGAAAATCTCAAACAAAATGTTTCAATTGAAGATCACATTGAGGACTTCCAAAAATTGAATATAAGGGTAAATGATATTCCAGAGGAACATGGGATTGATGTTTTCATAGGGAATTTAAAGGATAACATCCAACGTGACGTTCACTTTTGGGAACTTGATGCATTAGAGAAGGCATTAAGGGTGGAAAGAAAAGTTGAAAGAAAAATTATGGCAACAAGGAAGTATACCACTCTAAACTATAAATATGGAAGTGTTGCTACTCCTAGCCTTCCACAACCTACAAGTTTGACACAAAAACATTTGGAAGAAAAAATAGCAAAATGGTTTTGTTAAAATTGTGATAGAAAATACACTAAAGGTCATAAGTGTAGTGAGAAGAAATTATTTTACATATATTGTGAAGATGAGGAAGAAAAGGAACAAAAACATCAAAAGAAGAGGATATACACCAAGAACCAACCCTAGAGAAAGAATAAATTAATCCAACCATATATTCTAATGCATTGGCAATAATTACGACTCCTCAACCCTCAATATAGGACATATTAAGAACAAAATGTAATAGTGTTGATTGATTCAGGTAGAACCCATAATTTTATTCTTTGTAAGATAGCCAAGGAATTGAATTGCTTCCTATATATAGCACCAGAGTTTCAAGTGATGGTTTCAAATGGAGGAACTATAAATTTCTTTGGAAAGTGTCATAATAGCAAGCTAACCATGGGCAAATGTGTATTGAATATTCCGATGTTTTCCATTCCAATGGGTGGTGTTGAGATTGTACTAGGAGTCAAATGGTTACAATCTTTGAGTACAATAGCTTTTAATTTTCAAGAACTTTTCTTGAAATATTTTTGGGAAGGAAAGGAAGTTGAATTAAGGGGTATCGCAAGGAAACCAAGAAATATAATCAACTCTAATGGCATGACAAAGCTTCTAAATAAAAAACAACATGGCATAATTTCACAACTATGCTCACTAGATCTACTTCTCCAGATCTCCAAAAAGTCTTAGATAATCATTCCAAGGTATTTGAGACTCCAAAATTCCACCCACCTATTCATGATCATGATCATTCTATTCATTTTATTCCATGAAGTTTTCCTCCAAACATCAGGCCTTACAAATATCCCTATGCCCAAAAGAGTGAAATTTAATGTATGGTTGCAGAAATGCATGAGGCTTGTATAATTCAACTTAGTCAAAGTTTTTTCTCTGCTCCTGGAGTATTGGTGCATAAGCAAATGGATCATGGTGCATGTGTTCAGATTATAGGGAGCTCAACAAGATAGCTATTAAATATAAATTTCCCATTATTGTTACTAATGTATTGTTGAATGAATTAAATGGAGCAATTTACTTCACCACGTTGCATAATATTCATTCAAGATATCATAAAATTAGAATGAAGACTAAATAAATTCCAAAAACAACATTTAGAACTCATGAGGGTCATTATAAATTTTTGTTCATCCCTTTTGTCCTTACCAATGCACCTTCTACATTTCAAGGTTTGATAAATTCCATTTTCAAACCCTTCCTTAGAAAATTTGTGTTAGCATTTTTTGATGATATACTAGTCTACAAAAATTCTTGGAAGGATCATGTTCAACATGTTGATAGGGTGCTAAAACTATTGGAGGAGAAACAGTTATATGAAAAAACCTCCAAATGTTGATTTGAAGTATAGGAGGTGGAATATCTAGGTCGTATTGTGTCTCATGAGGGTGTTAAGGTAGACCCTAAAAAAATTAAAGCCATTAACGAATGGAAAATCCCCATAATCATAAATAATCTTCGAGTATTTCTTGGGTTGATAGGGTATTATCACAAGTTTGTTAAGAATTATAGGAGAATAGCAACACCTCTAACAACATTACTGAAGAAAGATGCATTTTCTTAGACTCTAGAGGCAGCTAAGGCCTTTGAGCATCTTAAAGAGGCAATGTTCCAAGCATTGGTATTAGCTACGCCGGACTTCACAAAAACCTTTATTTTGGAATGTGATGCCTCAGGAAATGGAATTAGTGTTGTTTTAATGAAAGAGGGAATACCCATTGCTTTTGAAATTCGTCCAATCAAAGGAAAGTATTTACACAAACCTATTTATGAGAAGGAAATTTTTGCAATACTACATGCACTAAAGCAATGTCGACCTTACTTAATGGGAAGAAACTTTAAGGAAAAATGGTTATTATAGTCTTAAATAATTTTTGGAACAAACATTATCTTCAGAAGAGCACCAAAAATGGGTCACAAAGATATTGGGTTATGACTTTGAAATCATCTAAAAAAAAGGGAAGAAAAATGTTGTTGCAGATGCACTCTCAAGAAAATATGAGGATGTGGAAGTATTTCTTTGTTCCATTTCTATTATCCAACCAGATTGGATAACCGAAGCAAGGGATGAATGAAATAATGATGAAGAATCGGGGACACTCATTCAAAATTTGCATCAAGATCGGGCCAATACATTTGATACATTTAGCTTGAAAAATCATTCATTATGGTACAAAAATCGCTTATATATTTGTAAGAATTCCCAACTCAAACGAAATATTATTTTGGAATTGCAAACCTCTCCCTTAGGAGGGCACTTAATATTTTTAAAAACTTACAACAGGGTCAAGAAGGATTTTTTTGGGATGGCCTTAAATCTGATATTCACAATTTTGTGGCAGAATGTTTGGTTTGCCAACAAAATAAAGTGGATACAATTAAGACCTCGAGTTTGTTACATCCTTTACCCATTACAAGTCAACGTTGGGAGGAGGTTTCAATGGATTTTATCATAGGTTTACCCAATAATGGCAGAAGTGTCCTCAGGCACATATTTTTATTAATCAGAAAAAGAAATTACATCAAAAAAATTGCAAGAGTTTACACCTGTATACTCCAACACACTTGCAATCAGGAGAATGAGCTATATATAAGCTAAATGTCCTAACCTATTTTAGTTATGAATCGCTTATTAAATAACAAGTGTCCATTTACAATAAATATCATCCTAACAAATCTACTAACTTTTTTCCCATATTAGAGCCTAAGATACAACATTTTTCTAGATGTCATATCTTTTGCAACTAATTTTATTTATAAATTTTCTTTAATATTTTATTAAATATTCCAATATTTAAATATTATATTATAACCTTTAAACTATGATATTTTTATTTTTGGACTATCTAACATTCCCCCCATGATCCAAAGATACATTACAACAGATACCAAGTTCATCCCTGAACTTAGTAAATTTTATCCTGCCAAGTGGTCTTTTGAAGATATCGGAGACCTAATCTTCTAAAGGACAATAAATCGGCATGATGGCATCCTTTGCAAAGAGTGATCTGATATGATGATACTTGGTGTCCACATGCTTTGTCTTTGAATGAAAAATTGGGTTCTTGGAAAGCTTTATGGTTGATTGGCTGTCGATGAATAATGATGTAGCTTCTGCTTGAGGAATTCCAAAGTCTTGTAAAACTCTGCGCAAGAAAACAATTTCACACTTTTATTCCCAAGCTGATATGTATTCGGCTTCTACTGAAGAAGTGGCTATTGTAGCTTGCTTCTTGCAACTCCAAGACACTGCAGCTGACCCCATGTTCATTAAATAACCTGAGGTTGATTCCCTATCATCAATACTGCCAGCAAAGTTGGCATCTAAAAATCCACCAATTACAAAGTTTTTAGTATTTTTGTAAATAAGACAAAAATATTTTGTTCCTTGGATATAATGAAGAACTCTTTTAGCTGCATTCCAGTGGTTGTCTCGTGGTTCCTGCATAAATCATGAAATAATACTGACGGCATAATAAAGATCTGGTCGAGTGGTTGTTAGATAAATTAGGCTACCAATCAATTTTCTATAAGTAGTGCTATCCACCATTTCCCCCCTTCAAATTTTGAAAGTTTCAAGTTTTGTTCCATGGGGGTAAGAACAGGCTTGCAATCCTGCATTCCAAATTGTTGAAGAACCTCTATTGCATACTTACTCTGAGAAATGAAAATTTTATATGGATTTTGGAGTACTTCAACTCCAAGATAATAGTGAAGTAGTCCCAAATTTGTCATCTTAAATCCTGCATGTAACTCTTTTTTTACCTGTGCAATATGATCATAATTGTTGCCAGTGATGATCAAATCATCTACAGACATAAAAAGAATCACCAGATTTTTACCTTGTTGTCATACATACAAGGTATCATCAGATTTTCTTCGCTGAAAGCCAACTTTCCGAAGTTATTCGTCCATTTTGGCATACCAAGCTCGTGGAGCTTGTTTTAATCCGTATAAAGCCTTTATCAATTTGCATACTTTATGTTCCTATCCTTCCATTTCAAAACCTGGTGGTTGTGTCATATACACTTCTTCCTATAAATCTACATTGAGGAAAGCACTTTTTACATCCATTTGATGAACTTTCCATCATTTATGGGCTGCCAATGCAAGTCATATGGTGTTCAATTTAGCCGTGGGAGCAATGTTTCCTCATAATCAATCCCTTCCTATTTTGCAAACCCCTTAGCAACAAGGCTTTCTTTTTATTTGTTGAAATCCATTTTTATTGTACTTAATTCAGTAAACCCATTTGCATCTGATGGGTTTAACATTTTGAGGACAATCGACAAGTTTCCATGTTTTGTTGTCGAGAACTTCCTGATATTCGTCAACCATAGATTGTTGCCATTATTTATGTTTTACTGCATCTTTATATGTATAGGGTTTAGTAAAATAATTTGTTATCAAGGAAAAATATCCTTCACTTGTGTGTGACCCCCTTGTTCTTATTTTATTCTGCTCATAAGGCCTTACATCTTTCAAAATCTAAACCACCCATTTTGGCATTTGATGTTCATTTGTTTGAGATTCTGAAAAATCCCCATCATTGTAAAGAGGGTTGATGTAAATAGGTGTTCATTGATCAACTGTGGATTCTAGGGCTGAGAGTCACTGTCAGAAGAACTGTTGCTGCTAGGAGATTTGGATGAACTGCTAAAAGACCCGGACTATGCTGGTGAAGTAGATGGACCAAATGAATCATATTTAAATGAATGAAAATCAAGTTTATACCAATTTTTTGAATTTGGTTGACTTCGTATATTTCATTTTATTTTATCACCTTTTGTTTCTAAATTTTTAAGAATACTTTCTATTTCTTCAGAACTCTTAATCTCAGTTTCATCAAAAATCACATCCCTGCTCACAATAAATTTTCCATTGGAAAAAATTCAATACCCTTTCTTCTCATCATAATACCCAATCATGGTGCACTTCAAGCTGTATGATTCAATCTTAGTTCATTTTTCTTTTGGAACTAAGGCATAACAGATTGACCCAAAAAATCTAAGGTGTTTAACTCGATCTTTGAAACCAAACCATGCTTCATAAGGTGTGATTCCATCTAAAGAAGTAGTTGGGGATCTGTTCCTTAAGTAAACAGTAGTATGAATTTCCTCTGCCCAATATATGGCTTAAATTTTTGAAAGTGAGCATCGACCTTGCCATCCCTAACAAGGTGCGGTTCATTATTTCTACTACTCCATTTTGTTGTGGAGTGTATACATTTGTAAGATGTCGTTCTATGCAATTATCTATGCAATACATGTTGATTTTTTTAGAATTGAATTCCCCCCCATTGTCTGTTCTAAGAGTGCCAAAATTCTCATTGACTTCATTTTCAATAAGTTGGTGAAAAGTTTTAAAATTTTAAAATGCTTTTGAGTTTTTCTTCAAAAAATATACCCAAAACATCCTTCTAAAATCATCAAAAAAGAGTAATAAATATTTGCATCCTCCTAGAGAAGTTTTTTAGGGTCCATAAATGTCACTGTGAACCAATTGCAAACGTCTGTTTGCTCGCCATGAACTTGTCAGAAAAGTATCTCGATGTTGTTTTCCATAAATGCAAGCTTCAGATTTTGCATTTTCCTTTTTGAAGGTTGGAATTCCCTTAACCATTCCTTGTTTTTTCAAATGAGAAAGACTTTCAAAGTTTATATTTCCATATCTGACATGCCACAACCTTATAGGTGAAATGTTTGTACTTGTTGCTCCTGAAAAGTCAGAATTCCTTGGAATAATTTTCCCTTTCATCCTTAACAGTTTTCCATATTCATAGCCTGTCATCATTGTTTTCATGTTCTGTTTGACTGAGTTAATTTTAACTAAGCCATCCTCCATAATCACCAAATGTCTGACTTTTTGAATCGTGACTAAAGATAGAAATTTTTTCTTAAATGTTGGTACATACTATACATTTGAAATAATTTTTTCTCCAATGCCAGGTAGAAAAACTGTAACTACACCTTTTCCATAAGGAGTATGTTTTTTTTAATCAACAAGATAGATTGAATTGAGATGGCATTGTTTGAAGTTCCAAAAGAAGTAACGTCGAAAATTCATGTGTTGATTTTCTCCTGTATCCAAAATCCATGCATATTCATAATCACTTCTAAGAAATGTTGAAACCTGGAGAGCTGTTGATTATGAGTTTGTGAAGACATATTCTAAGCCATCATGATAATCTTGATCATTTCCAAACTGTGTAGTGTTTTGATGAAACTTTGGAATTTTTTCAATGGAAGTTCTACAATCCTCAGCAAAATGGCCAACTTTGTTACATCTTCTGCAAACAATTTGACTTAAATCTCTGCCTTTGCCTTGATACTGTCCTCTGCCTCTAATTTGACTTATGTTTTGAGTTTTTCCTCTACTTGGACTTTTCCCTCTTCCTTTATTATAGCCTATGTCTTGATTGTTTCCTTTGCCTTGAAAATTGCTCTTGCCTGAACTGTAGCCTCTCTTGAAATTGTTTCCTCTGCTTTGACTATGACCATGACCTTATACACTATGTGCTGCTTGACTTTGATTTAAATTTTCTCGTCCTCTACTTCTCGAATTTTCAGTTGAGTATTTACTTGTACTAGCCTCTGTGAAGAAGACATCTTCCCCAATTTGTTTCTTCTTCCCAAAGTTTTTGTCATGTTGGGATAACATATCACTTAACTCATCAAAATTATTCTTCTCTAATTTTCCAGTTACTTGCAGAGTTTCCAAAAAAATGTGTGTAAGAAGATGGCAATCTAGCAATTAAAATTGTAGTTAGGAAACTTTCACCAATAGCTTGAAAACCGACATTTATTATTTCCTGCTTGATGTTTTTAAGTCATAAAATGTATTCAAGAACATCACCTCCTTCAGTTAATTTTTGTTGAAGAAATTTTAATTGAAGATCAACCTTTTTTAATTTAGGTTGTGTATAAAATAGATCTTTGAATGTACGCAAAGTAGTACATGCATCTGAAGCATTTTTAATATGAATATACATCTCATTGTTAATTGAAGACTTTATAAGAGTTAATGCCTTGGAATTTTTGACTTCCCATTTTACAAGTAAAGTTGCATCTGTTGGTTTATTAGGCTTAATTTCACCGTCATAGATGCCATGCCACAGTTCACTATATATGAGAGTGCTTTCAATTAGATGTTTCCATGTCTTATAAGATTTTAGCCATTCTAGCTTATCAGAATCAGAGAACAGATTAATTAAATTCAACATTGTAGTGTTGAAGTAGTGCACCAAAAGAAACAAGCACAAGAAATAAATGAGCAACACGTCACACGAAACACGCCATGCAAAAATGAGCTATCAGGGCCTGGCCTTGACCCTCATATATTCGTTGGTAGAGGAGAAAAATGATTGAGCTTTGCACTTGGCGCTAGTCAATTTCTCTTGAAAATTTACAATAAAGTCTTTCAAAATTTTACCTCTTGACAATGCCCTTACAAATTTCCTTTCAAAAAAAAATTTAACCCCCCCTCAAATTAAAAAAATACTTTAAGTTACAAACAATGACCCTTATTTCTCCAAAATAAAAATTACAAATCAAATCTACTTATTACTCCAAAAAATGACAAAATTTTGAGCACTTCTCTTTATTTCTCAAAAAATAAATTTAAAATAAATCTCAATTTACTCCCTTATTACAAAAATTTTTTGCCCCAAATATGAAAAGGTTGATATTGTAGTCCCTAGAAAAATTCTTTGGTCCAAAACTAGTAATATTAATGTAATGTGTGTATATATGATCATCGATCAGTGTCATCAGATGTTGAGCTCCAAACAATTCTCCATATCATTAATATGATGGAATCCATTCATTGCTTCTGCAATTCATCCGTAGCTCCACGGATGCTGTCACTTACGAGTCTCTTTCAAAACCAATGATATGTAAAAATCTCATTTCACAATGAGATCATGGCTTACCTCTAAATCAAATCAATGTTGAGAGTACAATGGGATCACGTCTCAGATCAAAATTAAAATGAAATTATTGTAGGAGGGAAAACTATAAAAAAAAAAACAAAAATTCAACTTTATGTTTATAAGTTTGACACGCAATCTAACCACAATCCGTCCTACAAATTTTATCGAAATTATCGAGCTATTGGTGTCGTGACATGACAGAAGGCTCTGCAGCACATTCTAATTTATTTAAAGTGCTCAATTCTTGGGGTTTCTCACAATCTACAGTCAGTTTCCATAGCTTGATTTCCAGAAAAATGAAAGCAGTGGTGATAACGACTCCAGGAGATGCAGATGTTTTGCAAATACAATATGTAGATGACCCTCAACTCAACGATGTTGAAGTTTTGATAAAAATATCGGCAACAGAAAATAAAAGATGTAGATGACCCTCAACTCAACAACGTTGAATTTCTAATAAAAATATCGGCAACAGCCCAAAGTCTCACCCCATATCATAGCCTTGAATGCTCAGGCATTATTGAAGCTGTCTGCAAAAAATTTATAGACTTGAAAAGTTGGCGATGAGATTTGTGCACTTCTAGGAGGAGGAGGGTATGCAGGCTTTATCATTCAAATTTCTTCCCTGGACTAAGGTGGATGCTGACAAAGGCTGTGAGAGATGATTTGGCTCCAAAATGGCCAAAATCTTATGGAAAAATTGAGGAAGGCGCGACTGTATAAATTGAAGAAGGTGCAACGTGGAGAGGGTAGTGAAGGACGCAACATTATTCAACTATGTGAAGAAATTCAATCGAGCACGATAGAAACTCGCATAAAGAAGGTTGTGAAACTTGTTGCTTGTGGGCTATGAACCAGAAGGAGGGATTGGTATATTGATTATACATGGGAGAGTGGATTCACGCTCAGTATCTAGAACTTCTCTAATTTTGATAATAATTTTTTTTTTAATTGGATCTTAAAAAAAATTGATTTTCAGATTTAAAATCTAAAATAAATTATTAAATAAATTTCTTTTCCCTTAAAAAGAAATTGGACAAAAATGCATACCAATTAATTTCTCACAAATTGATGGAGTTTTCCAAATGCCTAGAGAGCTGGAATCTCCACTTCACATCAGTTGCATTACTGGTGCTTTAATACCACAATAATGGCATAAATGTCCTCAAACACATAATTTTATTAACAGGAAAATAAATTACATCAAAAAAATTGCAAGAGTTTATACCTGTATATTCCAACACACTTGCAATCAGGAGAATTAGCTTATATAAGCTAAATGTCCTAACCTATTTTAGTTATGGATCACTTATTAAAATAACAAGTGTCCATTTACAATAAACATCATCCTAACAAATCTACTAATTTTTTTCCTATATTAGAGCCTAAGATACGACCTTTTTCTAGATGTCATATCTTTTGCAACTAATTTTATTTCTAAAGTTTCTCTAATATTTTATTAAATATTCCAAATATTCCAAATATTATATTCTAACCTTTAAACTAAGATATTTGTATTTTTGGACCATCTAACACCCAATTTTAAAAGAAAGAGTGTCATTATGGTGGTAGTTGATAGACTTACCAAGTATGCACACTTTTTTGCATTATCTCATCCATTTAAAACCAACACAGTTGCTATTGCATTTATGGAAAAAATTCAAAAGCTACATGGAAACCCAAAGATTATTGTAAGCTACAAAGATCCTGTTGGGTCTCCAAAATTTATTTAAAATAACATATATTTCCACTTCATTCACACCTGATTTCGCCTTTATCACCTTCATTCCATCACTTTGTCACTATATAATCCTACATCTCTATCATCATATGGGCTCATAATTGTATTTTCCTAATGTTATATTTTTCAAGTTTTTATAGTGAATTAATGGTTAAAAATTAGAAAAATTGCATATACTTGCTAATATCTAAAAGTGGCTTGAGTTTCATGACAAGTGCAGGTCATTTGGAAGCTTCCAAGACACTCTTATGTGGCCTCTAGGGATCAATTTCGAATTCTCTTCAAGATTGGAAGAATATTTGGGATAGGAATCAACCATATCTCATGGAGAAAAATCATGGATAAAGGGATATGTGTCTAATTGATTGATATTTTTAGGGATTTAGGGAGAGAATAGTGGATCCTCATTAATGAGGTAGCTTCTTATGTTTTTGTATAAATAGGAGAGTCTTCTCCTCTGAAAGGCATGTGTAAATTTCGGAGTTATGCTCATGTTTTGAATAAAGAATTAGATTTGGCACCTTACTCATGAGTGTTCTTTCACTTTGACTTGGTTTTGCTTACATATGGAGCTTCTTCACTTGCCATCCTCATGCATCATTAGATTGGCCACCTAAATGAGTGAGATTGTATCATAATTTCATTCATTTCTTTATGTTTAGTTTAGTTTTCATTTCATGCTTTGTTATTATTTCCTTTATGTTTATTTACATGCTTTCATAAGTTAAGTTTTCATATGCTCATTTTTTTTTTGTGCTCTTGCAGGTTTAGATGGATTTATCACTTTTCTTTCATTGTAGTTATGTTTGTTTAGAGTTCAATTCATGCTTTTCAATTCTTGCAAGAAGTTTAGATTTTGAATTCATGAAGTGTGCCTAGATTAGATTTACAATTCTATGCAAGTGTGTCGTAGTTTAGATTTCTATTTATGCATGTGTGATGGTTTAGATTTCCAATTATACATATGTGGTAGATTAGATTTCAATGTTTTCCTAGATTAAAGTTTCCTACCTTCCTAGATTAGATTTCCTATTTTTCATAGATTAAAGATTTCTTGCTTTCCTAGATTATATTTTCTTTCATGGGTGTAAATTTATTTTCTTGTCATCAGATTAAGTTTGATTTCAATCATGCAAGTATGTGTATAGATTATATTTTCATTCCATGCAAGTAGATTAGATTCATTTTCATTCCTAGATTAAAAGATTCATTTTCAAGAGATTGTGTGCACATTCATATTAGACAACTTTTGTAAATAGGATTTGAATTTCCTTTCGTATATTAAGTTTTTCCTTTACATATATTGATTTCAGTTGCCTTGTGTATTTTTTTTTTTGTCATCATTTTCTTTCGTAGTTAGATTAATCTAAATTAGAGGTTAATTTCTAGCACATATAGTGCACGCACGCTTTGCAATTTATACGAAACCCCTGGGTTGACAATTAAATGATAGGTAATTAAATTGCCTCAACAGGTCCCATTTTTATTGGAAATTTTTGGACGAAATTTTTTTTTTTTCTGGGTACTCAATTGGCTCATAGCTCATCTTATCATCCTCAATCTAACGGGAAAACTAAGATAGTGAAAAATATTTGGAAGGATATCTTCGTTGCTTTGTATCTGATAAACAAACACAATGGGTCAAGTGGTTACCTCTATGAATGGTGGTATAACACTTCCTTCCATATTGCAACAAAAAGGACCCCATTTATGGAACTTTATGGATATCATCCACCGTCCATCACATAATATTTAAGAGAAAATGTATGGTTCAGTAAGTGTAAGATCACATTGAGCATCAACAAAAAGTTACCCAAATCTTAAAGGATAACCTCAATTTGGCGTAGAATCAAATGAAACAAGAGGCGGATCAACATCATAGCGAAAGAAATATTGGCGTAGGCAACTGGGTATTTTTACGATTACAACCATACAAAAAAATTTCCCTTAAGGAAGCTAAGAAGGATAATAAATTATCACCAAAATACTATGGTCCTTACAAGGTGTTGTAAAATATTAGTACTATGGCATACAAATTGGAGCTTATTGCATATTCCCGAGTGCACCCAATTTTCCATGTTTCATGCTTAAAGAAGCTTATAGGTGACAAGCTCCCAATTCAAACAATATTGCCAGAACTTGATGAGGAAGGAAAAATCATATTGGAACCTGAAGCAGTCATGGAAACAAGAACCCGACATCTACAAAATAAATCGATTTCAGAGTATCTCATCAAATGGAAGAACTTACCCGTTGAAGATTCCACGTGGAAGGATGAGAATTTTATATAGAAACATCCAGAACTACTCAAATTTTGAAGAAAACACTTTTTTGAAGGAGAGGAGCATTTTAGGTCCCTATAATACTCGTGTAGCCCCTTACTGTTATTGTTAGTGTATCCCCTTATTGTTATTTTTGTGCCCATGTAGTCCCCATATTGTTATTATTGTGCCCCATAGAAGCCCACTATTGTTATTGTTGTTCCCTTACATTATTATTGTTATGTAGGCTTTGATTATATTGTGACCCCTTAGAATCCTATATATAGAAAATAGGCCTTGTCATTTGTATCAATCAATAATTTTTCATTTATGTAATGTAAAGGAGGTTTCCCCCTTGAAGAGGCTAATTTTTAAGTCCTTGATCTATCTTTTCTTCTATTTGTGAGCTGGTTGCATAACATAATGTGTCAAAATTCCCAGATGACTGGGTACCTGTTATTGATGGGAATTCATAGGGATATCAATTTTATTGGGTTACCATGCTTTATGATAATTTGGTTGCTCACATTTTGGCAAGTTAGAAATGTTTCTGAGAATAAGCTTCCTCCTTTTTACATGTATGCCTATATCATGGATGCCATGTGTTTTATAATGGACATTAGTGCCATGGGCTAGAAATGGACCATTCAATATCCAAGTTCCATTCATGTTTATCATGATGTTTTGTGGGAATATAAATATTATGAGTATTTTTATCATATTTTTCACATAGTGATGCTTCTGATTTATGAAGTTATTTTTGGGTCTAAGCCACCTCGGATGACTCAAGAAGCCATGGATGACCTTCGAAAGGTCAGAAACTGGTTTTGGGAGGATTTTTCACTTATATTAGAGTCTATGGAAACCTTTATCATCCTTTTGTTTTTCCCTTGTTCATCCCAGATAAGCGAGTAGGCAAGGAGGTAGCATATCAAACTGTGGCTTATGGTATCAATAAGACATTGAAGGAATTTAATAAAAATATATGGCCCGCTTTTCCTGTTAAATTTGGCATATTTTCCATGGCCAATTATCACCATGTTGAGAAATAAACTCTATTCATTCGGGCCCTTAATTCACCTATTATGGAAAACAAACAATATGATTCTAGTGCTGTGGAAAATAATTTCACTACTTCTCAAAATATCAGGCAGTTTGTCCACAAAGCAGATAAATTGGATGATTTGTTTGAACAGTCTTCTACATATGCTACCATTCTATAGATAATTTAAGATTAATTAACTGTAGAGGAGAAAATTAATTTTTCTCAATATCATAATTCTCAGATAATTAATCTCCCATTACATTTGTTACAACTTTATCCAAAACAATCACCAAAAGCTACAACCTAGCCTAATAGTTTTACACATAAGGTTATTCCTCTTAAAACTCAGCCATTGGTTGTTCTTATTTCTTCTTCTCCTCAAACTGGAGAGTTTATTTTTAATTTTGAATTGAATTAAGCATGGAATGTGTTAAACATGACTATAAATCCTAAAATCAAGACCCAGAATCCACTTTCTCTTATTACTTGTTCCTCACATCAAGCAGATATTCAGGGGATTACTTGGAATGTTGAACAGAAGACCAGGTCAGAAGAAGCTACTGTAAAATATTTCATTCAAGACTAGAAATATGTTGAATTTATCCTTGCTTTTCCCACCTCTGAAGTGATTCTCAATGTGGAGGAAATTCCTCTATATATTTTTTACAGTCCTCGGCATAAAGTTGTGGTCAAAAGGGGCAAGAAAAAAAAAATTGAATCAGTATTAGTCAAAGTTCTGTCGAAGGGCACATCTACAACAACTATAGAAGACTTAGGAAAGTTGACTCAATTCATAGGTTCCTATGCTTCAGCAACCATTTATAAGGTTGTAGAATTTCAAGAAATTCTAAAGGAAAAGAGGAAAGAATCATCTCACTGGAGCAGACTCTTGATATTAAGAAAAATAAAATTAATGAAAAATTGTAGAATCAAGTGTCTGAGTTACATCGTAAATTGATACATTGAAGGTATAATATGACAAAGAACTACAAATGAAATATTATCATATCAAGGAAATGTAGAATAAAATAGAATAATTGTGTGTCAATCCTTAACTGACATAATTCAAGAAAGAGACTAAAGAATTAAATTCTTTGCTTAAGCATCAACAAAAATTATTTTTCAATAAGCTTATGATGATTCAACATCGATGTAAAACTGAAAACTCTTTGATTGATCAGTTTTCTGACATGGAAAACTATTTTGATGAAGTGAATGAGCATCTTTCTGCTTTTATAAATTGGCAAGAAAGTGTTGAAGGCAGAGTTGCAAACCTTCCTAAAATGAATAAAACTAAAAAAATCATAATTTTTAGGGAATGGGAAATCAGAATGAGGCAGGTTGAAGTTGTTGTGCATGATGCTCGAGATATTTCTTGATCCAAAGATAAAAATATTTCTCCAAAATGAAAGTGCCTAGAATATTTCTAAAATGAAATCAAATTGTAGTGCTCGTTTTTCTAAATCCAATGCCACGTGAATCATTGAAAACAGATATTGTATGCTCAAGTTATGATGTTTTGATTGTTTGGCTCAACAGCTAAAAAAATTTGCAGGTTGATGATGGACTACTAATTGGGAAGTGCGTACTACTAATGTCAACATCCTGAATCCGTAGTCTATTCTGATGATGTCAACCTACTGACTGGGTAGTACGTACTGTTGATGTCAGCATGTTGACTAGGTGTATGACCAGATGAAATACCAATGTGGCCTCGACAAGTGTCACTCAACTATTATTCCACTTGGTCGCATCTAATTGGGTGATGTCAGTTTTTAAGGTCCAATTGGATGATTCCATGTGGCCCAACCATACAATGCCATGTGGCACCTCAAGGTTGGTTAAAATGATTATGGTTCGTCCTGCAAGCCCTGGCGAGATCGAACTCGTGACCTGCCAAACAACACTGCTAAGCTCTACCACTACACCATGCATGTGTTTCTTAACATACTATGCAACTAACTTATTGTTAAATTTTGTCCAAATATGTGTTTGGGTAGAGGGTTTAGGACTATTCCCTTACCCCTGGTCATTGGAATGCTCAATCATAACCATTCTAGCACTAGCTACAGATATGGGGTGGAATATCCATAAGATGGATGTGAAGACCACCTTTCTCAATGGTGTTTTTGAGGAAGAAATTTACATAGAGTAGCCAGAAGGATTTGAGACATATGAAAGGGAGACATATGTGTGAAGACTTAGGAGAGCCCTTTATGGTCTCAAATAGGCACCATGAGCATGTTATACTTAGATTGATACATATCTCAATGGATTGCGATTCACCAAAAGTGAAGCAGATGTCAATATATATCAGATTGTGGTGGATGGCAAGTTTTTTAACTTGGTATTGCATGTTGATGAATTGATACTTACAAAGGATGAGTAGTTAATCCACTCTTGCAAAGATTATCTTGCAAGAAAATTTGAGATGAAAGACATGGGCTTGATGCATTACTTCCTTGGGTTCGAAGTATGACAGTGTGATGGTGATCTATTTGTGAGCCAGGGGAATTATTCCTCTAAAATACTTTAGATATTTCACATGGATAATTACAAGCATATGGATACACCTATAGCTACAAATATGAGGAAAGAGAGTGCTTCTTCAGAAGAGGTAATAAATTATACCATCTACACACATCTTGTGGGATCCTTGATGTATTTGGTGAACACAAGGACCGACATATGCTATGCAGTTAATCAATCGATTCAAGCCATGGTGAAGCCTACCAAGTTGTATTGGAAGCTAGAAAATAATGTGTTGAGGTGCCTCAGAGGCACAAATTAGTATGGTTTATGGTACAATAAGATAGAGGGAGTGAATATCCAAGGCTTCGTGGATGCATATTGGGCAGGGATTCCATCAGACAGGAAAAATTATTCCAAGTGTTATCTTCAATGTTGGGTCTACAATTTTTTCCTGGTATAGCATGAAATAGAGCTCTATGGCACTCAACTCAATAGAGGCTTAAATCATGGTTGCAAATCAAGTAGCATGTGAGGCCATATGAATGAAGAAAATAATTGTGGGTATTTTCAATCAGGAGATGGATCCGACATTGATTTATTGTGATAATTCGAGTTGTATCAAACTCTCTAAGAATCTAGTATTTCATGATAGGTGTTATCACAAAATTGTACTTGATTGGTTGTTGATCAGACAACTCTATGTAATTTTTTCAAAACATATTTTGACTTAAGCTTAGCCTCTTCATTCTGAGAGGGATATCTCAAAGGGATTTTATGATATTGGTTAATGATAGTGCTAGATGTATAACTCTATAGAAATTGTATCTTATTTTTTATGATTGCATGTTGAAAGAATGCAGGTTTGCTACCATTGGGCTTATGGAATCAACAATCAGTAGTTTCAGTGGCAAGGTTTCTTGACATGGAAGCTGAGGCAGATAGAGGTCTTTAACAAGGGAAATTCACTCATAAAACATAGGAAAACACATTCATTTCATTACTAAAGGAAGTCAGAGCATAGAGTTATGAATTCTAAGTGATAGAAATGAAATATAATACAAGTGGTAAAAACATAAGATGTAGATCAATAAGACATTAAAAACCCCATGAGAATCTCAGGTCTATCAAGAAGAAAGTCACTTTGTATTACTGATATAAGTCAAAATACATAAAGAAGCAGTTTGGTGCAAAAAATCTCTAACCACTCACTACTTCGATGCTTTTTCTTTAAATAGACCTTCTATACATCAAGGATGATCTTCCTAGTGGCTAGACCATCGAATTCTCCTATGACACATCACATAACTGAAGTACATAACTCCTAATAGAAATCTGACAGTTATACCTTAAGTAAATCATTCTCCTGATAGGACTCTAGCTCCTATTTATTACATAACTCTACCTTATCTTGTGAAACAGTTACATAATAGTTACAAAATAAGCATCACATGCTCGAAAGATACATGATAAGTTCATTACCACTTAACATATTTAAGACTCTCCTATACATGTGGAGAAAAACCCTATTTTTCAGGAATGCATAACCCTTATCTTCAACGAGAGCTTTGACTGATGACCTGTTTCCACAACACTACGTTCAAGTCATAAATATTTGATTTTGAGGTCCCTTGACATGTTGGAGGAGTCCAGCTATCCAAAACTTCCATTAAGATGCTCCAAAACATTCAAAAATAGCTTTCTACGAAAACTGGAAAGTTTCGTAGCGAGTTTTGGTAGCATTGAAAAAGTGGCTTTTGCACCCAATAACTTTGCTCCTTAGTTGTTCCATGGTGTCAACCAAGTCATGACACATCACTACCATCAAAAAACCTCCTTGAAAACTGCAAAAAGTGACTTTAGAGGCAAAATGGCTGCTACAGGTTTTTTCGTAGTGTTTTCCTGGCTTTAAGCCTAGGAAATGCTACGAAACTGTCTAAAAGTGCAGAAATTGCCCATTTTGAAACTGTCTCCAAAAAATGACCTCCAACTGCAAAAAATTGATCTTCTGCATGCAATGAACCTCTCTAATGCATATTTAACCTCATCTTATGGTTCCTGTGGTGTTTCCTCCTCATTTATGATCAGTTGATCAATGGGCTCCTCAACCACAATCATCTTTAAACCTTTATTTTCCAGCTCTCCATGAATCAACTCTAATTGATGTTCTAATTATTTCACTTGATCCTTCAGTGTCCTGGTCATATGATTTACCTCTCCTCTTAGTGGTTGAGTCCACTTTATCATTTTTTCTAAATTGTCCAAGGTATTTGAGACACTTGTGACATGATCCTCCCAAATCTTGCTCATTTGGTCAAACTGGGTCCTTTCAGCTCTATGCATATTTGCCTCCTTCTTCAAGACTGATATCTCTTCCATTACCTCTTTCAACTACTCCTTAAGGGCTTCAACTTCTGTCTTTTTAGTGATTTTCTCTTTGCCCTTCTTTTGCTTGATGACTAGATCATGTTTTGCAGGTGAGGAGAGGTCTATGATGCTTGGTGGTGGCTGAACAGTTTCACTGACGTTTTGAGCTTCTTTGCTGCTTTCCAAGACTTTTATGGCATGTCTTGTCATTGGTTTTCTACATTGAAACATAAATCTAGCATCATCCCTTGCAAATTCTAACTTTAGCTATTTTTCCTTTCTTAAGCTTCCTTCCTCCCTCATCTATGTCTTCAGCTTAGACTATGGGAGTTTTTTCAATATCAATGGCATGCAAGATGTCCTCTAAATTACCTTTAGCCATTGTTTGGCTCCTTGTAACTGTCTTGTTTCCTTTTGTTTTGCAAGTGTAGCTTTGGGTGTATCAACCTTTTGCAAAGGCTTTGTCTCCATGCTTACTAGTTCTAACTGCTCTGCCACTGAAGGTGATGGAATATCTTTAGGTTTGGGAGTTATTTTAGGAGTGAAAGCATCTACTTCAAAACCACTTATGAACAAAAAATATGACCAATATCTACCTAATATTTTTAACTCCTCTAACACCAAAAACTTGATCAAGCCATGATGAAAAAGAGAGATTTCATTTCCTTCTATTTTAACTTGAACATTGTCTGACATTTTAGCTAAGCTTCGGTATAAGTGAAAAGGAAAATCAAGAGAACTCTTACCCACAAAATGCAGCAGAAGCCTAAGGTGGTAGGAATAAACCATGTGATACCTCCCTTCACAGGTGAAGTACTTCTGAATGATCAACAACAACTTTGAGTATTTTTCCTTCATGTAGCTCCTTGGGATAGCAATTGTGAGATCAATTTCACTATGCTCTGTCTTGATGAATTATTTACAGTCTTGCATGGTGAACTTGATGCCTTTGAACCATTTCTCTCCTCCTTTAGGGATTCTTGTTTCTGTTGCAATGGTTTCTAGGGTTACTATGATATTGAACATTCCCACCTTTGAATTTGATCCAGTAAAACCATTAGCAAACTCCTTTGAAAAATGCAAATGACACCCTTGCAGACTTTAGCAGAATTAAAAACACCCTGTTCCTCTAAACACTTCCAGTGCAGTTGGGTCTTCATTTAACAACATCATGTACATTTTCTCATATCTAAGGTAGTGACCACCTTTGTTGGTCTTCTTCTTTATAGCCATGGTGATTTTATAACTTCTCTTCCTCGCTTGATTAGTGACACCTGCAACTTTTGAAAATTCCAGCAACCATCTTGGCTTGGTTAAATAGCTCTCCAGAACTCAATAGCATGCAAATATGAAGAGGAGAATGAAAAAGACTCAATTGGGTAATTTTCTAAACTTTCGATGACAACTCATGCTTTAATCATGACTCATACATGTTAAAAATAGTAATGATGACCTCAGACATTACCTTTGTACCTTGGTTTGACCCTAACTGATTCGAATGACACCCACCCTAACTCTTCTAATCATGGACTGACAGCTTGCACCGGAGCTGACAAGATAGGCAGAAAAACCATTTTTCGTAGCGTGGCTAGTTCATTTTCGGACAGTTTCGTAGCGAAAACTGCCTTTTATAGTGTAAAACACTACGAAAAGAGGAAAATTTGGCTAAAGTGATATTTTTGAATTCAAAATATTGGGAAATGAAACATGTCAGCAAATGATGACTGATGGGACATCATATGACTTGAATGGAGGTGGTTTTGAACCTTAGGATAGGTTAAAATGAAAAAAATTTAAATTTCCCTAAACCAACTTGTGACAAATGAACTCTATGACCATACCTTTGACAAATGAACTCTATGAACATGTCAAATAATGTTTCACTTTTTATGAGTGATAAAAACAGGTCCACGCACATTGATATCAAGTACCATCACTTACGAGATTGTGTGCAAATGAGAATTATGATGCTAGAATACATTCCAATTGAGGAGCAGGATGAAAATATCATGACAAAGGCATTGTCAATAGGAAAAAATAAATTCCACGGGTGCAGGATAGGGGTGGTGCAAAATCCATTTCTTGCTAAGAGGGAATGTTATAAATTGTAGCAAGAAAGGGTCAATTTGACTTTTGCCTTATTCAAATTGATTAATTTGATTTTTCGTGTCAGCAATATGACCTAGATTGTAGTTAACCTATGTGACATGGCCGTGTCTACAGTTAACTCTGTAAATAAGAGTTATAGGCTTGGAGTAGAGTTGTACATGTAGTTATTGCAAAAATTTAGCAATCTAGTTCAATTATATTCAGTTGAACTCAATTAACTAAGCTCAAGTGCTTAGTTGAGTGAGTTGAAGGTCAATTGAATAGTAGAACTATTGTTAACTCGGTGATATCTTAGTTAAACTAGTCAATCAACTAAAATTAGTCTAGACATTTAGGGAATTAGAATTGCCTAGCTGGAGTGGAGGAAAAGGCACATTGTAATTATCAATGGTATACTAGTTGAGTGTACAGGCTTATCATATAAGCAAGTGAATAATTCCTTGGGAATTTCACATGAAAATAGGATAAAATTCCTATCTTTTAGGAGTTAATTTTCACAAGGATTGTGTAAGGAAATAGGAGGAAGTTGGGGCCTTGAATAGGCTTAGTGTTGGCTAGAGCAGGACAAACATCAGGAGAATAGGTTTATAGTGCATGGTGTGCTTTAGGATTGAAGCACGACATTGTAATAGTTTCTCACTCTCATTTTATTAGCATGTCCTTGCATGTGTTTCTAAATTGTGATTTTGATTCTCGAAAATAGTAGAGGAAATTTGTAATCTCTTTTTTTTAGATCGAACTCATCAGTAGTAACAAATTTCTATTAATTTTTACATATATCATGTACAAATGAAAGGTGGGATAGGTAAATTTTGCTACCAATTGTAATACCTTTGAAATACCCATAGGTTTTTTCTTTTATAAGTTCTCAACTTAGATTCTTGACCACAATAAGGAATAAAAAGGGTGATAGAGGACACACATTTGTCGAGAAATCTAGGGCATCAGCATTAGGATATTTCTCTTCATTAGTGATTGTTTGTGAAATATTTTAACTTCTTTAGATTAGGATATTCTTCTTATTAGATATTAGTGTTCTTCTTCATCAAATAATAACCAATGCATAAACCTAAATATAAAAGAGACACCACATGTAGGCTATGAGCTAATGATCCAGGTGGATATTGGTGGCCACCCACCTATTCCACTTGGGACCCCACCATTGTTTCTTTCAGTTTTTCAATTTCCTTAATTATAGTATAGTTTACTATTTTTAGCAGTTTTTTGGGTCCTAAACTTCCAGATCCATTTTGAGGCCCTAAAATACGCTTTTGGGGGAAAACCAGAAGCAACATGTGTGATAGACCAATGTTTCTCACTCAAAATTTGTAGTCCTCAGATAGATATTTCTAACAAGGTATTGATCACGTCAAACGGAGATCGTATGCCAAAGATACCTCCCAGGGAAGTTGATGTACCAATTTACCCAAACGAGGCCCATAGTTTTGGCGCTTCATCTCCTAGCATTAGGTTTTTGGATGTTTAGGGTTTTCCATTGTTTCTCAATAATAAATATTCCCTCGAGACTCATTGTAACACATTTAAGAGGCCTATAGCCACCACATCTCTTCTCAGAGATAAACTACTAGCGCCCTAGCTAGTTTATTTCCATTATATCTGTAAAAAAAAATCAGTTCTTTAATATTAATGAAATGAAGTATTATTTCCACTACATTTTTGTATTTATGGTTATATGTGTATACTGTTTCGTTCCTAAATAAATCCAGATCAGTGGTATCAGAGTATTCTTCTCTATCTTGGTCCTTCTTTGCACGTCCCCAATGAGGTCAGGGTATAAGGAGTTAGGGCTCGATCTGGATGAACCTTTGCAAGATCAGCCTCACATTTGCATCCACTCCTTTTAAGGTACAAATAAACTTTGACATTCCCATATTTGAGGGCCAAATAGATGTAGACACCATAGATATATGGTTGAATCCATTAGAGAGATATTTCTCAGTTCATGACTTTTCTGGCTGGGAGAAGATTATTTTTTCACTCCTCAAAGCTACCCCCCATGCCAAGGACTGGTAGGAAACCTACTGTGAGAAAAATGACGAGGGGAAACCCTCTCGGTTCTCAGTCATACCCACTTGGAATTCTTTCTGAGATGCCATCAAGGAACAATATTATCTCATGGGGAGCTATGAGGACAAGTACATACAATGGATTACGTTGCGGCAGCAAAGAAAACAAAATTTCATGAGCTGAAAAAAATTTTCCACACCCTATGCACAAAGTTGGGTATCAAATATTTAGAGAAACATTTGGTGTTGAAGTACCGTAGTTGTCTGCACAGATACATTCAAGAGGAAATGGAGTTCCCCTACATCTCCTCGCTTGGTATGGCATACCAGTATGCTGCCAATATTGAGCATAAATTCAAATAGAATAATCAAAAGCAAGGGAAAGGTGCCCCCAAACCACAGAACAAAGGTCAAAGCCAAGGCATGGCAGCCTAAGATAACCTATCAAAGCCGCAAGCAAAGAACAACACCACAAAGCCAAAAAATAACATGGGAAATTGGTGTGAGTTCCATAAGAGCTCCACTCACAACACAAGTGAGTGTCGGGCCAAGCAGTCAGTCGTGGCTGAGATGAGGGCTTCTTAATCAGATGCATGCTTCGACTCTGAATCATAACCCGACAAGGGGAATGACAAAGGGAAGCACATTATTGGTGCAGAGCCCAACGCCACCATTGCCACTGCAAAGATCCAGAAGGAGGAACAGGAAGATCCGGAGGAGGAGGGGCGTCTCTTCCACTCCCAAATGTGGGTAAAGGGTTCCCCACTACAGTGCATTGTCAACAGTGGGAGCCAAAAGAACCTTATTTCAGCAGAGGTCATGAAGCGGTTGGGTTTTCCGACCACAGCACACCTACAGTCGTACACCATCGGGTGGCTTCACCAAGGACAGGATCTCTGCGTCAGCCAGTAGTGTCGCCTTCCCTATAGCTCAAGCCTTTCACGGATGAGGTATTATGTGACATTTCTCCTCTTGATGTTTGTGATGTATTATTAGGCCAACCATACTTGTGGAAGCAACATGATGTGTATGAGTCCCAACCTCGCACTATTATTTTTACTTTGGGCAATAATTTGTACAGGATACCAGAGGTACCACCACCTGCGGTTATATCTTTGGTTACTGCAAAACAACGTAGTAAGCTCATTTCCAAAACTGGGAAAAAAAAATTTCCTGATGATCCGCCCCCAAGGAAAGAAGAATATTGTGTTCACGACCTCCAAACAGGGCTCCTCCACACGACAACAACAAATGGACAAGGTCGTGAAGGAGAACAGGGACATCTTCACCTCACCCACAAGGTTGCCTCTACACTGTCAGGTCATGCACCCCATCGATCTAACCCCAGGTGTGTCACTTCCTAATGGATCGATCTATCAATGCTCTATTCTGGAGAATGATGAAATCAAGAGGCAAATTCTTAAGCTGCTGCAGAAAGGTCACATCCAGCCGAGTTCATCGCCCTGTGGGATCCTGATCATGTTGGTGCAGAAGGAGGATGGGACTTGGAGACTTTGTATTGACTATTGTGCATTGAATAAGATCATTGCCCATAATAGGTACATGATCCCACGGATTTATGACCTTCTGGATCAACTCAAAGGGGTGAAATATTTCAGGAAGATTGACTTGAAGTCTGGGTATCACCAGGTACCAATTGAACCCTCCGATGTGTGGAAGATTGCCTTCAAAGCCAAGGAGGGCCTTTTCAAATGGTTGGTCATGCCTTTCGGGTTGAAGAATGCTCCCAGAACCTTCATGAGGCTGATGGATGACATATTGCGACCATTCATCAACTCATTTGTAGTAGTGTACTTGGATGACATCCTAATCTTCAGCCAAACTTGGGAAGAGAACCTCCACCACATCGGACAGGTCCTCCAAGCATTGCGGAAACACAAGTTGTGTGCCAATTTGGAGAATTTCACTTTTGGCATGACCCAGGTTCAGTATCTAGGATAAATTATTGATGAACGAGGGGTGCATGTGGATCCAACCAATATCCAAGTAATTCAGGATTGGTTGGCCCCAACCACTCTAACAGAGCTTCACATATTTCTGGGTTTTGCTAATTTCTACCGTAGGTTCTTGATGGGATTCTCTCATATCACATGGCCCTTGAGTCAAGTCACCAAGGGAGGAGTGAAAGAAAAATTATTTTGGTTGGAATCTCAATGGAAGGCGTTCGTAGAATTGAAAAATTGCCTTTACTCTGACCCAGTGCTCACATTACTAGACTTGAAAAACCCATTTGAGATCGAGACAGATGCCTCTAACTATGCTATTGGGGCATTTCTTATGCAACAGGGGCATCCAGTGGCATATCACAGTGAGTCATTTTCCAACATAGTCCGCAAGTATCCAACTTATGACAAATAAACGCATTCCATTGTGTAGGCTTTCTGCCAATAGAAGCATTACATTTTGGGGAAGGAAATAGTTATCAACTCATAGACCACCGACCCCTGCAGTTCATACAAACACAAGAGAAGTTGTAGAACGATCGTCATCAAAAGTGGTCCACATATCTACAAGAATTTCATTTGAATCAATTATAAGAAGGGTAGCACCAATAATGTTGTAGACTGCCTCAACTGACCACTGTTCATGGCACTAACCACCATTCTCAACTCTTGTGGGCGCGAGACTTCTGATTGGCTGCTTCTCTACAAGAGCGATCCAGAATTTGGCCGCACATACAAGAAACTCTTGTAGGTTACGCAAGTTCCAAAATTTCACCTCCAGTATGCACTACTATGTCATATGGGAGACCTTTGTGTTCCTTCAAGCGAGCATGAAAATATGATTTAGTAATCACACTACAGTTGAGTCATTGAGCATTTTTGGGTTGAGAAAATAGTGGGAGTACTGTAGAAGTACTTCTATTAGCCGAACTTTCGACAGGATGTTGGGAAGTACATCATATCATGCACTGCTTGCGTCATTGCCAAACTGACCATCAAGAAGCAAGGCCTTTATACTCTGCTACCTACCCCTAGTCGACCTTGGGAATCCATCTCCATGGATTACATGTCGGGCCTTCCTTCTACTAAGCATGGAAATTACTGTGTTTCCGTGGTCATCGAAAAATTCTCAAAGATGGTCATTTTGTCGACCTAGAAGAAGAATATCACAGCAGAAGCCACTGCTAAAATCTTCTTTGAACGAGTGCGGGTGGACTTTTGGATCCCAATGTCTATCATCTTAGATCGGGATAGAAATTTCCTCATCACATTTTGGTCTAGCCTTGGGTAAATGTTAGACACCAAGCTCACCAAGTCCACAGCTTTCTATCCCCAAACTGATGGCCAGACAGAGGTCTTCAACAGGATGATTGTACAAATTTTGTGCATGTACAATTCAAAGCATCCACACACGTGGGATGAGAGCCTTCCCTATCTACAACACAATTATAACCGAGCTCTCCATAGCTAAATGGGCCACAGCCACTTTCAGGTGGACCTGGGGTTCCAGCCACTATGTCCCATTGACGTAGCCATGCCATTTGTGGCTACTCAAGCCGATTCAGCTCATGTCTAGTTTGAATCTGACAAAGCGAAAAGCTTCATTGAGAAAATTCAACACATCTTCCAAAAGTTTCATGACATATTGGACAGAGCCAATGCTAAGTACAAGCAATGAAATTATCAACATCAAGTTCCACACAACTTCTAGGTGGGCGACAAAGTGTGGCTACATTTGCAAAAGGAGCTCCTCACTGGACCCCATTGCAAGCTTCGCCCGCTCGGATATGGGTTGTAAACCATCACCAAGGTTGTAGGGAACAATTCCTTTGAGCTCAGTATTCTACCATTCCTTGGTATGCACCCAGTATTCAATGTGGACTGCCTTCGGCCCTACTTCTCAACTCTATTGGACACCTCCGACCTTGCACCAACAGAGTTAAACCAAGACTGCATGGAACAAGCCACCACAGATTGTATCATGGACATGAAAATCAAAAACACTTTCCAATAGAATATTCAAATGTATCAGGTTTTAAAGCTGGTCAACTCCTACACCAAGGAAAGTGGTTCACCAGGGACCAAGTTCAGCAGAATTTTCCTCATCTCATAGAGGAACTCAACGCAATGGGGAACATTGCTTCCTAAGGGGAGAGGAATGATTCAGGTGGATATTGGTGGCCACCCACCTATTCCACTTATGGCCCCACAATTGTTTCCTTCAATTTTTTAGTTTCCTTAATTATAACATAGATTACTATTTTTCGCAGTTTTTTAGGTCGTGAACTTCTGGAGCCGTTTTGAGGCCCTAAATTTTTTTATTGCAAAAACCGAGAGCAACATGGGTCATGGACCAATTTTTCTCACTCAAATTTTTTAGTCCTCACTTAGATATTTCTAACGATTTATTTACCGCATCAAACAGAGATCGTATGCCAAAGTTACGTCCCTAGGAAGTTGATGTACCAATTTACCCAAACAAGGCCCATAGTTTTGGTGCTTCATCTCCTAGGGATAGGTTTTTGGATGTTTAGATTTTTCCATTGTTTCTCAATAATAAATAGACCCTCTAGCCACATTGTAACACAATTCAGAGGCATGTAGCCACCGCAACCCTTCTTAGAGATAAGCTACCAGCGCCCTAGCTAGTTTATTTCCATTTTGTCTATAAACAAATTTCAGTTCTTTGATATTAATGAAATGAAGTGTTATTTCTGTTGCATTTTTTTATTTATGGTTATATGTGTATTTTTTTGTGTTCCTGCATAAATCCGGATCATCCAGGGCCAAAACCTCTCACTCTTTGAGAGGAAAACTTGCACCAATTATTCTTATAGAGATTCCAATTGATGAATACCAAGACCATGAACCTTGACCTAGTAGCCACTCCAAAACCAATACTGTAGGTTTCTTATTTTCACTTTGATCTCCTTATCATTGGGACTATTGCCACCTCTGAGATCTTATTGTCTCTTCAACAAAATTTCCCTTATGTGAGACCTTGCAATGGAAGGTACTGAGATATCATAACATCAAAGCACTCAGAATCATATCATTATTCTATCATCGAGTACAGCACCAAATAGCATAGAGCACCAATATTCTCCTTTAAACAACACTGACACCTTAACTATGGGAGCACTGGAAGTTATTGCAAAGATGTCACCAAAATACCCTGATATACTATGTCGATACAGTGAGGAAAATGTCATTGTAATGTCACCCCAAATTATGTGCTTTAATCCGTACTGTGATCAATATGTTTCTTCAGATAACATTTGAACCTCTTGCTGCATTGTCTATCGAAAATCTTAGAGGTATGCCAAGGAGGTTATTGTGGTTTATCTGAGTTGTATCACTGTTATACCCATCCAAAAATTTCAAATTTGTATCATTGAAATTTTGTGTCTGCAGCATAGGCCGAGAAGCCGATATATAGTGGTTAGGCTATTATATTAAGCTGACATATGCTTGTGAATAGGAGTTTCTATATATGCTGAGATGACTTGAGATTTTTCATACATTTTGAGGCCGACATCAAGATGAGCACTAGTGCTTGTCATTGGAGGGATTTCTAGACATTTACATAGACTTATACACATTGACACATGCCCAATAAGAGATCTTCATACATGACATTAATTCTTTGACTCTAAATGACAAATCCTAATTCTCTGAAATGAGAGCCAACTAAAAATAAAATCACTTTCTCATGAAACCCATGAAGCAAGGCCTAATAACAACTCTATTACATCATTTATCAAAGTCACAATTACATGTCATTATGAAGACCAAACATAGTTACATTTTACAACACTCCATCT